>JAMPIV010010068.1:0-229656 GCA_024509875.1 Oreohelix idahoensis | reverse complement strand
GGTGGTACATAGTGAGGATGTTTGTGTTAAGGTGGTTTGGGAAATTTTTGTTTATGGATGTATGTTTGTTTTGGGGGGGGGTATGCAAAAATTGGGTTGTTGGGGGTTGTTGGTTGGTGTGGAATTATGTATATTAGGGATTTGTGGGAGGGAGTATGAGTGTGGTGGGGTGGTACTGTTATATGGGTGTGGAAGGGTAGTGTATATGGTATGGGTTTTGTGGTGGATGTCATTGTTTGCAATGGGGGCAACCTAGTACCTGGCAGTATAACCAGGTTGGGAGTAGTTTGAGACTTCCCTCAAGTGATTGTGCAAGGGCCAGTATCAACTTAAACCCAGCTCATGCGTTAAATATTAATTTTCTCCTAGTCATTAGGGTTAAGTTTAAGATCCCTTAACCTTACATTAAACCGCTTATAGCCTACCAAATTCTGTTTCAAAGCTGTAGGCCTATTTAAAAGACGGCCGACTATTCTTCATTTCAACCTGGGTTTGTGTTAAGGATAGTGAATGAGTAGGATATTTTTTTTTTAATTTCGAAAAAAAAATAATCTCAAAACAGTGGTTGTGTTATTAAGTTTAGCGTTTTAGGTTATTTTTTAAAAAATTAATTACTATCGAAGCGATACGGCTGTTGTATCGATATCTAATTGACCAACATGGCGGCCTTTGGTGTACTAAATTGAACTCTACTACACCTCATAATCTAGTTCCTGTTTTATTTGTGTTGTTTCTTCACATTTCTCCATCTTGGTAGGTTCTGGACGATGGTTCCTTTTGAAGTATAAATAGCGTCTTTCTCAGACTTATTGAGGGAAAGATACAAAATGAGGCGCGTATCTTTCGTTTATCCGCCTACAAATGTAAACAGTAGAGTTGGCAAAATGGTTACAGCGCTTGCTTCTCAGGGCAGAGTTACCGAGTTTAAAACCAGATAGCGACACTCTTACGTCTACCCAGCTCTAAATGATTAGCCAGACTCTGCTCTTAAACTAAAGACGACAAAGACACAGAACAGAACTTGTCTGGTAACACGACTGATTGGACATTTTAAAGTAAAGAGTGACTCTGAATGACCGCCCCTTTTGGGAGCATTCGTTGTATGCAAGGTATTTTTAATTCTGAAATACTGACATTATTTTTCACGTCCAAATATTATGAAAATAAAACAGACCAATAACCTACAACATCATTCAAATGCGAATATGATGTTTGCATCCTCGGCCATAAAGTACCAAAATACATATCTGTTAAAGGCCAACATAACTTTCCATCAAAATCACATTGAAAATGATGCCGAAAATCACAACAGATAAAATGTAAAGGTAGTCGCATGGCAAATAGTGCCGTAGGAGACTGAAGAATTAGAAACTTATCTATACTGTATCTACCTTTATGAGATGGTATGACTGGTTCCATTCCTCTCTGCCTTTGCCTTCTCTAACTCAATAACAAATATATCCAACGTCTTATGGTTCTTGTATTGATGGTGCAATGTGATAGACTCTTTCTGGTCAATCTTTTAGATGTCATCTTTCCGATATTTAGACATGTCGTCAGTGGCGTAACTACCGCCCGGCTCAACCTGGCACGCCTGAGAGGCCCCAGCCCAGAGTGGGCCGCGAAGTGTAGTTGTTGATGTCGCAGACTTGAAACATTCTTTTGTTCTGGGAGAACCAAGCTCCTTTCAATAGTCGCATGACACCTGTGTTACGCCCCCAAGATATTTATGTCTGAAGCAGGTTTATCCATAGCCGCCGACCGTTAAAGCAGTCAGTGGCCATCTTATATATATATATATATATATATATATATATATATATATATATATATATATATATATATAGATATATATATATATATATATATATATATATATATATATATATATATATATATATATATATATATATATATATATATAGTAGCATTTTTCCATAAAATGTTTTGTTTATTCCACGCAGACTTGATCAAAGGGCGTCCAGCAGTTTTCTTCATTTACTGATTGGTGAATGTTGTCTTTTTCTTGGCTGGTGCATCCCCAAGTTCATTTGTGAACAGGATTCGCCAAAGAGATAAATAAACATTTTAACCCGTAAATTTAACTCGACTAATAAAACCCAGAAATATTTTGTTCAATTTTATCAGCCCATTGGGGTGTAAAACCAACTTTTGACAGTCGTATGCAAGTGGATGTTATCCAGAAGAGTTTCAGAATCGGCAATCACCATAGAGTCAGCCGATAGGATTACCATTATTTATCAATTGTAAAAGTTTTTAGCAGCCTGGTGTTTCCCATTACTGGAAGTATTTTTCTCTGTTTACTGTGAACCCCAAGATCTCGGTTTTCTACACTAACTATTCGAAGTGACATTTATACATCCAGGAAAAAACCACCAAATTCGGCGTCCAACTCCTTAATCGTATTTGTTAGGGGAAGCACTCGGGCCATTTTGGAAGATAAAAACACTGGCAATTTTATATTTATATTAATGAATTGTATTTCCAAGGGATATCACCAAGAGCAGGTAAGGAGTGAGTAAGTGGCCACGTGTGACAGAGAGAGTGAATATTTTTCTTTGTTACAGAAACTGTGTCAATCTGGATTTTGCTTTAAAAAGTTGTTTACTTTACTGGGTAGTATTTAGTAGGAACTTTGGTTTTTCTTTACTAGCTATTCTGTAATATACCGTAGTGCTAAACTTTGACCTTTGGGGTTATTAACTTGTTGGGTTCTTTTTCTCAATAAGGGAAGGGCACATGTATTCTGTTATTTTCCTTTGTATGTAAATCTGATTTTATTTGATCTTTCTTTAGATATTTGGTGTTGTCAAGATTAAATGATAATAAACAACATAAGAAACTTAACTTTGTGTGTTGGTCAGACTCATACCCAATTTACCGTAGTTTTTCACGTGTGTGTGTCTCGTCGTCACATAGCTGTGTGTGTGTATGTGATTAAACTTATATTTACATATATGAGGTGGGAAAGATTGTCTTGTACTAAATTATAGTCGTATAGATAGGCTGGACTAGAGAAACTTACTCATTCCAGAGACAGATCTTCTCCTTAAGCTATTCACCCGTGAAATCTATTTCTCACACCTTTCTTTCTCACGTACTTATCACCCTCCACTCTACTCAGACGGGACCATAAATAACTCTCAAACCTACCTGTACGACATCCATCTACCGTTAATCATAATATAGTCTAGCTGGTTTCTGTGCCGACAGTTTGGTGATTCCCATGTTAATTTGTGAGTTTCTTTATGTGGGAAAAGTGTTCCTTCAATGATCAGGTTGTTAATGCTTCAGAAACGTATTAATTTTATCCCGCTTTCGTTTGCTGCTCCACTGCCGCATTTCCCCATTATTCTTTCATTTAATGTATTGTGTGTTCCAACTTTCGCATTGAGGTCTCCCATTACTACGATAAGATCGTATCTAGGTGTGTCTTCCAATTCTTTTTGCAGTGGTTGATTGAATTTATCCTTGACCTCTTCTTCGCTGTCATAAGTTGGTGCATAGCATTGTAGTATTGTAGTGTTAGTGAATCTCCCTCTTAACATTATTCTTATCAGTCTGTCTTTAACGGGTTTCCATTCCAGTAATGTCCTTACTATTCCCTTCTGTAGAATAATGGCTACACCTTCATTGTGCTGTCCACACTCTCTTCCAGAGTAAAATACTGTTTCTCCTATTGCTGTTTTAACTTTTCCTGCCCCTGTCCATCTGCTCTCGCTTATCCTTAGAATGTGTAATCTATAGTTTCTCATTTCCGCTGTGACCTGTTTTAGTTTACCCTTCTCGTTCATTGTCCTGACATTGCAAAATCCTATTCTTGTTTCACATTTTGCGGTCAGGACGTCCGTTTTCTTGTCAGTGGCTTCCTTTCGGCTTTTACCACTGACAGTCATACGAGCCTCAGACTCTGAATGTCCGCCCAGCAGCAAAGTTTGTTCATTTGTCGTCGTTTCCGTAACTTCGTTTCCTTTTACATAGACAAGGGTGTCAGCCCTATGCTAAACCCCCAACCTGGAGGACCAGGGTGTCTGCTCTGGTCTGATTCCTGCCCGCGAAAACCTGTCCAGCCTGGTAGAACCTTCCAGGAGTAAAACTCCCACTGGCATAGCTCTGGGAGTAATCAGGGTATACAAGCCGCCATACTTCGACAAGGTATTGACACCGGTTATGGCAGGTTACAGCTCAGTTAATGTAAAGACTTTTTTTGGGTAAGCGATTGCCTGTAACAACCGCGGTAAATTCTTCTAGATATCGACAGTGGTCGTGTAATAATTAAAAGTACCAGTAGCATCTTATTAACTTGGAGGAAATCGCAATTCTTACTCTTTTCTAGATTAATAGTAGGTCTGATTCGGTCACATCAAACGCAAAACTCTACAAATGGCAGATTAATTACTACCAAAATTCATTATCGACAAACTGTTTATATGAAGAGACTAAACTCCAATTCCTCACTACTGATTTTCCAAGTCTTGGGTCAATGCAGCGAATAGGTGAAAGTAACAGAGAGCATTTATTAACTCTCTGGGCCAGCCATTAGAAAGAATATTCTTGCTGAGTGGGTAAGATTCTGTTTTATTTTCTTTTGGTATATTATGTATGACGATGGTCATATATCGGTCATGTCCTACGAATGCAAAACAACAGAATACCATTGCAGGCACTCACTTGGGTTCCTGAGGGTAAGAGGAAAAAAGGAAGACCAAAAGAAACACTCAGAAGAACAATAATAAGAGAAGGAAGAACGTTGGAATTAAACAATGTGCAAGAGCTAAGAGGAGTGGCGTCACAACGTACAACCTGTTTGGTGCTTAAAGAATTTATTATTATTATTATTATTATATTATATATAATTCATATATGGTTTGTGATTTATAAACTTTTGTGGTGTAATGCATGCCTATATGTTGTTGTCACGGATTGCCTTCCCTTAGCTCTGCAGTAGTGGCCAAAATTCAAGAGTATATAAAAGTGGTCGTCAAAGGTGTCTACCTTCGCACACGTTTACTCTAGGCCGAGTTGTAGATAGAAGGGTAATGACGCTTCTATCCCAAGGTAATAAATACCACACGATAATTCAGAAATCAAGAACAATGCTGCATAGGCAGAGCACTATTATGTTGAATCTGATCCGTCACCTTTTGTGAAGAATTATGCAAAGGTTTTAGCCCATTCAAGCCCCCAGCTGGTGTTAATCCAGCGAAATTCTTGTATAAGTATGTGCTCTATAAATGTAAATGTATGTTTATATATATATAATGATGATGTCGAACCTTTTCTGTGTAGTTACAGTTGGTGCAGCCCTTCTTAGTTTCACTTTCAGTTTTGCTACTACTAAATGATGATCACTTCCCACATCTGCACCTCTTCTTACCTTCACATCTTGTAATGCATGTCTCCATCTACCGTTAACCATGATGTGGTCTATCTGGTTTCTGTCCCAACCATTTGGTGATTCCCATGTTAATTTGTGAATTTCTTTATGTGGGAAAAGTGTTCCTCCAATGACCAGGTTGCTACAGAAACTTATTAGTTTATCCCCATTTTCGTTTGCTGTTCCGCTGCCGCATTTCCCCATTGTTCTTTCATTATATGTATTGTGTGTACCAACTTTCACATTGAGGTCTCCCATTACTACGATAAGATCATATCTAGATGTGTCTTCCATTTCTTTCTGCAGTTGTTGATAAAATTCATCCTTGACCTCCTCATTGCTGTCATTCGTTGGTGCGTAGCATTGTATTATTGTAGTGTTGGTGAATCTCCCTCTCAATCTTAATCTTATCAGTCTGTTGTTGATGGGTTTCCATTCCAGTAATGTCCTTTCTATCCCTTTCTGTAGAATAATGGCTACGCCCTCATTGTGCTGTCCATCCTCTCTTCCAGAGTAAAGTACTGTTTCTCCTGTTACTGTTTTAACTTTTCCTGCCCCTGTCCATCTGCTCTCAATTATCTCTAGGATGTGTAACCTATAGTATCTCATTTCTGCCGTGACCTGTCTTAGTTTACCTGTCTCGTTCATTGTCCTGACATTCCAAAATCCTATTCTTGTATCCTGTTTTGCGGTCAGGACATCCGTTTTCATGTCAGTGGCTTCCTTTCGGCTTTCACCACTGACAGTCATACTAGCCACAGACTCCGAATGTCCACCCCGCAGCAAAGTTTGTCCATTTATTGTTGTTTCCGTAACTTCATTTTATTTTTACATAGACGGGGTGTCAGCCCTATGCTAAAACCCCCAACCTGGAGGACCAGGGTACCAGCCTGCTTAAATACGCCAAACGGATTTCTCAGACAGACATTATGGCGTTCTTTTCATACCCTGCCGAGTCGTATTGTTTTGAGAAGTTTCAGGACCACATTGGGTCACCCGTGGCCGTCTCTAACAAAGGTGGCTAAACAAATACGTGATAACCGTATTATCCGCAGACCGGTGTAATTAACCTCGATAATACCACCGTTCACCTGGGGAAAATTAAACAAGTCTGGGAGGGTTACAGCAAAAATAATGAAGGTGCATGAAATATGCCAAATACAATGAGGATGAATGGGAAAGAGAGGGGAACAAAAGTTCATATACAAACGTTTTGTCACACACCCCTTCACATAAGATATTGCATTAAATATCCATGTTTATGCGTGAACTTTTCCGTGGTGTGTGCCGTCCTACACTACTCTTCTGGATGACAGTGTTCTTCTCCTCTTGATACTGCTGGCGAGTGTTTGAATTGCTCGTTTTGGAATGTGTACAGTTGCGAACGAACTGACGTACATCTTTTGTGCCAAAAGTAAACCTCTTTAAGGTAATTCATAGTGATTCCACGGGAACATGTTCTCCCGATGAAGACATGTGAGCCGATTTCATAACGGATGGATTTAAGGGGAGAGGCACCACGAGTTGTTTCCCTCGCCTCGTCCGTCGATAAAAAATTCCATCTTCTTTATAGAAAGTTCCAGCTGAAGCATCGGTTGATTTTATCCCACTCTGTTCAGAGTACGGCCGTAGGGTAATATCATCCTTCTGCGCTTGTCGTAACTTTTCTTTACTACACATAAATGTCGCGTTGAGGTCTGAGTTATCCAACGTTGGGTGTTAGATACTCTGCTCAAACTCTTTCTTCGTAGTTTCATCATTCTGGTTGTCTGGGTTATAGCGAACAGAGCAATATCGCACAAACTATCGAACATCGTGTAGCAAACCTCTCCAGAAGTGGTTCGATAAGACCTGTTTTCCTTGGGTATACGAACCTTTAAGGGGTGGGGCACGGTGGAATGCATTTCCTGCATTAGGCGGGTGAGATAGGAAAGTTTGACAACTAACTGTCTCTTGTTCCCCACCCGACTATAGACCAAACCTTTATCCCTGTAAAAATGCTCCCTGAGGAGTATGGGAGTAATTGCCATACAACTTTGAAAAGCAAGGCTTTAGGGTTTTATCAGCCCTTTGTGCCTCAGATCCAAAAAATTATGACTGGTTAGAGATAAGAGCTCAAAAGGCCGCTGGGGCGTATCCTGGGTTCTCTCTTGTGTCGACCTGGGTTTCTGCGAAGGATCCCCGAGGAAGACGTATTTCCGTCCTAAAACGAGAGGGTAGACTAAATCGTCTACAACTAAGGCATTGATTTTTCCCTGTACATATAGGGTTGAGACATCAATTTCCGCAAACGGAAGAGCATTAGTTTTATGCTCTTCTGGGGCCCTGTGTTTCTACAGTTTCACCAGTCTATTGGTGTGCTTTCACCAAAGATGGGGAAACTAGAGCTGAATATTCTAAGCCTGACTCATGTAAGCAGCATATGGTCTGGTTACCAATGGTTACTTGCCCAGTAATAGAGGGGTGGCTGATATTCTGTTCATATGCCTGGGAGTCATGGTTCCCTATCGGCCTCATGATCAGGCATGCGACACTATTAGGGCCTGTTTTCGGCCTCTTACAATCTGATGTAAAATGCGTATTGGTTTTGCACGATTTACAATATCGTCTTCCAGTTCCCTGGGCTGAATTTCTGCCTATCTTAATCCTATGGTTGTTCTTGTTGCTGTTGTGTCGTGTTGTGTGAGGTGTTGGTCGTACTCTTGGAGTCAGTGAAAGGACGCTCCTCTCGTTTGGGGTTACTATCGTGGAGGCGCCTTTTAGCCGGGTTCACTTCCAACTTGGCGCTCTGGTACCGATCAGCAAACAGTATTACCTGGTCAAAAGTTTCTGCTCCGTGCTCCGCTGGGAATCTTCTCATGTCAGGGGTGAGCGAGTCCTTGAACTGCTCCACGATTATCATCTCTTGTAGCTTTCGTACGATTCGTCGAAGGCGCTAAGTGATCCCCACTTCTCCAAATACATATCCAAACATGTACCAAACTGCTTATACGACTCGTCTTCTTGCCTCTTGGCTTCCTGGAATTTGCACTGACAAGTGTGCGAGTTAAGCTGAAAACGTTGAAGCAGATCTTTCTTCAACAAACCATAATTGCTATTGCCTTCCGGGGCCATGTTGAGGAAGACGTCACACGCAGGTCTTCACAGACGTCAGATAATTTCATGGTGTATCTCTCCCTCTATAATCCATAGGTGGCAGCTAAAGACTCATACCTAGCAAGATATATGTCTCTTTTCTCAAGCTTCTGAGTAGACATCTAACTGAAAAAACGCCGCGATGGAACTACCACGTGAGAGATATTTCCCCCATCACTACCTTGAGAACTCCCAGACCCACCAGCGATAGAACTAGATTCTGTTCTCCGTCCTTCGTTCTCCAGTTCCTTCATTCGGATGACGTGGGTCTGTCGGCCTGTTCCTTCCTTTCGGCTCTTTCGGCCTCTTTTTCGGCCTGTAGTCTGTCAACCTCCTTTTCGGCCTTTAGTCTATCAGCCTGTTCCTTCTCGGATGCTCTTTGCTTTTCCTTCTGCTCTTTTCTGTGTTCTCTGGCTATCCTTCTTTCTTCCCTTGCAGCCGCTTTCTCGGCTTCTATCCTGTCTTTGTCCTCTTTCGCAGAAGTGGCTACATAATCTGATAAATCTTTGCCAGATAAACCCATCTCTTTAGTTATACTAAAAAAAGTAAAGGTGTTTGATAAAGTTGATATTTAGTTGGATATAATATATGTTGATAAAGTACACCAGAACACTCCTAGGCGGGAAGACAGGCGTCTATCATCATCAGTTGACAAGATCCCTATGGTGTTGCCTGCCCCACTGTAGTGTATGGAATGTCAACTTGACCTACGCAGTGTTGTGTAGACATGGATGGAGTGTATAATGTGCGAATGATGATAAGGGTTCGTGTTGTTGACAAATGTTCTCTTCTCACACTCATGTATGACCGGAAGTCATCGACACCAACGACTGTGTACCTTTTCTAAAGTTTAATTGGACGTACACACTCGACAGCACAGATAGTGACAAATCACAGGTTGCCATAATACATCATAGTACAGTGGACAAATGGTCTTGCAATGTTACATGGGCACTCATGTAGAATAATGGTATAATGGACTGTCAATAGCCAAGCACTCAGTATCGCCCATACATATATCATCTGACGTCACTGACTGAGCACGTCAGCTTGTAAACAATATTTCAGATGACTTCTAAACCTAATCTCGTTTAGCAACGATTCTTCAACATAATGTTCAGCACATATTTTTCCATATAATAATATTGAACCGCTAACAATGGGTTCTCATGTGTAGCAGTGATCTCTGGACTGATCAAGCGATAATACGGGCATCCCTTTTCTCTTCTTGAAAGTCCTACATGTTTTGGTTCCAAGATGGCTCCACTCGTGAACTGTCACTCACGTTTGAATACAGATAATGAATCTGTTCTAAAGTTAGTCATTCATACAACATTTCGTTGCTCTGTAGATTTGGTCATGAACAATAGACTGCATTCTACAGAATATAGTGCTGCTAGGAATCGAAGTCGTTTTTCATCGAGTCAAATATATTCTCTTAAACATTCAAATCGTAATTATCGACAATGGTGGCTTCGATCGAGAGTTCATAAGAGTATCTTTGATTACCTTGGTAGAGGGAATATGAAACTGCCATTCCTTGGCAAGATGAATAAACACTGGGGTAAAGCATACACGATAGGTCTAGACGACTATCACTTTCCCCAAAACCACTGAGATCACTTTTTCAAGGCATCAAGCCGACATAGCAAAACACACACAGTCCCTATCAGGACGAAGCCAAATCACACCACTCAAGCCACACATCCGCCGAATAGCCTTTGACCTCTCTAGAGACAACAGAACATATAGTTCGACTTAGATATGTAAAGATATACAGATATAAGACAGACTTGTCCTACTCAGACAAACAATACACATAAATTCAGGCCATAGATATTCTGAAGCAAGAACAATCTATTATTACCCAAACAACGAATAAATCGCAGTAAAATGTATTTATCCGCGGAGTTCAAGGGAAGTAACTCAATAATGACTTTCCCTTAAGCACTAAAAAATTACCTATGTATAATATTGTAAGATATCAAAGACTGCACGTAACAGTCTTACCACACCTCCCGGGAAAAAAAAAAAATGGAACATTTTTTTTTTTTTTGAAATACATCTAGGAGCAACGTACAATAGGCTCACAACGCATGAATAATGCGCAGATGAAAAATATCAGGAATACCTATAACGCCTAATATGAGGCTAAGTCGACTTATGGAGCGACTGGTGAGAATGTGTCTCATAAACTGAGAGAAAATTATTTCTCTACAAGTATATTTTTCCAGGAAGGTGTCATCAAAGTATAATACAATTCTGGCAATTACACAATGCCTAAAAAATTCATATCATCACTACGTATTAGATATCTTAAATTTATGATTTATGAAGTAAAAAATCATCAAAGCACAGCGGTGAATAAACATACATGAACCGCTATGTAGTGATACAATCATTATATTATTAAATTACAAATGTGTATCTATCATGATATAGAAAAGGAACTACTATAGAACTAGACATATCAAGAAGTCTAAGCCCTAATAGTTATGTGGAATCATGTGGGCATCTTGACAGAATGTCTGCCATCACATTATCTGATCCCCGAATAGCTCGCACAGAGAAATGAAAAGGTTGAAGAGCAATTGCATATCGAGTAGACCTCGAGCTCTTCAAATTCTTACTCTGTATAGCAGTAAGAGCTTTTTGGTCTGTTTCTACTATGAAATGTGCGCCTAGAAGGAATCTCTGTAGTTTGAGGATCGACCAAACCATAGCTAATAGCTCACGGTCTAAAACCGAATAATTCCTTTCTGCCGCATTAAGTTTTCTGGAAATATACATTACAGGATGCAGAGTTCCAGAGTACTCTTGCATTAGTGCCGCTCCAATCCCAGTGGATGAAGCGTCACTACGAAGAACGAATGTCTTATCTTTAGTGGGTAGCACTAAAATAGGTGGTGTTGAAAACAGTGTTTTAATCTTATCCAGAGAGCATTGGCATTCCTGAGACCAGTGGACCACATTAGGCGAACCTTTCTTTAGAAGTGTTGAGAGAGGTGCCATGATAGAGGATAGATTCTGAATGAATCTGCCATAAAATTGAATAAGACCTAACAGACTTCTCACCTGTTTTTTAGTCTTAGGGATTGAGATGTTAAGTATCTTACTAGTATTATGGTCCTCTGTCTTTAGGAAACCATGACCAACTCGGTGGCCTAGGAAAGAAATTTCGCTAAAACCAATATAGGCTTTAGAGGGTTTCGCTGTCAGGTTGTGCTCACGCAAAGTAGACAGCAATTCATCTAACCCTGAATAGTGATCTTCCCAAGTATCGCTGAAAAGACAGATGTCGTCTAGATATGCAATGACATCTGACCGATAAGATAGGATTCGGCGCATCATGCGTACGAACGTAGCTGGTGCGTTCATAAGACCGAAAGGCATAAAATTCCATTGGAACAAACCTCTAGGTGTTGAAAAAGCCGTGAGAGGTTTGGCGCGTTCAGATAAAGGAACTTGCCAATATCCCTTAGACAAATCAAGTTTAGTGAAAAAATGAGATTTGGAGAGTCGAGTAAGTAGCTCTTCCAGTAAAGGCATAGGTTCGGCATCGAACTTCGTTACTTGATTCAATTTTCGATAGTCAACGCAAAGACGTATGTTATTGTCTTTTTTTACGCACAATAACCATCGGCGAAGAATACGCAGAGGTGGATGGTTCGATTATTTTCAAATCTATCATCACATCCAACTCTTTCTCGACCTGTGCTTGGAAATGTATAGGTATAGGATAAGGTCTAACCCTAATAGGAGTATGGTCAGTTAGCACAATGTCATGTTGAATGACATTAGTTTGTCCAGGGATGTCAGTGAGTACATCCTGAAATGTTTGCAACATAGTTGAAACTTGTCGCTGTTCTCCTAGAGACAAATCAGGAGAGACAGTAACGTTCTTCCATGATTCACTGGAATGAAGTGGGATCATTGGAAGAGGAAGATTTACATCTGAAAAACTTGTTTCCTCATCCTGTATCACGGACAGTGATGAGTAATGACCATGTGGTACTGGAGAATTGTCCGTTGCTTGGAAAATGGGTTGCAAATAATCCGGACGTTCATGGAATTCAGTAAGCATATTGATGTGGAAGGTTTTATGCTTCCCATCAATATCGACAATATAGTCGACATCGGAAATTTTCGATATTATATCGTACGGACCTTTCCAAGAAATAAGTAATCTGTTTTCCCTACAAGGTAGTAATACAAATGCTTTGTCACCAGGACAAAGTTGTCGTAAGCATCTCTTCTTATTGGCAAATTGCCTTGCCTTCTGTTTCGCAAATTCAGAAGAAGAAGTTGCTAATTTGCATGCTTCGATAATCTTTTGTCTCAACGCGATGACATATTCGTAGGATGACTTTGTGTCATCGTCAATATTGTCAGATGTTATGAGATCGTGAAGCAACGACATAGGGCCACGCGGACGCGCGCCAAAGACGAGTTCAAAGGGAGAAAATCCCGTATGTTCATTGGGTACCTCTCTGTAAGCGAAGAGGGCCGCAGGTAAAACTCTGTCCCAGTCTTGAGGATGATCCTCAGTTATCTTCCCCAGTAAGTTTTTTTAAGTGTTCTATTAAGGCGTTCGACCATACCATTAGACATTGGATGGTAGATACTACTTAAAGATCTATCTATCTGCAGGGTAGACATTACTTGAGACATGGTATCTGATATTAGTTGGGTGCCATGGTCTGACAATATCTCTCCGGGAACCCCAGACGAGAAAATATAAGCCAAAGAGCATCTGCAATATCAGCAGTAGTAATGCTCTTCAGAGGAATAGCCTCTGGCCAACGTGTGCACATATCAACACACGTCAAGATAAACTGATGTCCTCTGGCAGACTTGATCTTAAATGGACCAATAATGTCTATGGCCATTTTTTGAAACGGCCGAATAGGAATGTCCGCCGCCTGAATGGGTGCAGCATGCCGTGGACCTTTGGATTTAACTTCCTGACATACTTTACAAGATCGACAATAAATCCGTATGTCCTTGTTTACCAATGGCCAAAAGAAAGCCGCAAGGACTCTTGACTTAGTACGGGAAAAACCCATGTGTCCAGCACACTGAGAGTCGTGAGCGTGCTGCAAAATTTTAACTCTCAAATTCTTGGGAACCAGGATTTGAGAATGACTTGACGTAATGGAGTCTTGAACCATACGTACAAGTACGCCATTCTTCTTTGTAATCCACGATTTACGACTTGTGTCCTTATTCGGATCACCTTTAGTTGCAAGAATGAAGAATTTCTTCAGAGTGGGATCATCTTCTTGCTGTTTTATAAACGAGTCACGAGAAATTACCAAGGGATTATCTTGGTTATGCACTTCATTATCTTCAGTAGATGAAGTTTGAGGCACATTAAGAGCCTGAGCTCTAGTGACTACAGCGTTAGCAATCTGCATGTTTTGCCTTTCCCAAGTGGAAATTTGTTGCGGAGTACATTCCTTGACTCCATGAATGCGACCGATGATGAGGTCAGCGATCGGATTCGGAAGAAGACATGCGTGTACATCTCCTGTAAAGAAAGGAGTAGCAATCCTAATGATAGCGGTAGAGTATTTCTCTAATGTGCCGCCAAATGTTACACATTTGACTACTTGTCCAGTGGCACGGGAAGGATCTACGAGTGACTGCCTAACACCAATTGTGGTGCATCCAGAATCAAATAGCACAGAGACTGGATTGTTATTCACTAAACCCTTATGTAAGACAAGAGACCCTCTTCCATCATGCGCGACTGATGCTGGAAGAGCAGGAAGAGGATGGCCACAGCTTAAAGTAGTCACTGTGGTTGGCTCAAATAACGTTTTGCATTGGGGGCACTGAGATGCTCTCCCAAAATCAAAAGCGGCACATGCCATATTACTAGCATCATTATTATCTTTACTCTGTTTATAGGCTTCATGGGACTCTTGTTGTGCAGAGTTTGCCTGAAAATGTGGTTTATGTCTTTTGTATTGAGATCTACCTCGGTTATTATCACCTCTGTAGTTATTGTTACCTCTATTGTAACCCCTATTTGGGTTTGAGTCATAGTACCCTTGGTTACCATTATCATATTCATTATAATGAGTATCTCTGTAATTATGATCTTGTTGACTCCAAGACGGATAACCCTGATAGTTTCTATAATTACTTCCTCTACGGAAATTCCTATAATTATGACCACCCCTGTGTCGAGAGCTATCAGGTCGTCTCCAGTTCTTTGAAGAAGAACCCTGAAATGATTGGTTACCTTGGTTTTGATAACTATTATGGTTACCTTTTTTTTCAAATCTGTTTTGAGGTCCCTGAAATCTGTGTGAATAATTGGGATTGTATGGTGTTGCTGAAGCAACTGGCATACTCTCCTTAATCTTAGTGTTGCCAAAAGTCACGTCGGGGTGTGCAGTGACATATTGGGAACAATATTCTTCCATTTCTTTTAGAGATTTAGGTTTACGCTCATGTATAAATTCAAGGAAAGGTTTGTTCACACATGACATAATCTTATCTCTGAGCAACAAATCCATAAGTCCTTCATACGTTTTTTTCTGTTTTGGAAAGCTCAATCCAACGATCAACTGTGAGACGTGCCTTTGCAGTGAATTCTGAGAATTCTACCCCCGTCTCAGGTACCATCGTCTTAAATAAAAGGCGATAGCCTTCCTCACTTAGCTGATATTTTTTTATCAAAGCCGCCCTAATGACATCATAATTATCCTTATCTGCTTCTCCTACAAGGCATAATCTAGTCAAAGATTCACCTTTCAAGTTTTCTGATAATTGATTAGCGTATTGTGATTTATCCACATTATGTGTACGACAAGAACGTTCAAATCTATCCAGCCAGAATGTAATATCGTCACTGGACTGATTGAACGGTGGAACCTTAACCTTGTAAGTAGAAGGTTTACCATTACCACTAGATGCCTGATTAACATTACTCATACTTGTCAATCTCAATTTCTCCAACTCAAATTCATGTTCTCTTATTGCTTTTTTCTCTTCAGCATCTAATCTTTTTTGTTCAGCCTCCCTGTCTAATCTTTTTTTGTTCAGCCGCAGCTTCTCTTTCCAATTTTTTTTGTTCAGCTTCACTGTCTAATCTTTTTTTGTTCAGCCGCAGCTTCTCTTTCCAATTTTTTTTGTTCAGCTTCCCTGTCTAATCTTTTTTGTTCAGCTTCACTGTCTAATCTTTTTTGTTCAGCTTCACTGTCTAATCTTTTTTGTTCAGCCGCAGCTTCTCTTTCCAATTTTTTTTGTTCAGCTTCAAATCTCCTTTCCTCTACCTGCATCTGCAATTTCTTTTGTTCAGCAGCAGCCTCAGCTTCTTTTTCTAATCTTTTCTCTTCCGCCATAGCTTTTCTTTCTTCTGCAGCTAATCTTTTCTCTTCTGCAGCTAATGCTTTGTCATATTGAGCAACTGTCCATTGTTCTAATTGTTGACCAGTCTTATCAAGAGCTTTCCCTTGAGTAATGAAATAATCTAGAGTAGACATGATGCCTAACAATAATACTAATCACCTGAATCAATAATAATACCCCAAGTTCTCAATGACCTGATTAATCAGTATACTATCCCAATATCTGTGGGTCACAAGCCTTTAATAAGGTCTTGTATAATAGTAATAATAATCAGGTACTGGTCTATACCATAATCCAAGTGCAGTGCACAGGCAATTGTGTCTTATGAAATATACCCATATAAACATATGTCAACCAACAGAATACATAAAGTACAAATAGGACTGACAATACAAGAACGTTTGCAGAAATCAAAAATAAATCAAATAGGGAAATCAATGAAGATAATCACTGAATCTGCAAAGAATAACAACACAAATGACGTCACAATATATGAATATAAATTATGAATAGAACTGAAAGATAGAAAAGGTTAGACCAACAAATTACAAACAAATCAAAACAAAACTAAAGAACAAAGAAATATTACAAAAATAACAATAATTACAGACTTCACAGCTAACACAAAAGCAACAGTTGTCGCAGCAAATTTTCAATCAAGAAAATTGCACCTATAGAAAACGCCCACAACGGACCCTCTATGACGTGGGATACTCTGTTGTGAGGACGCCGCCCAACCTTAAACACAACCCGCTGACATAGAAACTAACATACTATACAAACAAATAACATGTAAACATAAATATATATAAATTATGTGTATGATATAGTATGTGTTGCAAAATAGGCTCAGTCTTACAGTAATGGCAAAGTTATTTTTCATGAAAACAAACAAACTGCCACTTTATTCAATTAAACATTCTGGCCTTAAATATTAAAGTTCATATATGGCAAACAAGAAGATCCATCGATGAAACCAGGACTTCTTAGTTCACAAATACTGTCTTTCTGTTAACACTGACAAGAATTGATCCAACTGTTCTGTGAAACTCTATAATGTCTAATGTAAAAAATGTCAACAACGCTGACCTACATACTGCATTCACTTGACAGGTCACGTGACGAAGCGTTGACAAAGAGCAAACCAATACTGCAAGTGTGTCGTATCAGCCACAGGAAACGGTCTGGTATCGGTAATCTGTTGACTTCTGAATTTCTGCGAGGTCAAACCCAGAAAGCTGGTCCACCAGTTGATAAAGTTGATATTTAGTTGGATATAATATATGTTGATAAAGTACACCAGAACACTCCTAGGCGGGAAGACAGGCGTCTATCATCATCAGTTGACAAGATCCCTATGGTGTTGCCTGCCCCACTGTAGTGTATGGAATGTCAACTTGACCTACGCAGTGTTGTGTAGACATGGATGGAGTGTATAATGTGCGAATGATGATAAGGGTTCGTGTTGTTGACAAATGTTCTCTTCTCACACTCATGTATGACCGGAAGTCATCGACACCAACGACTGTGTACCTTTTCTAAAGTTTAATTGGACGTACACACTCGACAGCACAGATAGTGACAAATCACAGGTTGCCATAATACATCATAGTACAGTGGACAAATGGTCTTGCAATGTTACATGGGCACTCATGTAGAATAATGGTATAATGGACTGTCAATAGCCAAGCACTCAGTATCGCCCATACATATATCATCTGACGTCACTGACTGAGCACGTCAGCTTGTAAACAATATTTCAGATGACTTCTAAACCTAATCTCGTTTAGCAACGATTCTTCAACATAATGTTCAGCACATATTTTTCCATATAATAATATTGAACCGCTAACAATGGGTTCTCATGTGTAGCAGTGATCTCTGGACTGATCAAGCGATAAAACGGGCATCCCTTTTCTCTTCTTGAAAGTCCTACATGTTTTGGTTCCAAGATGGCTCCACTCGTGAACTGTCACTCACGTTTGAATACAGATAATGAATCTGTTCTAAAGTTAGTCATTCATACAACATTTCGTTGCTCTGTAGATTTGGTCATGAACAATAGACTGCATTCTACAGAATATAGTGCTGCTAGGAATCGAAGTCGTTTTTTCATCGAGTCAAATATATTCTCTTAAACATTCAAATCGTAATTATCGACAATGGTGGCTTCGATCGAGAGTTCATAAGAGTATCTTTGATTACCTTGGTAGAGGGAATATGAAACTGCCATTCCTTGGCAAGATGAATAAACACTGGGGTAAAGCATACACGATAGGTCTAGACGACTATCACTTTCCCCAAAACCACTGAGATCACTTTTTCAAGGCATCAAGCCGACATAGCAAAACACACACAGTCCCTATCAGGACGAAGCCAAATCACACCACTCAAGCCACACATCCGCCGAATAGCCTTTGACCTCTCTAGAGACAACAGAACATATAGTTCGACTTAGATATGTAAAGATATACAGATATAAGACAGACTTGTCCTACTCAGACAAACAATACACATAAATTCAGGCCATAGATATTCTGAAGCAAGAACAATCTATTATTACCCAAACAACGAATAAATCGCAGTAAAATGTATTTATCCGCGGAGTTCAAGGGAAGTAACTCAATAATGACTTTCCCTTAAGCACTAAAAAATTACCTATGTATAATATTGTAAGATATCAAAGACTGCACGTAACAGTGTTGTGGTTCGGCCATGCTGTGCAAGGAGATTGTTTACAGGCTGCACGAAATTACACTTGCTACTTAACCAAAATAAACTTAGTCGCTCTAAGTTCAAAATACTGGCTGACTAAATTTATCTTCACAACAATGATAACAACATAAATTAGGCTTCACCAACGGTCAATTTTTTTTCTTGTTCCTATTGTTTTTAGAGAAGTTTTGATTTTATCAACCAACGATTAACTTTACTCTTAAAATATTTCATCTTATTTATTTATTTATTGCAAGAAGTATGAGCAGATCTATCTAAACTAATAACTAATAATACTCTTTCAGTAAATCTAAAATGTCTACTCAGATTCTAGGGAAATTAACCTTCAGGTACATAATCCAGATGTCACGGATTGCCTCCCCTTAGCTCTGCAGTTGTGGTCTACCAGTGGCCAAAACTCAAGTATCTAATATGTGTCGTTAAAGTTGTCTACCTTTGCACAAGATTACTCTTGGTCAAGTTGTAGATAGAAGGGTAATGACGCTTCTATCCCAAGAGAATGTTCACAAGATATTTCAGAAGTCCAGAACAATGTTGCACAGGCAGAACACTATTATCATGTCTGACCCGTCGCCTTTTGTGAAGAATTAAGCATTGGTCTTAGCCCGTTCAAGCCCCCAGCTGGTGTAAATCCTGCAAAATTATTTTATAAGTATGTGATCTATAAATGTTTATATATATATATATATATATATATATATATATATATATATATATATATATATATATATATATATATATATATATATATATATATATATATATATACATACATACATACATACATACATATATATGGCCTTTAAATATTTAAAAAAACTCGTCTGAAAATGACCCGATTATTAAGAACGTTGGTGACAATTATGATAACAATATCCCTTTTCGAATTTCGAGTCTCAAATTTCAAATTTCGCGCAACGAATTTTACTCCTTGCAGGTTGCGTTGCATGCAACTATAATTCGTTTACTGCAAAATGGCGTACTCTGAAGAAGAAATAACGGCAATAACATTTCTTCGACTAAACAAAAATTATGGTGCGAAACGACTTCTTAAGGAGTTTCCAAACAAAGGATGGACTTTAGTCGGACTGACATATCTTTTGCAAAAGATAGACCAAACCAGCACTGTTGAACGTCGTAATGGCACTGGCCAAACACACACTGCGCTCACCGATGACAACATCATTGTTGTTAACGAGCTTGTGCAAGGTCAAGAAGGACGTTTGCAAACACATCTTTCCCAACGTCAAATTTCTTGTCAGATAGGCGCTTCCCAAAGATCCGTGGTCAGAAAAGGAACTTAAGTAAAAATGATCGAAGAAACATCAGGCGACAGAGTTGACTGAACGCAACAAATAGTCATGGCTTTCCCGGTGCCATCATCTTTTGCGTCGCTTCCCAGAGCATAAAGTTAGTTTCATATTTTTTACGGATGAAAAACTTTTTACTGTTGCTCGGCTTATAAATAGTCAGAACGATCAGTGAATGCACCGGTTGTCACCAGAAAAAGAAACATATCTGCTTATCTGTTGCTGCGAGCAAAACCAACGTCCAGCAAATCAGTAATGGTTTCTGTTGGTGTCTCATCACTGGACCGCACTGGAATTCATTTTGCTCAACCTGGTATCAAGATAGATGGCCATTACTGCCACAACAAACTGTTGATGAAGTGCTTTCTTCCTGGCATGAGGGAAATGTCAGAAATCTTCTTCTTCCAGCAAGACGGTGCGCCTGCTCATCGTGCTAGGGATACAGTTGCACTGCTCACTCAGGAGATACCTGAATTCATCGAAACAAATTTTTGGCCACCAACTAGTCTAGATCTTAACCCTGTGGACTATGGGATTTGGGGCATTTTGCAAGAGAACGTCTACCGAAAGAAATTGGCAACGTGGATGAGCTAAGAGAGCGGATAAAACAGGCATGGGATGAACTAGAATAGTGAACAATTGACACGTCAGTGCAAAAGTGGAGCACTCGAAAACAAGCATGTATTGCAGCTGGCGGCGGACATTTTGAGCACCAATTGTAATAGGCAAAAATGTAGGTAAAAGTTTTCTCACCATTTGTACAAAATTTCATAATAATAGGGTCATTGTCGGCCGAGTTTTAAAAATATTTAAAGGTCACGGGTTTCTTAGCCTCACGGTGTGTGTGTGTATATATACAAGTTATATATATGTGTATATATATATATATATATATATATATATATATATATATATATATATATCTGTGTGTGTAAGGGCTAAAGGTAAAGGATCCCGTTACACGCCCATTGAGGCATATTGGTAATATGGTGTTAGGCCCATATTTTCTTGACCATCGGCACACTAGGGGTGATGTGGTCAGAATCACGCAGGCTGCCTTAACCTTCCCAGAAGTTGCTCTGGTACCCAATTGGGGCTGGGTCGACACAGGAGCCGTTTGCGGCCTAAATAAATCCCACATCATCTGGGGATCGAACCATAGACCACTGAGCTAGGAAGCCAGTGTACTACCCACTATGCTACCGCGGCTCCCATATATATGTGTACTAAAGAGTATTGTTCATACGTTTGCTTTCTCATATATAATAACTGAATCAACTATGATTGTTTAGTTATAAAATGACATGTAACAAATTTAATAATAAATTACTTTTAACAGGTTAGAATAGTGATGAAATGGTGATGGATTTGTGATTTATAAAAAGATTGTCTTCATGGAGACTTCGTTTGAGGATTTAATAAAAATTATTGTCCTTTTGCTGTTATATTGGAATCAGAACTTAACTGATCTAGGTGAGTCCTGCATCCGTGGTTTTGTCAATTCTTCTGTGTTGGTGACACATGTGATAGTGAGGTTGAGGTCTAAATAAAGATGCAATTTCATGTAAGAAAATATGGTTCAGAAAATGTGCGTACGGTAGTAACGCACTAGTAAATTTATTATATGGGAGATAAGTTTAGGATTTCAATTTTATGACTAAGGGAGGTACATTTTTCGTGGTGCACCTTATTAAGAAAAGGTCGTGGATTTGGCTAGTAGATTGTCGAGATGTCAGTGGTTATGGTTTTAGAAATTTGACATGTCATTCCGAGGCTGGGGGGTCAGTGGACTTTCCTTCCAACCCGGTCAGGAGCTTCGCTCCTTCCCATCCACAGGGGGTTTATGTGCAGGAGCCGTTCGGGTTATTCAGTCAAATTCTTGGTCGTAAACATTCCTTCAAACGCTGACGCCCGGGCTTGAACTTTGAAAACCTGGTCGCCAGTACAACGTTGTAGCCATTACACCAGCGCGGCTCCCGCATACGCTATTAAATGTACTACGAGTAGAGTTGAATGCAGGGCATATTGACTTAGTTAACAAAAGGAGATAAATTATTATTAAATCCCTTAGGATTTTTTGTAAGTTCGAGGAAGGGGAACGTAACAAGTTGCACGATACATTTTTAGTGGTGCGTGAGCGATGTTAACCGAGAAGCTTCGAATATAATTGTAATAGTAAATCGGTGAAAATAATCTTGTGAGTAAGATTTTGAACGCGCTTAGTGTAGGTTGCAAAGAAATGCAAGTATTAAAGTTGTGTAGTGGCGAGCGCAGTTTGATGGTTCATTCTGGCAAACAAGCCACTGAAGTTGGTTGGTTCTGTGGTCACAGTATCATACCAAACTGTTTGCCGAACCAGCAAGTCGCTCTTACGCCACCATTCTAGTGTTAGACACGTTTGTGTGTACAGAGTCAAGAAATACAATGTTGCCAGTTCAAGATTTCGTTATCAAGTTTCAAGACTACAAGTCTAACAGGTACCGTATGTGATCTAAGCAACAGTGTTAACTTGTATAGTCCAAAAAGCAGCTTATAGAGACAGTTACCAACATATCAGTAGGGAACATAGACATAGGCGGAAATCTCCACCCCTGGCGGTTTAGGCCAGTCTTTCCAAGATACGCCATAACAGTGACCTACTAACAGAGTAAGAACAAGACTGAGTAGAAAAAGAAATGTCCACTATTGAATACAGCAAATATAGATAGGAAGAGTGGGCAAGGACAGAATAACGGTTATTGACAACAATGGTTCTTCAGCTATGACCAACCTAGGCAGGTTAGAGACAGCACTTAGATGCAGATAGACAGCGACTTAGACATAGAAGGAAAGCAGAGAGATGAGTCGCAATCACAGATATGTTTGAAGCTGCAAATAAATGTTTTGAATTTTTCTTGTCATTGCTGTCAGAGTGAACTCACTCTCCGACTTGAGTCATCAGCCATCAGTGTTTGTGAGCTGTTGTTTTGTTTTGTTGTGAGCTTAGACAGTTGTACCATCTCCATCAACATAACCTGTCTGCTCAAGGGCAGTGATACGAATTTTCACTAATACGATCAGCATTGTCATCAACGCGCATCGCGAGAAACTTCACAGTCTGATAGCTTTGTTCTACGAACAGTATGATAGCTTCGTTCCACGAGCAGTTGGTAGCTTCTTTGTACGAACGTTAGACAAAATATAAAGAACAAATGCCTTTTTTGTGGGCTGCAAATTAACAGGCGCATTGTCTCGCTGTCCACCCACTAATGTTAGCCTTTCTAGATAAATATATCCTTTTGAGTATACACAGCGTAATTCAGGGAAGATATTTATAAATCACCAATATTTTTCGTCTGGGTATTGAACTGGGAAAATATGTGCCATATGCAGATTCGACGCTGGACATCTCGCAGCTAAGTTGATATCTGCACTGGAACTCACCACTCTCCCACATATAATCATGATGATACAGTAGTGAGACGAACTATGTTAATTTTAGAAAAAAAACTCATGCTAGCAGTGCAATAGATACTGGCATATATCACTTGTTTATTCACAACATTTGTAAATTCATTCATTCATTCAGTATACTTCCGTTCATTAACAAATAACTTTTCTTTGTAATTTTCACTGCACCTTTCGTGTTCAGTCTAAAGTACATTGATTGTTGTTATTGGTTGGGTTATGTGTCTGATTGTTTGTTTTGTATTCTTTTATGGGAGCTTACTTTATTAAATTATTTTCAACACGTATCAGAAGAATCAAGGTGGCCAGCAGACCTAATCCCCTCTTGAAATTATCACTGTTTCACTCTTATGCAGGAAGAATTTAAGTGCTGTATTTTCTTCCCTATCTTTCTTTTTTTTTTTTTAAACTGACTATTAGGGAAATCGTCGCTCAATATTACGAGCCATATTCAGTGGGTCATTAAGGGAAATATTTGATACGTTCTTTAATACATTATATTTCTACTGACATTCTATTCCTTTAAACGGCCTGCCAAAACAGGGGCGCACCCCGGGATTGAAAATTAGTACACTAGACTGAATAATGTGTTTGTTTGTTATAACGATTTTCAGCGTTATTATACCCTTGTGTTATATCTACATCAGAGTATCTTAGTCGTAACGGCTTTGTTTGTACACTGAATGTGTTTCATGTCAGGGTTGTAGTATAAATCATACTGTCATCCTTAACCTTACAGTGTTAACTACACATTAGTGTTCATTTTGAGACGCATATATACTCTAGTAGAAGAAGGTGTGGTTTCATGCAATTTGTTAATTAATTACAACTTGCTTACTTGGTTAAGAAGTTAGAAGTTTGACTGGAATGTGTTGCAATTCTACATTATGTTCTAGAATTATATAGGTACTTAGCCTGACTATTTTGTGTGTTTATAACTTACCCTCTAAGGTAAGAAAACTTGCTGATGACTGGAACAGCAAAGATGCGTTCTTCTATAATAGAGCGAGGGAAGGACATTGGGTTAATGGTGATAGATCTTTAAAACGTATATAAAAGAATAGATGGACCAATACATGGGGATGGAAAAAGAAAGAACGGCATTAGAAAAAGAAAGAGCAGCTATAGAGATAGAAAGAGAAAAGAAAAAGCAGCTATAACAAAAAGACAAGCTTTAGAGACAGAAAAGGAGAGAGAACATGAGTTAAAAATAAAACAGTTAGAACAACAGATTCAAAGAAGAAATAATGAGTGGGAAAATGGTAGGGGAAATTCAAACTCTATAAGTGGATCACCTAGATCAGATGACAATGCAGCTCCATTTGTAGAGAGAGTAGAAGGCATTGATAATTATCTCAGTAGTTTTGAGAAATTGGCGTTGTCATTTGGGTTACAACGGGATAAATGAAACTTGAAGCTGTCCCAAGTTTTAAGAGGACCGGCATACGATGTATATACCAAGCTGGCAGTAAGTGAGCAAAACAGTTATGGTGTACTCAAAATGCCCTGCTTCTATGGTATGTGAGGATTTCGGAATGGTACAGATGAAAGTTTCGTTTTGCCAAAAAAGAATCAGGAGAGAGTTATAGTCAATTCGTGGATATTTTGGAGATGTATTTACAGAAATGGTATACGTTAAGCAACACTCCTCTGACATTTGAGGGTTTACAGGAATTGTGCCGTTGAACAACTAAAAGATACCATGACAAGGATATGAAAAGATTTTTGACCGAGAGTGGGGCAGAAAATCTGGATTCCATTGTAACACATGCAGAAAGATTTTAGCGCGCCCTCTCTGATAATCCGCCAGCAAGGACACAATTTATGGAACTCCCCCAAAACATGGTACCCGTATGGAACCGAACCACGTGAAAGACATTTTGCTACTGCTTATAAGACACACAACAGGCCCGAGAACAATACACGAACCACTCAGCAGATAATTCATCCCCATGTGATGGGGTAAAATGGTGCAAACTCGGCCGAACCAATAAGCACGGCACGAAAGAGTGTAGGCAACAAAAACCTCACCACCCCGCTTGCATACAAACGGAAAAACGGAGTAAAGAAGCCTCGACTGAAACACAGAGTGACCTAGCCCGACCGCCAGTCATTGACACGGTAATGTGTAATGGCAGGAAAATCCAGTGCCTTTATGATACGGGGCTGTCATATTGTGCCATAGTTTCCTGTTCTCTTGTCGACCTTTGCCAGTTGACAGAAGAAAGGGTGGAAATACAAAGGCCCACTAAAGCAGATCCTCTTATGTCTATTCCGGTGGCTACAATTTATGTAGAATCTCGCTTTGTTTCGGGAACGATAACTGCAGCTGATATGGACTACGCCATTTACGGCTTAATACTGGGATATCGCTGCGTTTTTCTAGGCGAACCAGCCCAACCTCTTGTTGTTGTTGCAATGCAAACAAGAGGACAAGCACAGAAAGAAAATGATACAGACGCTCAGCTGAAATCCCTCCCCGATGAGATAAAAAAGGCTCAAGAGCAAGACCTTTCCCTTGCATCCTGCTTTAAAAACTTTCTGCTGCACAGAATCCCCCTCGACCCAACGAGTTTTACATGAAAAGGGGATTCTTTCTAACTTGTAGTTCCTTTCTCTTACAGAACCCAAATATTGGAAATGGTCACGCCACAACATGTGGTGGTCACATGGGACGAGGTGCGACTATACAACGGTTAGCGGCTCACTACTACTGGCCTGGAATTAATGCTGACATTCGGCGATTTGTCATGTCTTGCTCTGAGTGCCAGAGAGTAGCACCGAAACACTTTACTCCATCCGCTACACTAGGTGAGATGCCCATTGTAAGCACTCCCTTTGAAAGAGTAGCAGTTGATTTTATGGGACCCCTCTTGAGAACTAACAGGAGAAACAAATACATATGCACCCTAGTGGACACCAGCATTATGTAGGGCGAAGCTATCGCAATGACCTCCAGTGATTCTGTCCATGAAGCTGAGGCTTTCTTCAATATTTTTACGAGACTCGGTTTCTCTCGCACCATTCTAATGGGCAACGGTTAGGAGTTTAGAGGACGGTTGGTAGAAGAAGTGTTTAAAATATTCAAAACTAAACATATTTAATCCAGTCCCTATCACCCACATAGAAATGGTCAAGTGGAAGGGTTTAATGGCACCCTCATCTCTATGTTGCGAAATCTAGCTTTTACAGGGGTTTTCGTCTCTATGCTGTCTTGGTCTTGTCTGGTCTGTCGGGCCTGCTAATGTGGCCGTCATACTGTTGGATGGCAGGAACATATGTGGGCCGTTACTTTGGCTTATGGTGATGATCTGGCTAATGACAATGGGACCCGGTAACGATGGAGAATGGGTCAAGACAGTTTGACCAACTGGCACGGATAAACACTGTACTCGTCGGAAGAGTTAGTGACGACAACATATTTATTCTTGACGGTACTTTTACATTTAGTAGTTCAGACATTCTTCATCAGCATGGTGTTATGTGTAAATTTCACAACATTGGTTGTCGCTGTTCGACTTCCGTATTGATTTGTTTGGAGACCGTTGTCTTGGTTTCAGGAAGTGACGTCATTACGTCTGCTGGCCACCTTTGCAGACGTGAACTTTTTAAGTCTACTAACCAAAGCGTGCCCTGCAAGGATTCTGTGTGTGGCATCTGTCATGGAATATTCTAATCCACATATATAAATTATTAGGTAAATATGAAGCCTAACAAATAAAATTAATAAAGAGAAGAGCAATGGTAAAATAACAGTGCTGTCACAAAGAATGTACTCGAAATCCCCCTTGTTTTCTGCTTCGTCTGCAAATTGTAACGCTTTCACGTTGATATAAAAGCTTACTGTATTATTACCCGCCTTCTTCAATGAAACGTGTGCTGCATTTCTAAGAAAAACATTGAGACGTACTGCGTAATGACCTAAATTAATCCTAACATTAATTATACTGCGTTACCAAAACGAACGAACAGATGGACAAAAGGATAAAGAGAGAGGGGAGGGCTGAAAATCAGGAACGCATGCATCACGCGTGTAAGTCTACATGCACTAATTTTTTTTTTCAGACGGACAGTGATAAAATACACTACCCTTTCCCAGAGTTAGGTTTATAAATCATAAAAAACTCTTATTAGAAAAGATAACATTAGATGGGTTTACGGTTGAGAACATAACAGTACCCAGACAGCACATCTTCGAAACAGGAGGTAGAAGAAATTGCATATTTTGAATGCAGCCACGTAGCTCCTTTAAATTTGTATTTTTGGGTTCCTTAGGGCTTGCTGACAAATAATATGTAAAACGTTACGCAAATAGTCCAGGAATTAATAAATTATACCCAAAATAAAATATTGGGGGTGCCTGACAGCATAAAATCATTTCTGCTCATAAGATTTTTTTTTAACGTGTTTGAAAAAAATTTACGTTACAGAAATAGCCTACCATGTAAACTCCAAATTGATTGGAGCGCAACAAATGAAAGCCTAACCACGATTGGTCGGGCTATAAATACTATCTTGGTTGTTAGGGGAAACGGGGAAAGGTAACATTTTTTCAAACACTTGTCGAAACGGGGCTCATTGGTCAGACTCGCTGATATACACACTTGGGAGCGTTAGTTCGAAACCACTTGTTTAAAATAGCTTGATAAAGCATCAGTGCGTTGAAGCCAGCATATATTTTGCTAAATAAAAGCCTGGAAGATAAGCAGATGGGAATTTGTGCCAGTTTGTGCCAGAATTCATTGCTAATCAACGTATCTGTGTTTATTCGTATGAATTGTGGTAAGCTTGAACCATTCAATATCTTTTAATGAAAATTGAATGTGAATTGTTGATTTATGCCTGTATATATATGTGTAGTTCAGTGGCCAACGTGAGGTAAAGCCTGTAATGCTCCAGCCTGAACAGAGGGTGTCGGAGAGAAGTAAAACGGCATGGAATGGCCAAACAGTACACTGACACCTGGATGATTGACTAGAAAGAAATAATGCTGGAAGTGCAGAGGCGTAGTAACCATTAAGAAGGGTAATACTGGAATAAAGTATTTCAAATGAAGCTGACAGTTGGCCTAATGCTCTGAACTCAATGTTTGTGCTGTGTTGTGATCAATGTAACAAGAGAGTTTAAGTTAGTTATGAAGTAGAAGGTACATCCTTCTTGATTTCAGGGACAGTGGTCTTGATGGTACTGAGCAGCACCTGGTCAGAGCTTTGCTGAATCCAGAGTCGGACAGCATACTCCTTGGTCTTTTTAGCTATCAGTGAGGTGTCTCCAGAGCCCAGAGGAGAATTCGAGCAGAGGAGTCCTTTCCTGCCGCCATCACGCCAGATAAGCTAACTTGGCCAGCTGAGCTCAACATTATGTCCCCTCATCTTGAACTGACATTTTAAAATTAACATTAAGAGGGGAATTTACTTGTCTTAAAATCAGGAACTGTGAACATCTCCAATACTAGTCCCTAAAGACAAACTATTGAAGTCATGATGACAAATACCAACAGAGCTTGAACAAAACAAAACCAGTATTACCTCATTTACTACTACACAACTGACACACATAGAACATTTGTAATAATATATGTCACTACAATATTCATATTAAATACATTCTGTACATAACTTGTAATTTAAATTGATTGTGATTCCTGGTTCCCTTGTAGTTGAATCAGGACACATATTCATTCATGCCAGTAATGAATACATATTGTTATTTGAAAGTTTATCAGTGACTCTTTTAAGATATCTTTGTAGAGTGTTATATGTATGTGAGTGTCACAGTGTTGTCAAGAGTAGTGGATTAAATTAAATTGTTTATCTGTCTGTTGTTGTGACTTACACTTCATCATACACATTCCCTAGACACATAACGTAGCATCACACTATTCCAGAATAATTCTGACTGAGATATATATAGATATGTGGTAGCAAGTAAGGTTATCTATAATACACTACTCTTAATAGATATAGATACCTTCACAGCTGATCTCAGTCAGTACACTAAGTTCCCTATAAGTATTTATAACATCCCACTTCACCACATATCTTGGGGTCTCGCTCTTGGGATTTTGAATCTTTCCCTATTAAAAATATTGGGGGTAATTCACTTCAGGGAATATAAGAATTAAAAGGTATCCTTGGGTGGAATTAAATAAGGTTGAGCTCACGGTGCCTGTGTTGTCCATTAGATATATAGAGATTGAATTGTTGGTTAGACATTGTATAAATTTACCTGATAGACAATGGCGGACCTGGCCAAATTTCGATCTGCTGCTGTTCAGACTGCAAAAGAGTTAGGATTAGATGGGCAAGTTATGGTTGCCTATGTCACTACGGAATGTGACAAATTTATTGAACGCGAAGAAAGAAGGTTTGAAAAAAGGCCGAAAGAAAGTTAGAGGCTGAAAGGGAAATTAAGAAGTTACAGTTTGACAGATTTGAAGCTGAGGCTGAGACTAACTAAGAGTTGCAGATTGAGGCTGAGAGGCTAAGAGGAAGCAGAAAGGCAGAAGAAATTGGGCAGAAAAAGAAGCTGCAGAAAGAAGCAGAGAAGCTGCAGAAAGGGAAGAGAAGAAATTAGCTGCAGAAAGAGAAGAGAAGAAATTAGCTGCAGCAGAAAGGGAGAAGAGAAGAAAATTAGCTGCAGAAAGGGAAAGAGAAGAGAAAATTAGCTGCAGAAAAGAAAAAAAGGAGAGAAGAGATTACAAAGGGAACATGAGTTACGACTAAGGGAGTTTGAGTTTCAAGGCCATGCTCCTGAAAATGGTGCCAGTCCCTTTGCCTCTGATGCTACGGTTACTCAGGGAGCCTCAACCTCAGCTATGAATTTTCATTTAGATCATTTTGTTGAGAAAGACGATGATATTGAGAGCTATATAAATAGGTATGAACTATTAGCTACCACGTATGGGTTAGAGAGAGAAAGGTGGAGCTTAAAGTTATCTCAGGGACTTCGTGGGGCAGCTTATGAAGTGTTTGCAAAAATGAGCAGAGGTGATCAGGAAAATTATGACATGCTAAAGCAGGCTCTTTTGTTAAGGTATGAAAAGAATGCAGAATTTTATAGGAAAAAATTTAGGAATGCTAAACTACTGTCAGGTGAAACCTATCACCAGTTCTCTGCACGAATAGAGACATACTGGGAGAAATGGACTTCTCTGGGGAAAACCCAAGATCTTAAGGAAATGGTCCTTATAGAGCAACTAAGAGAGTCCATGGCTCCAGACCTGAGAAAGTTTCTCATGGAACAAGGTGCAGAGAGGCTGGGTGAGTTGCTAAATGTTGCTGAAAGGTATCAAGCAGCTCAAGCAGAGGTAACAGGTAATAAAAAAGAAACAAGTGGATAACTTTAGGGCACCACAGAACTTTAATAAATTTGATCCTAAGGATCAAAATAAAGGTAAGCACCAATTTGATAGGCCACGGTATGAAAATAAAAATAAATTCCCACAATTCGATGAAAGGAAATATGATGAAAGAAAATCTTTCAACCAAGGAAAAAGGTGGTGTAAAAAATGTAAGATGAACAATCATGACACTGACCATTGTAGAAGGAAACCTCCTCATTTTGCTGCTATGACATCGGGGAAAAAGGAAAAGAAGGGCAAACCTGAAGAATTACAGGAACCATACCACCCCCCAGTGTGTGAAGATGTCATCTGTAATGGTGTCACTATAAGATGTTTATATGATACCGGTTTAGATTACGATTCCGTTGGTGAGTTCTCACCTGGTGCAGGCCGATCAATACACCACAGAAACAGTGGAGATTCAAACTGCAACCAAGGATGTAGCTACCATGACACTTCCCGTCGCCCGAATAAAAGTGAAAACGCGATATGTGGAAGGAATCATAAAAGCAGCAGTGATAAATGAGCCAATCTACCCTCTAATATTAGGGTGTAGATATGTCTTCTTGGGGAATCCCAAGAGACCTGTGATATTGGCAACAGTGCAGACCAGATCACAGTCAAAGAAGGAGGAGGATAATCCCATAAATACTCCCCCAGATGAGATGAGGAAGGCACAGGCTGAGGACAAAACACTCAAGCCATGTTTCAAGAAGTTGCCCAAATCTCATACACCTCCAGGCAAGGGAGAGTTTTATATGAAGAACAAACTGATATATATAGGAAGGCTGGATCTGAATCCAATGGTCACGGACAGCTGGTCCTTCCCACTTCATATAGGACTAAAGTGTTGGAACTAGGGCATGCGATTCCCTTCAGTGGTCATATGGGAATCAGCGCAACAGGACAGCGAATAGCTTGTCACTATTTCTGGCCAGGAATAACTGAAGATATCAAACGATATGTAAAATCCTGTCCAGAGTGCCAACGAGTAGCACCTAAACATTGGACTGCACCAGCAACTCTGGGGGAAATGCCCATAGTGGGAACACCCTTTGAGAGAGTTGCCGTGGATCTTGTGGGACCTCTCACCCGAACCAAGAGAAGGAACAGCTACATTCTGACTCTGGTGGACACTTGTTCTATGTGGGGAGAGGCAGTAGCCCTGTCATCGATTGATTCTAAAACATGTGGCAGAGGCAATTGCTCACAAATTTTTTTCACAAGGTTAGGCTTTCCCAATCAAATCTTGACTGATAATGGCTCTCAGTTCAAGGGGAAACTAACTGAAGAAGTTTTCAGGATCTTCCAGGCCAAACACTTCCATTGTAGTGTGTATCATCCCCGAGGGAACGGCCAAGTGGAAAGATTTAACGGCACATTGATGTCGATCCTGAGAAAGTTGGCACACGAAAAACCAGATACATGGGACCAGTACCTGCACGCCGCCCTCTTTGCTTATCGGGAGGTACCCCATAGTTCAACCGGTATGGCCCCGGCAACATTATTGTTTGGAAGGCCAATAAAAGGTCCACTTGAAGCTTTGTTAAGAACGTGGACTGATGAAAAGGCAGAGGAAAACATTACATCTTCATACCAATATGTGAATGAGCTGACCACTCGGTTTAAAAACTGGCTGGAAACTTGCCAATGAAAATTTGAAACAAGCCAGGAAGAAACATGCTGCCTATTATAACAGGAAGGCGAAAGACAGAAATTTGGCTGTGGGAGAGAAAGTACTGCTTCTTTTGCCCGGGAGTCAGAATAAGTTACAAATTGGATGGCAGGGTCCATATACAGTTTAGAGAAGGTGTCTAGAACAAATTATAAGATAGATAAGAAGGGGAAAGAAAAAATCTATCATGTGAATCTCCTGAAGAAATATTTGGAAAGAGAACATCAGGAAGAGACACACTTGTTGACCTTGTCCATCGCCATGGAGATGAAAAAGGAACCACTTTCATCATTTGAATATCCATTACACCCCTGTGAGACAGCAGCACAGGTGAAAATCAGTACACATTTAACGAAAACTCAGAAAGAGAGAGTGCAACAGGTTCTAAATAATCATGCAGAGGTGTTAACAGACCGACCAGGGCATACAAACCTATTGGAATATGATATGAAACTGATAGACTCCACACCTGTCTGTATGAAACCATATTCGATTCCGTTTGCTAAGGAGAAAGTTTTGAAGGAAGAGATAGACTATCTGTTGAAGGAAGGAAATTATTTCGCACAGTGAGTCTTCGTATAGTTCAGGTGTTGTGTACTCTTAAGGAAGCCCTCTGGAGAACATAGACTCTGTATAGATTACAGGAGACTGAATGCTATTACAGAAGGACAGGATCCATTGCCGGATACAAATCAGCTGTTTGCCAGGCTAAATAAAGCTAAATATTTCTCAAAAGTGGATCTGAGTAAAGGATACTATCAGATTCCAGTAAAGCCTGAGGTTAGACCATACCTAGCTTTTAGTACCTCAGAAGGACACTATGAGTTTAATAGATTGCCATTTGGATTGAAGAATGCGCCTAGTGTCTTCTCTAGAATGATGAGAAAATTATTGGATCCTCTGAATAATCCCTGTATAACAAATTTTATGGATGATATCCTTATAGCAACAGAAACATTTGAGGAACACATTGACTCTCTGAACATGCTGTTTTTGATCGACTTAGGGAGGCAAATTTAACAGCCCGACCAACCAAATGTTGCGTTGGATGTAAAGAATTGGAATTTTTGGGACACACAGTTTATCAGGGAAACATGACCCCTGACCCAAAGAATTTAGAGAAACTACAGAAAGCCCCGAGACCACAAACCAAGAAGGACGTGAGATCCTTTGTCTCATTATGTGGTTTCTACCAGAAGTATATCAACAACTTTAATTCCATATGTGCACCTTTAACTGAATTGACACGTAAAGGACATCCAGATCGCATTACATGGACACCACAATGTGAAATGACTTACCAAGAATTGAAGGAAAAGCTCACAAGTAAACCCATTTTGAAATTACCTGACTTAAGTCAAGAATTCATAGTAAGGACGGATGCAAGTAATATTGGGTTAGGTGCAACTCTACTACAGAAATCAGATGCATTGGATGGGGAATTAAGCCCAGTGGCATATGCTAGCAGAAAGTTGAATAAAGCTGAAATCAACTACTCAACTAGCGAAAAAGAATGTCTTGCAGTAATATGGGCAATAAATAAATTCAATATTTATCTATATGGGAAGGCATTTAAGTTGCAAACTGACCACAAACCTTTATCGTTTTTAGCACAGGCTAAGCGTGAGAACTCTAGGTTACTCCGATGGTCTTTGCTTCTGGCTCCATATAATTTTAGCATTGAGTATATATCTGGAAAAACCAATTTGGGAGCGGATGTTTTAAGCCGCCATCCGTGTGATGAGAATCACCGTAAACCCCAGAAATAATAATAAATTTCTCTATGTGTATATAGAATAAAGGACTGACATATAATGTCTGTTTTAAGAGGGGAGGTGTCATGAAATATTCTAATCCACATATATAAATTATTAGGTAAATATGAAGCCTAACAAATAAAATTAATAAAGAGAAGAGCAATGGTAAAATAACAGTGCTGTCACAAAGAATGTACTCGAAATCCCCCTTGTTTTCTGCTTCGTCTGCAAATTGTAACGCTTTCACGTTGATATAAAAGCTTACTGTATTATTACCCGCCTTCTTCAATGAAACGTGTGCTGCATTTCTAAGAAAAACATTGAGACGTACTGCGTAATGACCTAAATTAATCCTAACATTAATTATACTGCGTTACCAAAACGAACGAACAGATGGACAAAAGGATAAAGAGAGAGGGGAGGGCTGAAAATCAGGAACGCATGCATCACGCGTGTAAGTCTACATGCACTAATTTTTTTTCAGACGGACAGTGATAAAATACACTACCCTTTCCCAGAGTTAGGTTTATAAATCATAAAAAAAAACTCTTATTAGAAAAGATAACATTAGATGGGTTTACGGTTGAGAACATAACAGTACCCAGACAGCACATCTTCGAAACAGGAGGTAGAAGAAATTGCATATTTTGAATGCAGCCACGTAGCTCCTTTAAATTTGTATTTTTGGGTTCCTTAGGGCTTGCTGACAAATAATATGTAAAACGTTACGCAAATAGTCCAGGAATTAATAAATTATACCCAAAATAAAATATTGGGGGTGCCTGACAGCATAAAATCATTTCTGCTCATAAGATTTTTTTTTAACGTGTTTGAAAAAAATTTACGTTACAGAAATAGCCTACCATGTAAACTCCAAATTGATTGGAGCGCAACAAATGAAAGCCTAACCACGATTGGTCGGGCTATAAATACTATCTTGGTTGTTAGGGGAAACGGGGAAAGGTAACATTTTTTCAAACACTTGTCGAAACGGGGCTCATTGGTCAGACTCGCTGATATACACACTTGGGAGCGTTAGTTCGAAACCACTTGTTTAAAATAGCTTGATAAAGCATCAGTGCGTTGAAGCCAGCATATATTTTGCTAAATAAAAGCCTGGAAGATAAGCAGATGGGAATTTGTGCCAGTTTGTGCCAGAATTCATTGCTAATCAACGTATCTGTGTTTATTCGTATGAATTGTGGTAAGCTTGAACCATTCAATATCTTTTAATGAAAATTGAATGTGAATTGTTGATTTATGCCTGTATATATATGTGTAGTTCAGTGGCCAACGTGAGGTAAAGCCTGTAATGCTCCAGCCTGAACAGAGGGTGTCGGAGAGAAGTAAAACGGCATGGAATGGCCAAACAGTACACTGACACCTGGATGATTGACTAGAAAGAAATAATGCTGGAAGTGCAGAGGCGTAGTAACCATTAAGAAGGGTAATACTGGAATAAAGTATTTCAAATGAAGCTGACAGTTGGCCTAATGCTCTGAACTCAATGTTTGTGCTGTGTTGTGATCAATGTAACAAGAGAGTTTAAGTTAGTTATGAAGTAGAAGGTACATCCTTCTTGATTTCAGGGACAGTGGTCTTGATGGTACTGAGCAGCACCTGGTCAGAGCTTTGCTGAATCCAGAGTCGGACAGCATACTCCTTGGTCTTTTTAGCTATCAGTGAGGTGTCTCCTGAGCCCAGAGGAGAATTCGAGCAGAGGAGTCCTTTCCTGCCGCCATCACGCCAGATAAGCTAACTTGGCCAGCTGAGCTTAACATTAAGAGGGGAATTTACTTGTCTTAATATCAGGAACTGAGAACATCTCCAATACTAATTTCCTTAAGACAAACTATTGAAGTCATGATGACAAATACCAACAGAGCTTGAACAAAACAAAACCAGTATTACCTCATTTTACTACTACACAACTGACACACATAGAACATTTGTAATAATATATGTCACTACAATATTCATATTAAATACATTCTGTACATAACTTGTAATTTAAATTGATTGTGATTCCTGGTTCCCTTGTAGTTGAATCAGGACACATATTCATTCATGCCAGTAATGAATACATATTGTTATTTAAAAGTTTATCAGTGACTCTTTTAAGATATCTTTGTAGAGTGTTATATGTATGTGAGTGTCACAGTGTTGTCAAGAGTAGTGGATTAAATTAAATTGTTTATCTGTCTGTTGTTGTGACTTACACTTCATCATACACATACCCTAGACACATAACGTAGCATCACACTATTCCAGAATAATTCTGACTGAGATATATATAGATATGTGGTAGCAAGTAAGGTTATCTATAATACACTACTCTTAATAGATATAGATACCTTCACAGCTGATCTCAGTCAGTACACTAAGTTCCCTATAAGTATTTATAACATCCCACTTCACCACAGCATCTCAAGGGGTTGGACGCTTGTGTATTTGCTCCTGAGAGATATATGATTTTCCTCGATCTTCATTACATTGTACCATCACTAGCTTACCCATAAACCTCCGTGTGGTATGTCTAGTTATTTTATGAACGATCTGAAGAGGATGCTGTGAAGTACGTGAGTGACTTATATTAAAATAAACTGTGTGAAAATGTCTTCGACGTGTTTCTTATTACGGGACTGTACTACGACGTTAAAGCCCGTCATATTGATGCCTGATATGCATGAACATATTCTCCCTGAAGTATATTGGAGTTGTCAATATGTTAAATAAAGTATTCTGTGAATTGTCCAACCTGGCATTGAGCAGTGATTCGTATTTTTAAAGTTAAGGTGTTCGGGCGGGGACTGAAAAGGTCATACTTCTAGCGACACTTGCTATCAAACAGTGTCCTAATTAATATATGATATATTCAACGAATATATCTGAAAGAAAGCCACAAGAACACTTTCAACAAACCCGACCCCGTATCACATGGACATGGCAAAAATTAACATAGTAAATAATAGAAGCTACAGACGTTGACAGACCGCACTTACCGCTGCTCCATCAAGGTTAGCGGAAGCTCTACGGTAAAGTATTGGCAGGATACATGGGTTTACAAAAATGGCAGTGTTAAAGCTTTGAGCATATATATATATATATATATATATATATATATATATATATATATATATATATATATATATATATATATTGATATATATATATATCATCATCATCATCATGTGACGTATTCTTTCCAGAACGTTGTCTCCATTACAGCTGCTCTGAACGCATCACGATTCTGGGCAAGTCGACCTGCATCAGCCAAAGACAAGTTCAGACTCTCTGTGATGTCCTGGGTCCACCTTCGTCTAGGTCGACCCCTTCCCCTTTTTCCAGGGACCATGCCTTCCATCACTGTTTTTTCCAGACTATTATGTCTTTTTATATGACCGAAAAATGTCAGCTTCCTTATTGCGACGGTATTTAGGAGCCAATGTTCCTGTACGTTTAGTGAGTGCAGTACTTCTCTGTTGGTCTTTTTTTCTGTCCAGGGTATTCTCAACATCCTTCTGTAGCATTTCATTTCGAATGATGTAATCTTTTTTGCAACTGTTTTATTGAGTGTCCAATGTCTCGCAGCCGTATGTTTGCTACTGGGAATATACATGCTCTGATCAGTTGTAACTTTGTTTCTTTGCTTGTGCCTTGCCATAGGTTTTTCATCTGTATTAGTTTATGTGAAGCAATTGCAAGTCTTCTTTTAATTTCTACTGCACAGTCGCCAGAGCTGTTGATGATTGATCCTAAGTATTCGAATTCATTAACACTTTCCAGTTCTTCGTTATCAATTTCAATTTCTGGTTTGGTCTTTACTTTGTCTGTTGTCAATACTTTGGTCTTCTTGGTGTTTAGTTATAGATTCTGGGCCTCGCTGTGTTTTTTTGGTGGACAGAATTAATTGTTCAAGTCCTTCTGGGTTGGTCGATAGGAGGACTGTGTCGTCAGCATATCTGATTTCCGGGATCTGGTACCCGCCGATGTTAAATGAGTCAAACTCTGTGTGTTCTTGGTCATCTCTTACGTTTCTCATGATATTCTCGGCATAAATGTTAAACAGGTAAGGGGAAAGGGTACAGCCTTGTCTTACTCCTTTCTGTACTTCAAACCATTCTGATGTTTCCCCCTCTATTCTTACGGCTGCCTGTTGTTCTTGGTACAGCAGTGCGATGAGTTGTATAAGGTGGTTTGGAAATCCCATATTTTTCATAATAGCCCATAATTGCTGATGCTGTACACAATCGAAAGTTTTGGTGTAATCAATGAAACAAGTATGTAGGTCAACGTTGAATTCTCTACACTTTTCTATGATGATCCTCATGTTGAATATATGATCTCTAGTGCCTCTACCTGGTCGAAAACCCACCTGTACTTCGTTTATTTCTGTTTCTAGCTTTTGTTGCATTCTTTTCATTGTGATTTGTAATAGTATTTTGCTGGCATGGCTTATAAGAGCTATAGTTCTGTAGTTTGTGCACAGTTTCAGGTTGCCCTTTTTTGGCAAGGGTATGTAAATTGATCTTTTCCATTCCTTGGGCCTAATTCCACTTTGCCAGATCTTGCAGCATAATGCATGGTATATACGAACGCTGCCTTCTCCTCCTGCCTGTATCATTTCAGCTGTTATTTCATCACAACCAGGAGATTTTCCACTTTTTAAGTGTTTGATTGCGTTCCGGACTTCCTCTATGGTAGGTTCTGGTTCACGTTCCGCTTCATTCATGACGTTGTTATCTGCCGCTTTGTTTATTTCCGTATACATTTCTTGACAGTACTCCTTCCATCTGTTTAGAATATCTTTACGTTCTGTTAGAGTGTCGCCTTTCTTGTCGTTTATTGCTCGAGGTCATGATTTAAAGTTGCTGTTCTTCAATGTTCTTACTTCAGAAAACATATTCTTACTCAATCCCTGTTCGCGCATTTCCTCTAATTTCCTGCAGGTGTCGTTTATGTATTGTTGTTTGTCTTGTCTGACTCGTTTTTTAATCTGCTTTGTGTATTCCTTGTACAACTCCTGATTTTCTGTATCTTTTTTGGACTTCATTTTTCTTCTCTCTACCACCAACTTCAGTGTTTCGTCTGAGATGTATTCTCTTCTCTTTATACTTCTTTTAGGAATTAACCTCTGTGCATTTGTAATATAAACATCTCTGATGTTATTGGCAAGTTCATCTGGTGTCATTTCCTCCTGTACTGCCATAAGAATGTCAAATTTGTTCTGAATATCGACACTGTACTCTTCTGGTATGGCGCTTGTGTCATAACGTATTACTTTGTCGCTTGTAACGACTTTTTTCAATTTGATCTTGAAGTTTGCAGCAAGAAGTTCATGGTCGGAGTCGCAGTCTGCTCCTGGGAGCGTCTTGATGGATGAGATACAAGATCGCCACCTTTGTTGTATTAAGATGTAATCTATTTGGTTCTTGCTTTTTCCGTCCGGTGACGTCCATGTATATAGTCTTCTAGGGTGTTGCATGAAAAGAGTATTTGTGATGACAAGGTTGTTTTCTAGGCAGAATGTTGTCAAGCGTTCTCCTCTCTCATTTCTCTGACCCAATCCATGACTTCCTTTCACTCTTTTTTCATGTTCTAATCTTTCGTTTCCAACTTTGGCATTAAAATCTCCCATTATTATCCTAATATCTTGCTTATTTGCTTTCTCTAATGTGTGTTGCAGTTCATTGTAAAAATCTTCAATTTCCTGTTCTTCAGCAGCTGCTGTTGGCGCATATGTTTGTATAATTGTGATGTTCTTTCTTTTTCCTTTCAGTCTGATTGTGACAATGCGGTCATTTATGGGATTATATCCTAATAGGGAGGCAGCTGTCCTTTTAGACAGGTAGAAGCCGACGCCACTCTCACCTCCTCTCTCTTTGCCTGAGTATATGAATGTTCCTCCTGATGGAATCGAAAAGTGTCCCTGGCCCGACCATCTGTGCTCTGAGATGCCCAGGATATCGATGTTTTGTCTTTCCATCTCGTTCTTCACTTGGATCGTTATATATATATATATATATATATATATATATATATATATATATATATATATATATATATATATATATATATATATATATACTGAAGCACATTAAAAACGCACCACCTGTATAATCCAAAAACAGAGTGTGAAATGTAAATATAAGTGTGTACAAGTTTACATATTTGGAATTTTTATTCATTTTCCTATGAATCCATGCTGGTCATTAATTTGTACATTTGATTGTTATGAAATTCATTGCATTCTGTGCAGGCAAGGGAGAAAACCAAAAATACAAAAAAATGCACGTGCGTTATCCTGCTGGAGAAGCTGCAAGTCTGGATAAATTGTGAACGCAGGAGCAACCAGTGCATCCAGAACCTCATCTCGATATGTCACAGCATTAACATTTCCACGGAAGACGTGAAGAGGCAAGCGATGGTGAAAACTGAATCCTCCCCAAATGTGAATACTGCCACCTCGAAATCGGTTGACACAGCAATCTGCAAAGCGCTCTTCACACCGTCGCTAAATCCGCATACGTCCATCTGCAAAGGATATGTTGAATCTGTTCTCTTCTGTGAATAGGACAGCATTCCACTGCAGTCTAGTCCATCTGATATGTTGCTCTGCCCATTGCAAGCGCTGCTAACGATGTCTGTGAGTCAAGTTTGGCCCAACATAAGGTCGTCTTGCAGTAAGGCCTGTATCTCTGAGTCGTCGTATGATTGTCATTCGAGAGACTTGCCCATGTCTACCCACTATTGCTCTTGCTGTTTGACTTGCCGGGAGAGTCAATTCCTTAGGTGACTCAGCACAATATGACAATCTTGCGCAGGGGTAGTAACTCGTGGTTGGCCACTCCAAAGTCTATCCCTGGCACTGCCAGTGGTTCCGTAACGTTCATTGAGACGTACAATAGTGCTGTGGTGGCAATTCATCCTTCTGGCAATGGCCCGCGAGCTTATTCCGGTCTCCAACATACCAATGGCTCGTTGGCGGTCGTTTTCAGATAGTCGTGGCATTTCAAGCACATGTACTGGGTGTTTTGTCTCAACGGCCTTTTTATACCGAGTATACTGCCACAACGCTCAAACATTTTCAGGGTCATAGCTGTTGAGAATCGTGTTGCACGTGTAACTTTCATCGTTTTCATGTAGTCTGTACACACACCCATGGGTTGAATCTTGCACTTTCCATTCCAGCAGCCATTCGCTCTCTACCTCATGGCAAACACGGGGAAAATCCATTCCCACACTTTTTTTTGGCCAGCTTCTCGGCATCAGTATATATAATAGTGGTGCGTTTTTAATGTGCTTCAGTATATATATATGTATATATAACGATCCAAATAGGTCCTGGCGTTAACTAGACGCACTAACAGCCGACATAGCTGGCCAAGCTGAAGCTCTGCCGTAACGGTACAGAAGACTAAGTATCGGAGGTTAGATACATCAAACGAGCCGTGTCTGGCTAAATATTGACAATAAACGATTCTTGGTATATTTCACTCAAGAATAGCATCTTCGTCTTTCAGATGATTATAATTACTTCATAACCGTGTCTACCCTAGACTTGGGTTAAGAACACGAAATAAATAACGTCTGCTCACGACAATAGATATATGGATTTGCCTCAAGGACACAGCCCGTATCTAAACAAATCACTGCGTCATACCGCGCCATGTCCCGTTTAATACTGGTGCACGATCGTACATGGACGCTAAATACCGTAACGGAATTTATGGCAGAGCCCTTGCCTGATCAAAACGAACTTTTTACTAAGTTGAGTAAGGCAAAATACTTCTCCAAGAAGGACTTGAGTAAGGGATACTACAAAAACCTTTAACGTGACATCTTCAGCTTGAGATAAACTATATTTTCTAGTAAACTCTTCAATCACAACATCATTGTCCTCAGCACACATTTCCATTAACTCTGTGTGTCTCTGGTAAGGAATATGTTGTACACATGTAGGACAATGACATCTTTCTCCTTAGGAGAGCTGACTTCTGAAAAGGTTTCATGTCATTTGACTCCAGCACACATTTGAAATATAGGTTGAATTTTTTTTTACCTGCAGTTGAAAGTTGAGATAATTAAGTGTGCTGTAACTGTAACAAGAGGTTTTTTTTAAGTTTATATGTAAGTATTTTATAGTTGATAGTAGATGGATATCCAGGTGCATCAGATGATACCAGGATAGTATGCCAGTCAAGAGTTGTGGTCTTAAAAGTAATACCCCAATCTTAGAAATAAGCACTGGTGTGGTGTATGGATATTATAGAAATAGTCAGACTGTAAAAATCCTGTCCCAGATGGTAAGAATTAGTACCAGGATTCAATGTGTCTCCCCACTGTGACTTTCTTATGATTAATTAATTTCTGGGGGATAAATAAAATGAACATTTACTTTAAACAGAATTTTAAAAAGTAAATAAGTCCTCAGGTACAATTATAATCCTTTAATAGTTACATTAATCTTCTTTTTCTGCTATTTGGAAATGAGCATTAAAATATACACAAAATAGTCACACCATTGATGTTATTTCTTAACTAATGTGTTGGTAGGAATGTCTTTCCTTCTGGAAAATTTATTTACTTGAAACAAAGTCCTTTAGCAATTTTAATAAGTATTATTGTCCTTTACACTTCTGGATCTTGAACAATATCTTCTTGTATAGTAAAGTTAATGAATACTGGAATCAATATTACTATGTCACTGTTCTCTTCGTCCTGTGACTTTACAGATTACTGTCATCATTTGACTGAATTCTACAATAATTGGAATACTGTTGTAGAAGTTTGTTTCATAACACAAACATTGGCTGTTGGTTCATATATGGATTCTATCAGTGCCTTAATTGACACTTATCTTTGAATCTTGATAGTGCTAACACTGAACGGTCACTGTATTTATCAGCATTGGCAGACCTAGCAATAGGGGTACCAATGACCACCTGAAGTTCACTCTTCGGGGTCCTGCACTTTTGTGGAATTGCCTCTGATGAACAACACAGGCTTCTGATACTTGACAGTCTGGTTTGAGTTGTTACATGAAACCGTCAGTCTTCAGAAAACAGACACTGGACTTAAATTATTTGGCAGATTGCTCACAATGAAGATAGCAAAGGCGTAGTGGCAAACTCTGCATCCAGTCTGTCTCAAACTTTCTTTCAGAGTGACCTTTCGTTGTTGTTGTTTTGATGAGGTGATGGGTGGAGAGCTTTTTATTGGCTCCCATCGTACGGCCGAGAGGTACTGACGTCACAGTCTAAGACTAGGCCTGAAATTGTCTTATCGAACCGGTGATTTTAGAAGAGGTGTGCGTTTTTTGAAACTTTTCCTTCATCATTCTCAGCTTGTATACTATCGATCCTGTTCCAACCTATTTTGTTTTATTCAGCCAATTTAGATCTATTTTCCTATCCACGTATTTTCACAATCTGTTACTTCTTTAATTTTCTATTTTCAGCAGTGGTCCAATTTTAAGACTTTGCTACACAAAACCTGCAGAAGTATAATGCAGACATGCTTGATTGTTGGCCTATCAATAAATTGTTCTAGAAGATTAACTTATCCAACATTTTCTCCCGTATAACTGGAGCACCATCAGCACAAATGGCCACAAAGTTTGTTAAATACTGTCCCAACTTATCTTTCTTTCATTTAAACACTTCATCATAGCTTTCTTTTTCAGTTATGCAACATATCATAGAGCACATATCAACACGTTTTTTTTCAGTAATTTAAAAGTTCTTATAAATGCTTCATAAAAATATGAAGTTAGGTGGCGTCTTTTAAATCTGTACTTTCATCCATACGTGAAGGATAGTAGCAGGATTCACTCACTCTGCCTTAACTGGTCACTTAGATTTGAGAAAATGTCAGCTATTCTTCGCTGCACTGTCATGCATGCTAAACTGATGGTCTCACATATTCTCCTCTTTTCTAGACATTATTCTGATACAGCAATCAACATACACTTAAAAAAAAAAAAAAAAAAATCTTCCGCGAAGCATTTCCCCACCGCAGAAATTTCATTACAAGTCTGAAAGCTAACTTTAGCAACTGTCTCATTCTCATTGTTCGCTTTCTTGAAAATCTGTTGCTTGCCACTCAGTTTTTTTTCCCACTAAACTAATGCTTTTTTAAAAATGTTTTTAAATTTGGGTCGAGTTTAGTTAAAACAAGATATTTTGTTTTACCGTGCCGCCAAAGATTATATTCTTTCGTAACAGCTAATGTTTTGCGACATACACGGTTGTTGCGTACAAAGATTAATGGGATAGAGTATCTCCACTATTGGCATGGCGTTCTTTACTAAATTTGTATGTTGAGAAAGTGGTGTGAATCTTCCCGTGTTGTGTTAGTGAGTGGTATGCAGAGTTTTTTGTTGTTTGGTGATGGCTTCTCTTGACTTGATGGTGTGTTACGAGGTGTTCTGTGAAACTAGGCAATGCCCACAATATTACAGACTGCACAAAACATCTGGAACACCACATTCACATAAAATGTTCTCGGACGCCTGGCATAGACGACTTCTACAATTTAATTACGTGATACATCTTATTCCATTAGACGACACATTACAGTTCACAATCAGTAGACAAAATACGTCTTTCTCAATCAATTTGAACGCTTGGCGCTTCAGAAATCCTGCTAGTGATTTCAAGTAAGAAATGTAATGAATTTTGTGCGAATAGCACGTAAGTCTGTCATTGACTTGTAAATAACGACTTGGCTACCTGAGCCTATGTTCACGGGTGAATACTTTCTCGTAGTTTAAAGGACTTCACCAGACAGGTTCTCAACTATTAGAAACCGTGGTTTCTATGAAGATAATGTACTTCGTTTCTGTATAACTGTTCTCTAACGAACGGACATACTGCAATCAGCAATCACTGGGTGAATTACACAGCTCCTACCTTGAACAAACACAAATCGATCAAACTCCAATAGAATTCTCCCGTTGAGATATACACAATCAATAATTAGTCCACATACACGAATAGAATGACATGAGCCACACACACCCACAGCTACCTATCTCCAAAGCGCAGAGCGCCTCTAGTTTGCTCAAAAGCGAATATCACTCTCACTGTTCCTTTGCTCTACCAGCGTCGTCAAAAATGATACACGATCGTTGTGAACAGTCGTTAACCCACGAATTCGTGAGCCGTCATGTCGTGACTGTTTATGAACACTAATATGAGCCCTTCTCATTGGTGTTAAAACATCAATAATCATCATCAACAATGGTTTGTGAACATGTATTCATAGTTGAGCGAGTGTTCCGTGGTGCAAACATTTCGATAGCAAAATAAACAAAATACCCAAGCTACTTCACACCGTGAAACAGTCCTCAACAATGGCACAGTAATCTGTCTTTGGAAAGAATACACGTGTAGTTTTAGTCTTTGTCTCTTGCTCTCTAATTCACTCGCTCGCTCTGTCTTATACCCTCTACTTGTCATTGCATGTAGGTCATGAACGTGTTCAGATCAATTAATACCGAATACCTGAATTAAACTCTTTCTACAGTGCAAGCATGTACATTTAAAAAAGAAAACAATTGCCTCGTTTTAGCGAGGCATGTCCCGTTCAACCTAGTCGGTTATGTTAGGGCATATGTCCAAATATAAAAGACTTTTAGGTCTGATTATATAGTATCTAAGCATGTACGTCACAATCAATTCCGTACTGGTAATTTAAGTAGGGAACTACACGGGGATTTCACATAATTATACTTTTTTTTAAAAACACACAATTATACAATTTTTTTCCAAAACGTGTCGTGGGTCGCACGGTGAGACCCGGCGGGTCGCATGTTTCCCGCGGGCCAAATGTTGTGATGCCACTTTCCCGTATCGGCAGTTAGTCATCTTATTTGGAATTGAAAACACTATATATCCTAATTATAACCCATCAGAGGTTGAACGGGATATTTCTCATCATTTAAAAAAAAGAGCCGTATGTTATGCATGTATGCTCTATGGTGTCCTCAATTATTTTTAATCGTGTAATGGAGTTCTGCGACCAAATAGTCTGAGACGTTGTTATCCACAATACTGTACAACGAACACTCACGTAAGGGGAGGTCACTCTGTACTTTAAAAGGCTTTCTAATAGTGTAGTCGGGCAGGTTCGCTTTTTCGGTGTCTTTGTCACATTTAGCTCAAGATGAGAGTCAGTTCTACTAGTTTACAGCTGGGTAGACTTAAGAGTGTCGCTACCTGGTTTGGAACTCAGTAACTCTACCTTGAGAAACAAGCGCTGTAACCATATTGCCAGCTGGACTGTTTACATTTGTAGGCGGAAGACGAAAGATACACACCTCATTTTGTCCCTCCTTCATTTTAAGTCTGAGAAAGAGCCATGTATACTCCAATAGGAACTATGCTCCAGAACTGTACGAAGATGGAGAAATGTGAAGAAACAACACAAATAAAACAGGAACTAGATTATGAGGTATGATAAGAGTTTAATAAAAGTAGACAAAGGCCACCATGTTGGCCAACAGGATATCTAGGCCTATAGATTTAGGTACCACAAAATGCTTTTTCATTTTGTTTTTACAGTGTCTTTGTTTATAGATCTTAATGGATCTCTTTAAGCCATGAAATTTCCTTTTTAAATTTTAAAAATCGGACATCAAACAACCGAGTTACAGCATTTCAAAATTGTGGGGAATTACAAAATTTTTCAAACATCTTCGCACCGAACAAATTGCCTGACTTTGTACAATCATAACTACAGTCAACAAACACTTACCAAGTCAATAATGCTTTTTGTACAAAGTCATACAAGTCCTTATTGCAGAAAAGAAACATGGGAAGTACAACAAATCAATTAAATGAATTATGGTCCATCAAAATTGACAAAAGATACAATTTCAAGTCTCATCGTTGTGCTCGCAAAGTGCAAATATGCATTTTCATGCACTCATAAATCAAAAACTACACACAGGAAAGCTATAAGATTTATTGAGCTTAAAGAGAGCATTATATACTTGATGCTTAATTTTTTTGAGTCACATGAAATACTGAATACTATAAAACTGCATTATGTGAAAATGGATCAAATGCAAAATTTGCAGTTTGGAAGAAAAATCTCACGAAATTCCAAATGTTGTCATAAAATCATGAATATTGCAGCTATAGAGCTGAAAACGTCCATATTTATGTAATTTGAGTTGTACAATTCAAATTGATGGTTATTTTCTTGATTGAAACAACCTTTACTGCTTAAAATTTGAATATTAGAAACAAAGAAACATTACATATTAGTCCGTGTCCAACTCACTGTCACTTGAGGTCAGCTGCATCAAAAGATAATTGTGTGTTCAGAAAGTCCTCAAGTGAATCTCCTCTCAGGGCACTGTAAATTAATATTAGACAAACATAAAGGTATGTTTTCAGGCACTCGTAAGAAATAAAGAAGTAGAACACTTAGACAACAGAAAAACAACAGACGTGAGTGGCTTACCCAGGGTTCGAACCCCGTACCTTCCGTACGACAACACCGCCTAGCTATACAAGCGAATCACACTAACCTCACGGCCAGCTAGGCATCCCACAACAGAAAAACAACAGACGTGAGTGGCTTACCCAGGGTTCGAACCCCGTACCTTCCGTATGACAACACCGCCTAGCTATACAAGCGAATCACACTAACCTCACGGCCAGCTAGGCATCCCATCTAGCTATACAAGCGAATCACACTAACCTCACGGGATGCCTAGCTGGCCGTGAGGTTAGTGTGATTCGCTTGTATAGCTAGGGATGCCTAGCTGGCCGTGAGGTTAGTGTGATTTGCTTGTATAGCTAGGCGGTGTTGTCGTACGGAAGGTACGGGGTTCGAACCCTGGGTAAACCACTCACGTCTGTTGTTTTTCTGTTGTCTAAGTGTTCTACTTCTTTATTTCTTACGAGTGCCTGAAAACATACCTTTATGTTTGTCTAATATTAGTTTACTGTTTACAGGCCTCGGGTTTCCCTTCCTTATGTGTTATTAATGTTCTCAGGGCACTGGCTTGTTTTACTGACATCTGGCACCTGTACTGTAGCTGTCCTTTACTCACATTCTGTTCGGGTAGCACAGAGAAACCAAGAGGTCACCTGAGAGAAATTTGTTGGGAGGGACGGGAAGAGGACAAATTGCATGATTGTGTTATTTTATTATTAATACAAAAAATGTCTGCCAAATTATTTTTTCTTTCCCTTTGTTAATCATTAAGCATTTATTGCGGCATTAATTTTTACTGCATTTACCATTTAAATCATTATATTAATTATACAGTACATTGTAAGTCTCTCTTTTACATGGATTATGTCATTTGTCTTTTATGTTTGTAATTGTAAAATAAACTCAAAACCTGTAGAGGCTTCTAGGAAAGCTTCATCTACATAGTAGCCTAATGATTTTTAACAGAGAATGAGAGGAAATAATATGATATATATTATATAATATAAACTTTACACAACAAGACGTACTAGCTCCCATGTTGCATTTTCCTAGTCCTTCAGAAGACAGAACTGTGCCAATAGTCTGTTTGTCACAGTAGAAATCGGTGGCAGAGCCGGACGTCTGCCTCTTCCCATCATTGAAAAATATGCTCGCAATGTGCATCATAACAATTGTCCCCTGAAATAATTGAGGAAAAAAAAGGTTAATTAAGCGAGAGAGGCAAGTAAAAAAAAAAATTAACGTTCACAAATGTGTAGCAAGCTAAATTCTAAACATGACCTTTGACATCCATAACTTTATCAAAAGGAGGTCAGCAACTTTACAAGCTGTTAGACCTTAATTCTGATACCAAAAGTTTAGAAAATGGTGATGGTCTGATAAAACAACCAAATAGCTACATAAACAACAATACCCCACCCCCAAAATTGCTTAAAAAACTAAAAACTTTCTGTCTAAATGTGAGAATCGAGCAGCCACATTTGGCTGTTCTTTTACTAATACATCCACCCTTCGTCACTTGCCGTTGCTATATTGCAAATAAACAAAATAGGTCTGAAATGAATAGAAATAAAACAAAGGTCAAAACTTACTCAGAACACATATTGCGTCGACTTCCATTGGTGAAACTTGCAGTTCAGCGCCTGAGTCATTTCGTGCTGTGTTTCGTACAGCCGGCCCATCATGTCCGGGTTTGTCAGATGGAACATCCGCCATTATGTTTACGTGCCGAAATGTGTTGGAGGTGCTGTCTTTTAACATTCGTTCGCTCTTTGCTCAAATAACTATGATGTTTAAAACTTTGATACGATTTTAGCAGAATGGTTGCTCGTTTGTTTGATGTAACATGAGTGTAGGTAGGCCTCCCAGATGTGTATTAAAATCCAAACTTTCTCATTCACTTTGAATTTACGATATCTTCCTATAAGAAATCTGTGCCTCGTGTTACATGTGCGTAAACCTCAGTTTCCGCTCTTCTCATTGGTGAAAACCGTATTAGTGTAGCATTTTATAGGACATAGCGCCGACGCTTTTAATGATGGGGGGTCCTTTCAGGGAATTTCGCTCTCTTGGGCGCCAGTCAGCCAGCGCATGGCAAGAGCGGTTTTAATGGTGTTTTATTTTTTTGTCTCACTCAATTTCAATGACACTCAGAAAGTTACAATTGACATATTATGAAAGAAGAAAGATCAAGGAACCAGAAGTTATAATTTTTATTTAGAAAAGGCAAATTAATTACTAAGCAGAGCGAGGTTGAAAAGGGCCCAAACTGGGCCTCGCTTGCGCGTCACAAAATTTTTCGACCGCAGCGAAGTGGCAGTTTGTGGTACCTAATAGATTAGTTGTACTTTGATAAATTTTCAAATTACAAAAAAATAAATAAAAAATATTGAAAAAACTCAAACACTAACCTTAACACAAACCCAGGATGAAATAAAGAACAGTCTTTGAAATGCCGAGCTTTGAAGCAGAATTCAGAGATGCAGTAAAAATGGGTTATGGTTAGGATTAGGAATGCCAAACCTAACCTCAACGACATGTGTAACTTTTTTGGATGGCTTTGAAGTAGACGTCTTAGGCCTACTATATTTCATTCCATACCATATTGCAAGCTTTTAAAACAAAAATATTAAAGTCCAACTAATTTTAAAGTGGTATCTATAGCCACATGGGACACTGTGACAGGTATATAGGGTAGGGTTGTCAGACGTCCGGATTTGCCTGGCTTTTTACGACAAAACTGAGTGTCCGGCCGGATTTTTTTAAATGTGGAAATATCCAGCTTTTATGTGATTCGCTAAATTACTAACGTGAAAGACACCCCATTTTGAAAGATCTTTACTGGAATCCGATTTCTGAGTACAGAAATTCTATCTCCGCAAAATCGACGGATCGCGCAAATTTCCAACAACACTACCGTAAGTTGTCATGTTGTTCAATAGTTTTTAATAGATTACTATCATATTTTAACCCAGGTTGAACACTGTTTAGGTTTATTGACATTTGTTAAGGAAAATATAACAGACAAAACGGCATGAATAAAAACTTGGGGCTGGATTTAGTCAATTATAACTTCGTTGTCTATTGCAAATTACAAATAATATTAACCTTAGTTTGTACTGCTTTTATATTTATTGCAATTTGTTTATTATGAAAAAATACACCAATAGTTACTAGTATAGTAATGGGTTTGTTAAAAACCTCGTCTGTTGCATTTTACGAATAAATTTAACTTTAACATCGAATGTTCCTTTGATTAATGGCATTATATTATATTTATGTTACAGATACCCGCTCAGAATGACAAAACAGAAGTGTGTGTTCGCGGATGAATTTAAAAAAAAATTCCAGTGCTTTTCCAGTGGTCGACAAGAGTATGAAGCAGAATGTCTTGTAAGCAGAGGTGGCACATTTGTATCAGTAGCAAATAAAGGTGCTGCTGATTTTAAAAAAAAACATAGAAACAAGAAAGCACTTGCGTCTGAATGCTTGCAATCAAAACTGACATTTGTTACTAAAGAAATAAGCGAGGAAAGGTTTAAAGTTGCCGAGGTCGAGGGTGCTTTTGCTTTTCATACCGTACCGTAAAACATCACAACTCTTTCAGATCAATGGATTGTACTTCAGAGTTACTCAAGAATGCTTTCCACGATTCAGAAATTGCAATGCAAATTCTCATGTGCCAAAATGAAAACAGCTGCTATTATCATTTCTGTGATTGCAAAGCATTCTACTGAAGCAGCTTTGGAAGCACTGAAGGAAAGGTTCTATTAAAGGCACTCTACTTGTGCAGTACAATTTCAAGGAGCTTCCATGCTCTGATTTCTATGCATATTTAAAACGTAGCCCAACTTTGTTGAAGAAGATTTTATCATTAAAAAAATATAAGCACAAAATCAATGTGATTTTATTAGCTTATTGTTTGAATGTAAAAAAAAAAATTGTTTCAGTGTCTTGTAGTTATTGAAGAAAGGTGTCCTATTTTTCAAAATTATTGTCCTCCCTTGTCCTTTTTATGACCAAAAAATGGCATTTGTCCTCCTTTGTGTGTTGAACAATATGGCCACCCTAATATAGGGCATACTAATCTAGCTTTTAACCTGAGGTATGTTTATTGTGTAGGCCTAGCCTATATATCTATTGTGACAAGAACTGAATGATCTGAAATTTTATCACATCAGCTGTCATTATTTGCTTGGAAGGCTTGCTGCAAAAGATCTCTAGTGTCTTCTGTCACTTGTTTTAATGTTCACTATTATACTGGCTACAATAGATCTCTAGTGTCTCTTGTCTTAATGTTCACTATAATGCAGGCTACAATAGATCTCTAATGTCTTCTGTCTCTTGTTTTAATGTTCACTATAATACTGGCTACAATAGATCTCTAGTGTCTTTTGTCTCTTGTCTTAATGTTCACTATTATACTGGCTACAATAGATTTCTAGTGTCTTGTCTCTTGTTTTAATGTTCACTATAATACTGGCTACAATAGATCTCTAGTGTCTCTTGTTTTAATGTTCACTATAATACTGGTTACAATAGATCTCTAGTGTCTCTTGTCTTAATGTTCACTATAATGCTGGCTACAATAGATCTCTAGTGTCTCTTGTTTTAATGTTCACTATAATACTGGCTACAATAGATCTCTAATGTCTTCTGTCTCTTGTTTTAATGTTCACTATAATACTGGCTACAGTAGATCTTTAGTGTCTTCTGTCTCTTGTTTTAATGTTCACTATAATACTGGCTACAGTAGATCTCTAATGTTTCTGTTTTACTTAGTCGTTCCCTTTCTACCGTGAGGTGTAGAGGTTTGGAAGAAAGAGCGTCAGACTATCCTATCGGCTGTCTTCTTCCTGGCCTGGTTCCATTCCAGTCCTCGGTCCTTCAAAGATTGTCTAATGTTGTCCTCCCAGCGGACTCTGGATCGTCCTGGGGTCTGGATCCCTGGCTCTTTTTTTCCAATGCTTGTCGTGGAAGCCGATCTTCTCCCATTCTGCAGACATGGCCAAACCATCTTAGTTGGGACTGTTCTACTTGGGTCTGCAGGGGGTGGGATTTTATGCCATGACGTATCGTCTGGTTGCGGACCATGTCTCTTCTGGTTACTTCAACCACCTTCCTCAGATACCTCATTTCTGAGGTTTGGATCTGGCTTTTGTGGGTTGTAGTCAATGCCCATGACTCGCATCCATATGTCAAGACTGGGACATAGATGGAGCGGTATACAGCCATCTTCGTTTTCTTACCAACTGTCGTGGAACATTCTAAATCCACATAAATAAATCATAATTAAATGTAAAGCCAAACGGATAGATAATTACATAGGAAGAAGACTGGTATAGGACTGTGCTTTCCTAAGGCGTACACTGCATTGCATTGAGACATGAATGTCGAAACGCGTTCTGCATATTAATTTGCTACGCTATGGCTTGAAATCAAACTGACAGTCTAGGCTAAAAATAAACTATGCATTTCTTGGAACACACGAACGAATGCGTATGACCGGCCAGATTTTTTTTAATAAACAGTGGAAAAGTTAAATATTAACATGAGTTTAGGTTGAAATCATGTCTCTCCACTGACAGAGTAGACCATTTAAACTTATATAGTTAGATGCAGTAGAATTTGCTGATAACGAATATAGTAAGTGTTGCACCATTAGTTAAAGAATAAACAACTTATAGCCAAAATAAAGTAGTGGTGTCGTATTGACAACACTTGGTCATGGTTGCTCCATTTGGCATGGTAGATAAGACTTTTAAAATGAATGGAGGCCACACTGTTAGAATCGATTTGATTGGTTACCATTTTATGAAAGACTAACTACGATTAGTCGAGAAAAAGTACTAGTGGGTTGCTAATAGAGACACGATAGGAAAGCTGCTTTTAATTTCAAATACTTTGTAAACATAGGGCCTTATTGGTTAGAACTCCCGATATTGGCAAAAAGAGTGTCAGTTCACTGCCACATTCAAATATTTCTTCATTGGAGAAACTTATGCGTTGAAAGCCAGTGCAATTATTCTTTGAAAGCCTGGAACGACAGCAGATCGAGAGTGTGCCATATTGGTCTTGCTATTCAACGTAATTTGTTCTCAGTTTTCTTAATTGTGGTAAGCTGCAGATTTTGAATATATATATTTATGAAAATTGAATGTACATTGATGATTTGTGTCTTTGTGTGTGTGGTTCAGTAGCGAAAAGGCTAGAAAATTGCTCCAACCTGCACAGAACTTATAGCAGAGGAAGTTAAATGCCTAGGCTTATACATGGAATTGCAAGGTAGTGTGATACCTGTATTATTGTATGGAAGAACATAATACTGGAAGTGCAGAGGCGTTGTACACATTAGGGACAGGAAAACTGGTGAAAGCTGTGTCATGAGAAGATATTTGTGGGCCTACCGCGCTGAACATTGTCTGTCCTGTATTGTCGTAAAATATGGAAATATAACCTAGCTTAGTTCTGAAGGGGCATGACCACCTTATTGTTTCAGGGACAGTGGTCCTCAAACTGTTAGAGCAGCACCTGGTCAGATTATCGTACAATCCGGAGGCAGAGAATATATGCCTGGGACAAGAGAACGACCAGAGTGATGAAATCCAGAGTATGCTGACCTTACGAGCATAGGAGTCTGTTCCTGTCAGCCATCTCAAAGTTAAGAGGTGTAAACAGTGACGCTCAGTCTTATGACCCCTCTTAGAATTGAAAATCAAAGAACATAAAGCCAGAGAGACACGACAGTGTTTCCTTGATAGGAAAGTGAAAGTGTAGACCTTATTTCCATTAAAGACAGACTAGAAATGTGATGAGGAGCAACAACCACATAGCTTGAACATCCAGTATTTCCGCAAAGACTACAACACACACAGCGATTACATGACACAGTTGTTAATTTTAACATATTGTTGAGGTTTGTGAGAGGTTTGGTGTTATAAGTGTTGTGGGTCTTACCATAGGTGTTTAGCTGGCTGTTAATTATTGTGTACTCTCATTACATCACTATCATACCCTAGACATAAATAACACGCAGTCATTATACAAATCCAGAATAAGTCTGACTGAGGTTGACATATGTGGTAGCAAAGAAGGCTATGTAATAAATCACAATATTAAATAGATACATAGACCTTCACAGCTGATCTCAGTCAGTACACTAAGTCCCCTATAAAAATATATATTATCCCCATTCACCACACCAACCTCTTTCTTGCTGAGGAATCCTCGATTTATGGCCTGAAAAAGTCTCCCAGCCGCTGCTTTTCGAGTGGCCAACTCTTCTTTGATGCCTCCCTTACGGTCTATAATAGCTCAGAGATATTTAAAGTGGTCGACCTGCTCCAGGACCTGTTCTCCCAACTTAATCTGATGTCTTCTTTCTTCTCGTGATATCACCATGAATTTTGTTTTAGAGCTGCTTATGACCATCCCTATCTTCTCCAGCTCTTCCTTCCAGACTTGCAGATTGGATTGGAGATGTGTCTCTTGTTTTAATGTTCACTATAATACTGGCTACAATAGATCTCTAGTGTCTTCTGTCTCTTGTTTTAATGTTCACTGTAATACTGGTGTTAAGTCAAGTTTTATTAAGGGGAGTTAAGCATTAAAAGACTTGTATGCACAGGTCCGTGTTTTGTAAACACGCTTATAAACACGCTCTGGGTGGTGATGATGATTTTTTAGTGGGGAGCTGTATACCCAGTAATTTTTGAACACAGCTCTATTGTACCTGCTTGTCAGTTTGTTTAAAAATAACATTAGGAAACTGGTCGAACATTCTATTGATAGGTTGGGGTAGAAGGCGGACGAACTCTACTCACATCTCAGCGAGGGAGTTCGCGCCTGGATGAATTTTTGATGAGCTGTTTTTGAGCAGGGGATTTTTCGTGACAGTTGAATCCGGGCAGAGCTCCAAAATGGATGTTAGACCATTTTCGTCAGTGTGTCCCAGGATAGGATATATTTTGAATAAAAGGAATATTGATAATTCCAGAATATTATATTACTTCTAAGCCAAGGATTATTGCGGCTTGTTTATCATGTGCTGTGCACGTTATTGTAGATTGAAAGAGGACATAGAGAACATATTTATATTACTTCCAAGCCAAGGATTATTGCGGCTTGTTTATCATGTGCTGTGCACGCTGTTGTAGATTGAAAGAGAACACAGAGAACATATTTATATTACTTCCAAGCCAAGGATTATTGCGGCTTGTTTATCATGTGCTGTGCACGCTGTTGTAGATTGAAAGAGAACACAGAGAACATATTTATATTACTTCCAAGCCAAGGATTATTGCGGCTTGTTTATCATGTGCTGTGCACGTAGATTGAAAGAGAAACATAGAGAACATATTTATATTACTGTTGTAGATTGAAAGAGAACACAGAGAACATATTTATATTACTTCTAAGCCAAGGATTATTGCGGCTTGTTTATCATGTGCTGTGCACGCTGTTGTAGATTGAAAGAGGACATAGAGAACATATTTATATTACTTCCAAGCCAAGGATTATTGCGGCTTGTTTATCATGTGCTGTGCACGCTGTTGTAGATTGAAAGAGAACACAGAGAACATATTTATATTACTTCCAAGCCAAGGATTATTGCGGCTTGTTTATCATGTGCTGTGCACGCTGTTGTAGATTGAAAGAGAACACAGAGAACATATTTATATTACTTCCAAGCCAAGGATTATTGCGGCTTGTTTATCATGTGCTGTGCACGCTGTTGTAGATTGAAAGAGAACACAGAGAACATATTTATATTACTTCCAAGCCAAGGATTATTGCGGCTTGTTTATCATGTGCTGTGCACGCTGTTGTAGATTGAAAGAGGACATAGAGAACATATTTATATTACTTCCAAGCCAAGGATTATTGCGGCTTGTTTATCATGTGCTGTGCACACTGTTGTAGATTGAAAGAGGACACAGAGAACATATTTATATTACTTCCAAGCCAAGGATTATTGCGGCTTGTTTATCATGTGCTGTGCACGTTATTGTAGATTGAAAGAGAACACAGAGAACATATTTATATTACTTCCAAGCCAAGGATTATTGCGGCTTGTTTATCATGTGCTGTGCACGTTATTGTAGATTGAAAGAGAACACAGAGAACATATTTATATTACTTCCAAGCCAAGGATTATTGCGGCTTGTTTATCATGTGCTGTGCACGTTATTGTAGATCGAAAGAGAACACAGAGAACATATTTATATTACTCCCAAGCCAAGGATTATTGCGGCTTGTTGATCATGTGCTGTGCACGCTGTTGTAGATTGAAAGAGAACACAGAGAACATATTTATATTACTCCCAAGCCAAGGATTATTGCGGCTTGTTGATCATGTGCTGTGCACGCTATTGCAGACTGAAAGAGAACACAGAGAACATATTTATATTACTCCCAAGCCAAGGATTATTGCGGCTGGTTGATCATGTGCTGTGCACGCTGCTGTAGATTGAAAGAGAACACAGAGAACATATTTATATTACTCCCAAGCCAAGGATTATTGCGGCTTGTTGATCATGTGCTGTGCACGCTATTGCAGACTGAAAGAGAACACAGAGAACATATTTATATTACTCCCAAGCCAAGGATTATTGCGGCTTGTTGATCATGTGCTGTGCACGCTGTTGTAGATTGAAAGAGAACACAGAGAACTTATTTATATTACTCCCAAGCCAAGGATTATTGCGGCTTGTTGATCATGTGCTGTGCACGTTATTGTAGATCGAAAGAGAACACAGAGAACATATTTATATTACTCCCAAGCCAAGGATTATTGCGGCTTGTTGATCATGTGCTGTGCACGTTATTGTAGATTGAAAGAGAACACAGAGAACATATTTATATTACTCCCAAGCCAAGGATTATTGCGGCTTGTTGATCATGTGCTGTGCACGCTGTTGTAGATTGAAAGAGAACACAGAGAACATATTTATATTACTCCCAAGCCAAGGATTATTGCGGCTTGTTGATCATGTGCTGTGCACGCTATTGCAGACTGAAAGAGAACACAGAGAACATATTTATATTACTCCCAAGCCAAGGATTATTGCGGCTGGTTGATCATGTGCTGTGCACGCTGTTGTAGATTGAAAGAGAACACAGAGAACATATTTATATTACTTCCAAGCCAGGGATAGGCTTAATTATATACTGTGTATGCTGTATACGGATGTGTTGAACTGCTGATGTTCTATGATGTGCTTATGTACTGTGTTACCATATGTCTACGTTTGCTGTGTCGTAATAAACAGTGTAAAACGTTACTAGGAGTTCAACGTTTACTGACTCCGATGTTTGCTATGGTGTGTGTGGTTGCAAGTGACTTAATAGGACTACATGACATTCGCGTGAGTGAACATCTATATATCCACACCCGTCGACCATCCGTAAGCGCGACACATACTAATCGCCTTTATCAGCGTAATTTATAACCACATTTACACATCCCCCACTTAACCATTAACAACTGGCTACAATAGATCTCTAGTGTCTTCTGTCACTTGTTTTAATGTTCACTATTATACTGGCTACAATAGATCTCTAGTGTCTCTTGTCTTAATGTTCACTATAATGCTGGCTACAATAGATCTCCTGTTTAATCTTTCAAGGCTGAAGGCAAAAACAAAAATCAGAAGGGTCACTATAAGAGACTTGTTGTTCGCTGATGATGCTGCAGTCGTCACTCAAAGCCAACAGGAGCTTCAGAGCTTGATGAATCGCTTCACTAAAGCATGCAAGGACTTTGGCCTCACAATAAGTCTAAAGAAAACGAATGTGCTGAGTCAGGATGTAGGTGCTGCACCAGTTATCACTATCGATAACTATGAATTGGCAGTGGTGCACCACTTCACATACCTAGGGTCTACCATCAATGACAAACTCTCACTGGATACAGAAATCAACAGCCGCATTGGCAAAGCTGCAGCTACCTTTGCCCGCCTCACATCGCGTGTTTGGGGAAACTCTAAACTCACAATGAAGACCAAAGCTGCGGTATATAATGCCTGCGTCACCAGCACACTCCTATATGGCAGCGAGACCTGGACGACCTATGCTAAGCAAGAAAGAAGGCTCAATACCTTCCATTTGCGGTGTCTACGCCGCATCCTCGGCATCTCGTGGAAAGATAAAGTGACAAATGTCGAGGTGTTGTCACGTGCTGGCCTTCAAAGTATGTATACGCTGCTTAGACAGCGCAGACTTCGCTGGCTTGGCCATGTTCGCCGCATGGAAGATGGTCGCATCCCAAAAGATATCTTCTACGGACAATTAGCAGATGGCAAGAGAACAGTTGGGCGACCACAGCTGAGGTTCAAAGATGTGTGCAAGAGAGATATGAGGGCACTGGACATGGATCCAGCAACATGGGAGGATGAAGCTGCCGATCGCACTAAGTGGCGATGCTATTTACGACACCACCTCAGATTGGGCGAAGAGAGGCTCACACAAGAAGCAGAGGTGAGGAGAAAACGTCGAAAGGAGCACCAGGAAAATAAGCAGCTGAGGGCTGCCACCTCAGGGGCGCATTCCCATAGTCAGTTATGACTGAAGGGGCTATTATTATTATAATACTGGCTACAATAGATCTCTAGTGTCTTTTGTCTCTTGTCTTAATGTTCACTATTATACTGGCTACAATAGATCTCTAGTGTCTCTTGTCTTAATGTTCACTATAATGCTGGCTACAATAGATCTCTAGTGTCTTGTCTCTTGTCTTAATGTTCACTATAATACTGGCTACAATAGATCTCTAGTGTCTTCTGTCTCTTGTTTTAATGTTCACTATAATACTGGCTACAATAGATCTCTAGTGTCTTCTGTCTCTTGTTTTAATGTTCACTATAATACTGGCTACAGTAGATCTCTAGTGTCTTCTATCTCTTGTTTTAATGTTCACTATAATACTGGCTACAATAGATCTCTAGTGTCTTCTGTCTCTTGTTTTAATGTTCACTATAATACTGGCTACAGTAGATCTCTAGTGTCTTCTGTCTCTTGTTTTAATGTTCACTATAATACTGGCTACAATAGATCTCTAGTGTCTTCTGTCTCTTGTTTTAATGTTCACTATAATACTGGCTACAGTAGATCTCTAGTGTCTTTTGTCTCTTGTTTTAATGTTCACTATAATACTGGCTACAGTAGATCTCTAGTGTCTTCTGTCTCTTGTTTTAATGTTCACTATAATACTGGCTACAATAGATCTCTAGTGTCTTCTGTCTCTTGTTTTAATGTTCACTATAATACTGGCTACAGTAGATCTCTAGTGTCTTCTGTCTTTTGTTTTAATGTTCACTATAATACTGGCTACAATAGATCTCTAGTGTTTCTGTCTCTTGTTTAAATGTTCACTATAATACTGGCTACAATAGATCTCTAGTGTCTTCTGTCTCTTGTTTTAATGTTCACTATAATACTGGCTACAATAGATCTCTAGTGTCTTCTGTCTCTTGTTTTAATGTTCACTATAATACTGGCTACAATAGATCTCTAGTGTCTTCTGTCTCTTGTTTTAATGTTCACTATAATACTGGCTACAGTAGATCTCTAGTGTCTTCTGTCTCTTGTTTAAATGTTCACTATAATACTGGCTACAGTAGATCTCTAGTGTCTTCTGTAATGCTGACTACTTTAGCTGTCTTCTGTCACTTGTCTGATTGTTCTCTATAATACTGTGTACAATAGATTTCTAGTATTTTCTGTCTCTTGTTTTAATGTTTAATATAATAGAATATTTCCCATCAATTTCTTGATGTTATCTTTCTACTTACAATACTTTTTTCCTCTTGCACACATGTCATCAACTTTTCCTTCCATAATGATTTTCAGGAAAATGATAGGCCTATGTATTTTAATATGATCAAAATATTTTGACTGTGTTCTTTATTTCTCTTTGTATTCCTAGCTATTCAAGGATTTCCCCGTCATTCTTCAATATATCTAGATCTCAAGTGCCTCAATTCTGTCATCTAACTGCTTGATTTGTCCCAGTTTTTACACCATACAGTAATAAAAATAATAACACTTGACAACTGTCTTTTTTAATCTGTGAGTGTGACCCAATCTTCTATATATCCCATCTCAAGGGCCTGAATTATTTCTTGCAATTGCTTGTTGATTGTCCAAGCTTCTACATCATACGGTAATGAATTATACATGAAACATTTGATTATTCTCAGTTTTGTGAGTTAATTGTTTAAATGTTAGTATTCATCTCATGTTGTTGAGTGTAGTTTTGACCATTCCAGTTCTCTTCTTGATTTCCATTTTACATCTGCCATTTTCTGTTATTATTTGTCTGAGACATGAGATTTTATTTTCATCTTTAATGTTGGCTTACCATCTGCTTTGCTAATTATCACTTTGCTTATTATTGTTTTTGTCAATGTTAATGTCCAGGCATAATCATGACTTATGCTGTTTACTTGCTTCACTAGTTCTTGTAAGTCCTGTTCAGCTAATACAACTGAATCGTCTGCAAATCTGAGATCGTTTAATGATCATCCACTGATGTTCAGTCCTGCCTTTTCCTGGAACTGTCTGACAATTTTGTGTGTGTGTAGATATTAAATATGCAGGAAAACAGTATGCATCATTTAGTCACACCTTTTCTTTTCCTGTTTATATGAGAACTTGTCAAAACATGGCAGGAAATAATCGTTGGTCTCTTTCTGCTTCATGTCCACTAACTCTCTTTTAGTCACTTCATTTATTTCAGTTTCTCTTCTGAAGTAAATCAATGACACACACAAAGTGGCTTGAAAGCATTGAAGCTTGATCTGTGATGAGTAATATTTCTTCTCTGGCTAAATATATTAATATGAGATGGAGATTTTTTTTAAAAATTAATAAAAACTTAAATGCTTTACATAAATGGGTACTATTTCAACAATTTTGCTAAAAAACACAGCCATAAATATTTCTAAAAACATTGACACTATGAAAAGATTGGAAAGAAATGCACATTATTCCAAGGGGTGTGCAATTTAGTTTCCAGGCCATAACATGGGGCTTTGCCATAATTTTCCGAAAATGCACTATGAAAAAATTGTAAGTTGGTAGAAATTTGTTACAAATTTGTTATAAATAGATAGGCCACCTTAGGAAATAAGGAAGTGTAATATGTATGATAAGCAATAATTACCAGCTCTTACTGTTGCTGTTTGTTCCCAGGTTTAGTTGCTGAGTTTACTTATGTCTCTTCTATCAGTACCTATTTCATCAAGGCATTAAAATAGTTTATCATTATGAGCTACGTCAAACCTTCTTATAGTACAAAAGGAAATGTAAATACTTTTTGGACCTCTTTATATTTTTCTGCTAGTTTTCCAAACACAGCGTTGCCTCTATTGTTCTGTTGTGTTGAATAAAAGTGTTTTTGAAATTCACCTTTTTTAATAGTTTAAAAGAAATTCTTTATCTGTGTCTTGTGAAGTCTAAATGTAAAACTATTTACTTTCTACTGAGGTGATAATAGGTGTCATTTTGTGTTGTTCTATGGTCCCCAGATCTCTTAGGGGTAAATAAATGGATTCAAGGAGGTCCATGACACAACCTAAATATTATAATTTTATTTTCTTCACAATTTTTATTCAGAAAATTATTATAGGTCTTTGCATTTAAAGAAATGTATAATTGTGTACAGAGTGTATTTGTATATTAGATTAACAATGAATAATTTGCATGCAGAAATTATAATAATGCATCAAATTATAATTTTTATAACAGGAGGTCCATAACCGTCACTGGCCAATCAGACGAGCTTGTAGCCTTCACGTTCCTATCAAAGGGCACTAGCCTTCACTGGCCAATCAAAGGAGCCTTCACTGGCCAATCAAATGAGTCTCTAGCCTTGACTGGCCAATCAAAGGGGCCTTTACTGGCCAATTAAATGAGTGCAGCCTTGACTGCACAGTCAAAGGAGTCCATGCCACAAAAAAAGTTTAAAACTCCTGTCGTAGATTTTATGTCCTCTACCTAACCTTGTAGTTGATTATTGTGTGTTTGATGTCAGTTTAGCTGTTTCTGTCTAGGGAGATGAGAGGAATTCTTGACATGTTGTAAGGCACACAGAAGTGAAATGATCTTCGTTGTGTAAAAAGTAATAGTAATAATCAACAAATAAGACATGGAGAGACCTTGACCTCATGTACAGGTCAGAGGGGGCGTGGCATGTATTTGTTGAAGGTCTATGCTTCATAGGGAGTTATAAGGTCGGGAATATTTGAATGATAAAAGTTGGCAAATCAGGGGAGACAAAAACACAGTGAAGGGACATAAGAATACTGGCTTTACAGAACATTTTAAAAAAATATCTTGTAGTGATAACATGAAGAATAAAAGATTTCTTGTTAAAAATAAATTTCATGAGATATTCAGGGAATAGTATATCAACACTTTTACCACAGGGAAAAGATATACCTATACTTTTACCACAAGGAATGTTACTGCTACACTTTTACCACAGCGAATGTTACTACTATACTTTTACACAAGGAATGTTACTACTATACTTTTATCACAGCGAATGTTACTCCTACACTTTTACCACTGGGAAAAGATAATCCTTTACTTTTACCACAAGGAATGTTACTCCTACACTTTTACCACATGGAATATTACTACTGCACTTTTACCACAGCGAATGTTACTCCTACACATTTACCACAAGGAATGTTACTTCTACACTTTTACCACAAGGAATGTTACTACTACACTTTTACCACAGCGAATGTTACTCCTACACTTTTACCACAAGGAATGTTACTACTACACTTTTACTACAGTGAAAGTTACTCCTACACTTTTACTGAAGAAAGTTACTACTACACATTTACCACAGGGAATGTTACTCCTACACTTTTACCAAAGAAGTGTTACTCCTACACTTTTACCACCGGGAATGTTACTCCTACAGTTTTACTACAGGGAATCTTACTCCTACACTTTTACTACAGGGAATGTTACTCCTACACTTTTACCACAATGAATGTTACTCCTACACTTTTACCACAAGGAATGTTACTCCTACACTTTTACCACAAGGAATGTTACTCCTACACTTTTTCTACAGGGAATGTTACTACTACACTTTTATCACAAGGAATGTTACTACTACACTTTTGCCACAGAAAATGTTACTACTACACTTTTGCCACTGGGAATACACTCACTGTATTACACTTTTACCACAATGAATAAATGAGGAGTGGAGACTGATAAGTGTATATATTCTTATCACTGGAAAATGCTGTGTACATGAAGCCACCACACTGATAAATGTAGAATGTAAACTGTAAATGCAAAGGCGTCACACTGGTACATTACATTGATAAGGGTGACTGTGGTGCATGTAGTTTGTGTGTACTAGTCATCTTGATGAAGGTTGATGGTCACCTCGAACCGACACAGTGTTGGATATACCGGTCACCTTGTCCATAAAGTATTGAGGCCCTGGCAAGGGACAGTGTTTATATCGAGTGAGAGTACAGGTGTGAGTTACGCGAATGGGTGTACTGTTCTGTAGAGTTGATAGGTAACAATGCACTCATTCACTCGTATCTAGAAGTCAATGACGGCTGGAACTACTGTTAACAGTTTCATACAGTTTAATGGGACGCACACTCTGACAACACAGCTACAGTCACTGGAACAGGTTGGCAACAACATCACATGCTTGAAAAATGGTCTACGACATCAAATATGCATTCGTATAGAATGTGGATACAACAGAACATTAGTAGCTAGTCACTCAGGGTTCTAGTTGTATTTACTCCCAAGCCTAACTGACTGATCGCGTCAGTTAATGTTAGCAAATGTTTATCATCAATGGTTCCCTGACAGAACCTCTTCTGACAAAGAATTACAAGCCGTAAATTAGCAGGCTTTTATGACGACAATCTTAAAACCACCAGTAGTGTATTACAATAGTAGACATCTCTGTATCATCATCAGATAGTAAGGCATCCCTGTTCTCCAAACGATGATCCGCTTAGGCAAAGGCGAGATCCAAAATGGCTCCTAACTTCGATGAGCTTCGCTCACTCCGAAGCTGCATAATGAAGCATAAGTAAAGGGCGCTGCCCATCATTTAAATAATGCTGTGTAGATCATATGCATAATAATGCAATGTATATCATATGAATAATGGTGCTGCTAGCAAAATGTCATCTCGAAAATAGTCAATCATATACATGTGCAGACCATACCATGGCTGCAGATCTAGGCATTCGAAAAGGTACAGTAAATGTCTTTCGTTACCTTAACATCCTAGAAAACACTAGAAAAATAGCACACGCCATCCTTTGGCACTAAGAATATATTCTGGGGATGTCGCCTTCCCCCAGAATTTCACAGCAAAGAACAAATCTTCGGACATTTGTCCGTACAGCGATCAGGATCCCCCATCATCACGGAAGTCTCTTTCGACAACCCCAATTCGACACCTGCGCAGAAGCGCGTGACCCCCAGAGTTCAACTCAAGATGGGCCGACGTAAATCTTAGTATTCATATAAGACCCAAGAGAAGGTAACAGACATAATAACATGTACCAACAACTAAATCAAGGGTTATGTACCTTTGACTAACAACAAAAAGTGTTAACAGACAAATAAATATCTTTCTATATATATATCTCTATATTCATTGCCTACAAAAGAATCTGTGCGTAACAGAGACACAGAAAAATAATTTAGGATATATGCAAAAACAAATTAAACAGCAGGAATATTTGCAGGGATGAATACTACAGCTTACTAGAGATTGGCTTTTTCTCTAATGTAATATTTGTAATTATTACCATTTAATCTCTACATCATCTTCTTCCTCACTAGAGCATTTTGTTGTTTTTATGATTTCAAACTTTGTTGTATATTTAATTGAAACATAATTTTTCTTTCCAGCCTCCAAGAAACAGTCAAACACAGTTCCAATTTATGGATGAAAAAATTAAACAGGAGCTGGATTGTAAAGTGATTTTTTTTTTTTTCTCCTTGTTACTACTGGCATGCTAATTTTTCCTAATGTTGGCCCCTACCCATTTTTTTGGGTGGTTGCTAAAAAAAATGTGGAATAGATTAAACGTTTCTATTGATTTTCATAAAAATTATGTATTTTTTACTAGAATATAACTCATATTTCTGACGTCCTCTTATGATTTGTTTCCCCACTAGAATGAAATAAATATTGAAAGTGACATCTCTGGTCTGCCTGTCAGGGTGAAACAGGAACAAGATTATGAGGTTACAATTTCATTAAAAGAAATATAGATTATATATATAAATATGTGTGGGTGGGTGTGTGTGTGTGGACATATGTGCATACGTATGTATGTACATAAGTAATTACATACGTATGTACATACATATGTATGTATGGATGGCCAAGTTGTCTGTTACATGTGCATCTTTGATCTCTCATTGGTGTGAACATAAGTTTTACTGCCATAATGCAAGTGTAAGATATCCTGCTATGGTCCATCACTCTTTCTTCTGCGACTTCAAGTCATGTTGACTACAGCTGCATTCAGTGATGAAAAAATAAAACTGGAACCAGGTTATGAGGTGAACAGTTAATTTATTAATTATTTTAGTAAACTATTAGTAGGGAGCCATGGTAGCATAGTGGTTAGTGCACTGGCTTCCTAGCTCAGTGGTCTATCGTTCAATCCACAGGTGAGGTGGGATTTTTTTTAGGCTGCAAATGGCTCCTGGGTCGACCCAGCCCCAATTGGGTACCATAGCAATTCTGGGAAGGTTAAAGTGGCCGGCATGATGCTGAGCACATCACCCTTAGAGTGACGATGGTCAAGAAAATATGGGCCTAACACCATATTCCCAATATGCCTCAATGGGCGTGTAACGGGATCCTTTACCTATTACTGTGCATTAGCCCACTCATTTATTGATCAAATCTACACTTGCAATATTGTATCAAACAGGAAACAGTTCTTTCCATTATCATGATAATATCCCGTGAGGGCAGCTTATGCAATTATTTACTTCCACTGCCCATAAAAAGTACAAGTTCATTATAGCAAATGATAGCCGCGCTGGTGTAATGGCTAGGGCGTTGTACTGGCGACCAGGTGTTCATGGTTCAAACCCGGGCGTCAGCGTTTGAAGGAATGTTTACGACCGGAAATTTGACTGAATAGCCTGAACAGCTCCTGTGATAAACCCTCTATGGATGGGAAGGAGCAAAGTTCCTGACTGGGTTGGAAGGAAAGTCCTCAGGTTCCCCAGCCTCGCAATGACATGTCATTGGGCCGAAGGGCTGAAAGCCTAAGTGCCACTGGTTAAGAAAAAAAAAAAAAGCAAATGAGAATCAAACATTCTTACTGTCATTCAAACTAATATATTGTACAGTTTGTTTCTCATTTTCTAAAATTGTGCTTTGCTGGGACTGTTTTATGAATTAGTTTATACACTGTTAACATAGTGACCATGTGTTTGACTGATTCTACTTGTTTCTGATTGGTACCATTTATGTTTGTTTGACATTTAGTATCATACCAGTATGGCACAGTTTGTTCAACTCACAGGCATGAGACCATAGTGACAGAGGTGGGGGTAACCTCATGGTTATCACTTGGGGTGCCAGCTAGCCACAAAGCAAAAAGGGTGCAGTTTCATAAGTCTGCCCGTGCTGGTTTCAACAGAATTTCATGCAAGACTTCTGCCATACATCCTTGTTGTGCCCCATGGATAACGGCCCCTCCTGGGGTCTCAACTAAACTAGCAGAGGATCTTGGAGTCAGTGGATACCTAAAGATGTGGTGTTCAGAACCCACCGATGAGTGGTATATGCTCTGACACCCATCAATCCACACCTAAATGAATGGTCAAATGATAACTGTCATCAGTGAATGACCCCAAGTCTAAGGTGGACCAATGTGCTGAGAGATTGAATGGCTGCTGGGCAAGCAGTCACAAACATTGGCTGTCTGGAGGAGCTATGGAGATCATGCTGTCGTCGATACCCGCAGCAAATGAAATGAGGAAATACAAATTCAGAAGGAGAAGTAGGGGAGAGAGGAGGAGAGAAAGAAAAAGAAGGACAGGAAAGAGAAGGTTCAGAAAGAAAGCATATCGCATCTCCATGAAATATGTACGTATAGGATACTGGAGTTGTCGAAGTGCCAATCAACGTGCAGCCATTATACAAACAATCATCTACAATTTCAATATCCTCATGATCCAGGAGACAAATTTAAAAGCCAAAAGTGTTATCAATTGCGCAGGCTACAGATGCTACTCCAATCAATGTTGGCCTGGTAGTCGAGCACAAACTATGTATGTAAAATTATGTATTGTTTACTAGATATAGGCAGGGTATAGCTTTGAGCCTGGCATTACTTAACATGAACCTTGCCATCCTAAATGATGGATGCCCAACTAGACTGGCAACTAAACCGGGGTATACAGATAATGTCATAGATCTGGCATTTATCTCTATTGCTGCCACCACCATGGCATGTTGGGAAGTATTAGAAGCACAGGAAAGTGATCACCAAGCTTGCATCATACTCATTACACAGAGTAGCACCACTAGACTCAGGAAACTTAAACAGTCCTAGTATCCTATAGGCCCACTCGACTGTAACAACCTTTTACACACATTGCATCAAAATGCCAAACAAAAGACAGTGAGAACACCTTTCACCCAACCTCCCTGGTGGAATAAGACAATTGAGGAAACATGGATAGAAAAGGAAGGAGCAACAAAGGAATGGCGTAAAGCATGAAACAGAAGAATGATGAATGAGGGAGAGGTTAAAGAGATGAAGGAGAAAAAGCAAAGAGCCATTAATAGATTCAAGAGCTTAGCAAGGGAGGCCAAGGATAAGGTGTAAGAGGACTTTGTGACACAGGAGGGCACGGAAAAAAACCCCTACAGAAATTCTGGTCCTAACATTGAAGAATGAATAGGAAAAGTGCAAGTCAACCCATTCCTAATATCAAAATCTCTACAGGACTAAGCCTGAAGATGGATGAAGAGAAAGAAAGAGCATTATTCAATTGATTTCTACAGTAAATGGATAAAGGTGCCTGCTTGAAAATAAAGGACAGCGTGCTGGAAAATGTCCTAAGGGGCCAAATATATTTCAATCTCATTTCTGAAGAGGACGTGGTGAACATATTAAACACCAGCAGAAGCACTGCTCTGGGTAATAATGGTGTACAATACCATAACATTAAAAACTCGACGACACAGCCGTTATAAAATTTGGTGACGATTTTAATACCAGCCTACAGAATGCTGAGGTGCCAGAAGACTGGCTACAGTTATCTTTGGCCACTTCCTAAACCTGGCAAAGACCCCACACTGCTTAACAGCTATCGAATTATCACACTACAGAATGTCTATGGTAAATTACTTGAAGAAAAGATTGTTGCAAGACAAGTCGTGAGCCACCCTGAAAATGCACACATCCTTTCTGATACCCTGGGTAGCTATACGCCTTTGAAACAACATGGGGTAATGCTGGAACGTTTGCATATGATGTCTGTGATGGATTCCAGGGAAAAAGAGAAACGGTGGCTCTCCCAATTGATGTAGAAGATGCTTAAAACAATGTGGACTTTGCAACCCTCATGGACTGTATAATGGCATGTGGTATAAAGCCTTGGATAACAAGGTGGATAGCAGCTGCCTTAATGGAGAGATCAGTTGCATTTCACTTGGGAACTTGGACATCAAAACCAATGCGCATTTGTGCCCAGCACTACCCCAGGGTTTTCCACTATCAACAGTGCTGCTTAACATCTACACAGCAAAAGTAGCAACCTTTCAACCAACAGGACTGGGACGAACATTAACTTTTGCAGATGACATACTCATGTACAGAACTGGCTCAGACAGACAGGAAACGGTCCAAAGCATACAAGAGACACTACAGGTGGTGTCTACATGGTGTGAGTAAAGCAGATCGAAGGTCAATCTGAACAAGGCCTGTGTGATGTGGTGCTATTTGAACAATTCCATAGTGAAAGCAGACCTTCCAGACATAACTTTCAATGGGCAGAACATTGAAAGGCAAGACAGGCTGAAGTATCTGGTAGTAATGTTTGATCATGGTCTATCATTCAAGTATCATGTAGAACTGATCATACAGAAGTGTAAGTGAGGACTGGCAACCTTAAAAACAATGGCTGTTGCACACGTGGAACAGAGACCACTGTTTCTCCTGTATCATCAGCTTGTGATTTCAGTAATCGAGTATGGGCTAGGAATACTCACGATGTCATGCTAGGAAGTGTCACAATTTGAATGACTGAAACACATTCAAAATGAAGGGATGCGACTAGTTTTGGGCTGCACATGTGATACCCCCATTGTGACTATAAGATACATGCTCAGATTGCTGTTGATTAGATCCAGATATGCAATCAGGGTTGAAAACGTATCTAAAAGGGAAGAGTGGAGTAAGTCAGAGGAGCACTGGATAAACTACCAGCAGGTCATCATTAGCCTTGGCAGAGTGCAGATCTTGGAGCAATGGAAAAGCAGAGCTGGAGATTAATCAGCTGATAAGTGATCATGCTGGGGATGATGACACCATTGTGTACACTGATGGGTCTATAGTGCATGGTGAGAAATCAGGGTAGGGCTTCTCTGTGAGAATAAAGGGCAGGGCCTTCGCTGAACAGAGTGGAGCCTACATGACAACAACCTCCAGCATGAGAATGGAGTTAGATGCAATTACTGCAGCACTGAGGTGACTGTCTGAAACTTCATCAACCAGAGCAGTTATATTGTCAGACTCTCAAGCCATGCTTCAGAAAGTTCAGAACAGATGGCTGCAGCAGGAATGGAAAACAAGTCTTAAGAATTGGTGTGGATCTACTGCCCTTGTCATGCAGGGGTACCCTGCAATGAGAGAGTGACAGACTAGCCTTGAGCACCCATAGTGGGGACACTACATGGATAAAGGAGAGATACTAAGGGCTATTAATGATTGCCTGCTGGATAATGACACTGCAATGAATAAATCAACAAGGCTGAGGCTATCGTAGTTCGGCATTAAATGTGGGACTAGCAGAAATGGAATTGAGAGAGGATGCATCCTGTACAACAGCGTGCTACAAGTACAATTATCATTCATAATCTTTGACATTTGCTGAGTGTCAGAACGCACTTATTGTGGATGACACTCCACTGTGCTGCACCACTGTAATGTGGATTTAGAATAATAATAATAACAATGATAATAGGCTCGCTCCCTAGGAGTACGATCACACCACAATGGCTGACATACAAAAATCAACACCTTCTACAGGTACTTCCCTTTAATAACTCTGCACACAAAATATGGCCACACACGGCCAATAAATGTATGAAATACAATAATGAAATACCTATGTAACTTGCCTCAAAAGTAGCTCAATCTGTCAGTATCATACACTACAGTATGACTTACTAAATGAACACTGCAATGACTCACCATGAACGACAAAAACTGTGACAAAGAAATACTCAAATCTTTGGCAACTATAAATCTGCGGTCTGTAGAAAGTGCCCACTAGATGCTATTTAAATCTAGAATTACACGTCATAATCCACTCCAACAGAAATATGGCAAGTACTAATAACAGTAAGTCCATGGCATGTACTTCACAGCAAAATTTGCTGGCAAGGGAAAAATATATCCGTCCTCACTCGGGCACTGGCTAGAAATTCACTGCCCTTTCGCACCTAATATCTTCCGCTTCCGCTAGTCACATGACCTGCCGGTTTAGTTATCCCAATGTTGCCAACCTCAATGTTGCCAGTCTGATTTTTTGTACAGCAGATGCACTGCAAAATCGTGCAGTGACACTGAGGGAGACTGAGCACCTATGGGTTTGCCCAGAGTGCAGGGAGGTTGATTCTGATTAACAATAACATTAACAATAACATTAACAATAACAATACCAGTAAATAATGGATTGGCCTTATTAGAAGTAAAATATATTTTCAGTTACCAGACCAGCATGCCCTAATTAGATGACTGAGTTAAAATTAATAAATATTATTTTAAAAAAAATTAAACTACAAAGCTTTACTGGTTTTGGACTGTCATATACAACATGGCATTACTATCATAAATAATAGGCAGATGGACTCGATGAAGATCAATGACCAAGTCATTGAAGAAGTAGAAAGCTTTACATACTTGAGGAGAAACATTGAGGGGGAACAGCTGGTGATGTCTGCTCAAAGATAAATAAATCTAGATGCGCTTTTAATGCCCTTCGACCAATATGGAACTCCTCAGCTATATCCAGAAAGAACAAAATTAGAATCTTTAATTCAAATGTGAAGTCAGTCTTGCTGTATGGCTCAGAGACATGGCATGTCTCAAAGAGTATCACGACTAAGCTACAAACATTTGTAAATACATATCTCAGATGGATCCCTGTATAAGATGGCCAGATGTAATAACAAATATAGAGCTAAGGAAAAGATGCGGACAACAGCTAATACAAAAAGAAATTAAGGTAAGAAAGTGGGGATGGATAGGACATACACGCAGAAGAGAAAAATCAAGCATAGCCACAGTTGCCCTTGACTGGAACCCACATGGGAAAAAGAAGAGTGGGGAGGCCAAAGAGAGCTTGGAGAAGAACTGTTGAAGAGGAGGCTAGGGAAATTGGAATGACTTGGGCACAGATGGAAAAGACATCCCAGAATAGAAATCGATGGAGAGCAACTGTTTCTGCCCTATGTTCCACAGGGAACAAAAAGAAATGATGATGATGTATAAAATACACTAATCAATACAAAGGAGATTAAGGGGTCAAAACACTTGATCAACAGGGGTGTTGCTACTGATGATCAGATTGCCTTCTGTTGTATCACTCTGTATAGAGCTTCCACTGATCAATACATACATCTTACTGAACATAGTGTACAGTTGTTACGTTAAACACACTGATCAATACATACACCTTACCCAACACAGTGTACAGTGTTATGTTAAACATACTGATCAATACATATATCTTACCCAAGATAGTGTACTGTGTAAGATTAAATACACTGATCAATACATCCATCTTACACAACATAGTGTACAGTGTGAATACAGTGCAGACCTGATAAGGAGAACTCACCAGGGACCCAAGAAATAGTTCTTCTTATCAGAAATTCCTCTTATCAGATAAGAGTTCAAGCATATGGTAATGCATTTGCAACGTACAATGCAATAATGAATTAGCGTTGAATACGACAGATGTATGACACAGAAAATATGTAAATCACCAAAAGTGTTAATGTACAACGTTGGCACAGATATCTAGATAATAACAGCACTTTTTACACTTTGAAAAGAAAAAGCTGCAATTTTCCTCTGTATCTTAGTACCCGTACTTGAATGAATAAAAATGTCTTTCCATGACATCCTTAAATTCAAAGAAATGATAAATTAAATCATCTTGGCATCCAGCCTGCATTATATACATGTTAGTTTTATCCATGCAATTTGAAACTTCCAACTGTGAAATAGTTTGTACCGTTAACCCACAGTCATCATTATCTCTAGAATTTGTAAACTCTTAAATGATAAAGCACTCTTAAATGAAAAAGTCTGTAATTTTCCTCTGTGCCTTGGTACCTGAGTTAATAAAAATGTCTTTCCATGGCCTCTTTAAATCCAAAGAAATGAGAAATTAAATCATCTTGGCATCCAGCCTGCATTATATGCATGTTAATTTTATCCATGCAATTTGAAACTTCCATTTGTGAAACAGTTTGCACTGGCAACCCACAGTCATCATCATCATCTCCATCTAGGTCAGGACTGGAAAGGACAGAAGATGAAACTGTTGGCATACACATCCCTAGAATATCAGCACTGGCAAGGCTAGCACTACATGTAGTAACAATATCATTGTCAATGTTGACAAAATCTTCTGCTGAAATGTTCAGTTCCTGATATAGTCGATGAAGCAAAGGTTCCACAGAAGTTTCAATTATAATACTGCCATTACAAGTATTTGATACAACCGTGTTTTCATCATCTGTATCATCTCCAACTTTAAAGCCTGCTTTTCGAAAACAGTTTGCAATAGTCACAGGCAACACTTTACCCCATGCAGATTTCAACATAACAATAGCGTCCAGAAGGGTTATCTTGAAGTCTTCAGCAACCAAGTCTGCATCAATGTGACCTACAAGTTTGGACAACATTGCTGACCTATAATGAACCTTCAGATTTTGAATAATACCTTGGTCACAAGGCTGAAGTTTGGATGTCGCATTTGGTGGTAAAAATAAAAGTTCTGTTGCTTTTAGATTTTGAACATTTAGGTGGGCTGAACAGTTGTCAAGCACCAAAAAGAACTTTGCGATGTTGACGTTCCATAGAATGATCAAATGCATGTAGCCACTTGGTGAAAATGTCTGATGTCATCCAGGCTTTTGAATTAGCTGCATAATCAACACACAATTTTTTCAAACCTTTAAAACAGCGTGGATTTTTGAATTTACCGATTACAAGTAATGGCAATTTTTCTGAACCATCCATATTTGTACACACAACAGCTGTGATTCTTTCTTTCGATTTTTTCCCCCCATGACACTTTTCATTTCTGAAGGAAAAAGTCTTGTCAGGCAGCAATCTCCAAAACAATCCAGTTTCATCAGCATTAAACACATCAGCGGAATTATACCTACTCATGGCTGGTTTTAGCACCTCCTCCGTCCATGACTCGGTAGTCGTTTCATTAACAGAATGCCTTTCCCCACACAAAGCTTTGTAAGTAATGTTGTGCCGTTTTTTAAAACGACCCAACCAGCCAGGACTACATTTCCAGCCAGTCCGACCTTCCAGAAGTGCTAACTCTTCTGCCTTTGCAGTTAATATAGGTCCATTTACAGGAACATTTGCTGATCTCGCCATGGTGAACCATTTTAGGAGTGCCGTGTCAACAACATCACACGCCGCTTTTCGGTTCTTCATTCTGTGACAATGAACTTGTCCACCATAAAACATTTTTCTGTACCGATCCTTATTTTTTATGATTCCTGAAAGCGTTGATTTTGGAATGTCGAATTCCTTTGCTATTTCCATTTTCTTTTTGCCACTATTTTCCACTTCTTGTAATAGCTCAATCTTTCTTTTCAAAGATATGGATTTTAACTTTCCAGCCATTTTTAGAGGGGAAATAACTCAAATTCTAACATCGACGAAGCGCGCAATTTCCGAAAATAGCCGAAAAGTTGTTCAAATGTCCAGGTACTGTATTTGAAAAAAGTTCGTCTTAAGCAGATCAAATTATATAGTCGGGACACGTTTAATCGTTCGGCATATCCGAAAATTCGTGATAAACGGATTCCGCTTAACCGGACATTTTTTACAAAGACAAAGAAGAAAAATTGCCGGGGATAAACAAATTGTTCTTCACAACAGAAATTCGCCACATCCGAGATCGCCTTAAGCGGTCTGCACTGTATATACTGGCAATGAATGTCTTTACATTTTTGGGTATAAGAAAATTCTCACTTTTGCCTGCTGTAAATGTACGAGTATTTACTTTAATGGACATGCCCATTGAGGCATATTGGTAATATGGGTTAGGCCTATATTTTCTTGACCATACGGCACACTAGGGGTGATGTAGTAATCATCATGCCAGCTGCCTTTAACCTTCCCAGAGTTGCTCTAGTTACCAATTCATGAGGCTGGATCATTAGCAGTTTGCGGTCTAAAAATCCTGCCAACTGGGGATTGAACAAGGACCGCTGAGCTGAGAATCCAGTGCACTTACCACTGCACTACCATGTCTTGTACCATGCCTTGTACCATGCCTTGTACCATGTCTTGTACCATGTCTTATACCATGTCTTGTACCGTGTCTTGTACCATGTCTTGTACCGTGCCTTGTACCATGTCTTGTACCATGTCTTGTACCATGTCTTGTACTGTGTCTTGTACCGTGTCTTGTACCGTGTCTTGTACCGTGTCTTGTACCATGTCTTGTACCATGTCTTGTACCATGTCTTGTACCATGTCTTGTACCATGTCTTGTACCGTGTCTTGTACCATGTCTTGTACCATGTCTTGTACCATGTCTTGTACCATGTCTTGTACCATGTCTTGTACCATGTTTTGTACCATGTCTTGTACCATGTCTTGTACCATGTCTTGTACCGTGTCTTGTACCATGTCTTGTACCGTGTCTTGTACCGTGTCTTGTACCGTGTCTTGTACCGTGTCTTGTACCATGTCTTGTACCATGTCTTGTACCATGTCTTGTACCGTGTCTTGTACCATGTCTTGTACTGTGTCTTGTACTGTGTCTTGTACCATGTCTTGTACCATGTCTTGTACCATGTCTTGTACCATGTCTTGTACCATGTCTTGTACCATGTCTTGTACCGTGTCTTGTACCGTGTCTTGTACCGTGTCTTGTACCGTGTCTTGTACCGTGTCTTGTACCGTGTCTTGTACCGTGTCTTGTACCATGTCTAAAATTACCGTAAAGTCTTTAAGAAATACCGTGTACTAGTCACAGATTGTACCATGTCTTGTACCATGTCTTGTACCATGTCTTGTACCATGTCTTTTTGTTTTTTTTAACCGTTTAAATTGTACCGTGTCTTGTACCATGTCTTGTGTACCGTGTCTACCGTGTGTTAAAATCGTGTCAAAGTTAATAAGGAAGATGAACAAAAGATATTGTACCGTGTCAATGAACTGTGCTCTCGTGTCTTGTATGATGTCCATAATTTGTTTGTCTGTCTGCTAAGAATGTGAATTAAGATGTCATTCATAGAAGTAATATTTAATGCTTTACCATTCAAGGGATTGTACTTCTATAAGGGAAGCATTCATTGTGTGACAAACTTTAGACTTATGATTATCAAACCACCACTGCTCTGAGAGTGCATCTTCTTGTAACATGACAACTGTGCATGTGCCAGTGAATGATTTCATTTCATAGATAGACCACAACGTTCGCAACTTTTTTCATATAGTTAGCTTATTAAATGTTTGTACCAGTTTTTAAGCTCACTAAATAGTTCTTCTGTATTCCTTCCAGAATCATGACAGTCATAACTACAGTGAATACTATGATACTCATGTTCAGATAGTTGACATCATGGATACAAAAACACCAGGAATTAAGAAAGTAGAACAGCCTGACTTATGTAAAAGTGAAGGTAATGATATGGTTGTTGTATAGATGAAATAGTTCTTGTTTTATTTATTTATTTTGTTGGGGTTTTTTTGTGTTTTACCATTCTTGTACTAACACTTGTACCAAAAAAAATTTTTTTTTTCTTTGTAACATGTCTTGTACCATTCTGTGTACAATTTTGTAATGCATGTGTTTTGTACCGTGTCTGCAAACCGTGTCTCTCTACATGTCTTGTATGACTAAATTAAAATTACATATTAAGAACATTCGTACAAGAAGTATAACAAAAAAATTTTTTTTCGGTCGGTGAATGAACACATTGTTTGTTTAAGGGCAAGCATGGTCTCACAAATCTAAACCACCATTTCTGGACATTTTCGTTTCCCATGGTCAATTTTAATGTACTAGGAAAAATCTGCAAAACCGTGGTCTTTTTTTAACAACGCATACAGTAAAAACATCATTCGTACAAGAACTTATAACAGTTTATGTAGGTCTTTGAATTTCTTTGCAGTCGACTTTCGTTTTTTGAAAACAATTTTAAATTAATTGCCTGGTCACACTCTCAGTGATAACATGTTAAATCGTTCTGCCTTAGGCTTCGTACAGGTTGTCAGGAAGAAAGTTAATAAGCAAATGAACAAAACATGTTATAACCCATTGTATTCTGTATGCATCAATGAACTTAATAATTGTTTTAAAGTGCTCTCAAAAGTGAATCGATTTGAATGCCATCCATTTCGTGAAGTTCACTTTGTGTAACAAGTTCTGAATTGTTTGCTGCATAATTGTTCCTAATATGAGGTCTACAAAAGATACCTTCCTTTATCTTTGCATCGCTAACTTGCGGAAAATGTGAATTAAGGTGTCATTTTAGAAGTAATAATTTTCATGCTTTATATGTAATTTAAAATATGCTGTCTTTGTTAACTAATGATATCATGCCCGAGCTTCCCTGATAGGCAAGGGATTCCTGTCTGTTGCGGCTGATCCCACTTCTATAAGGGAAGCATTCCCATTCTGTGTGAATTGCAATGACTTTAGACTTATGATTATCAAACCACCATTGTACTTTGATTTTTGAGTGCCATCTTTCTTTCAAATGTAAGAGTATGACAACTGCATGCATGTGTCATCATCCATCTCCAGTGAATGATTTCATTTCATAGATTTAGACCACAACGTTCGCAAAGATTTTTTCCATCCGAGTAATTTAGCTTATGGTAAAGCGAGATCACGTTTGTACCAAGTTTAATTAAGCTGAACACCATCATTCACCGGTAGTTCTTCTGTAATTCCTTCCAGAAACTATCACTGACAGTTCATTGACGTCCAACGGATATTGTTCTGTGAACTACACGTGATTGGATCACGAGACACTGTTTCAGATTCAGTATTTGGATAAACCACAGACTACTAAAAACACCAGGATATTTGTCAAGAAAGTCAGAATTGTCTTGTTCATGCCATATTACTGGCACTCCAAAAGGCATCGACTTATGCTTCGGCGATTTTCGTAACCAACCTGCCAATGTATTTGCACAAAGTCGAACAAACTGCATTTGGCTTCCAAGATTTATTTGCATCATCAACTTTCGAATCGAAATAAAGTTCATATGCTTTCTTTAGTAATGGTGTAAAGTTTTTCTGGTGAACACGATCGGTAAAATATCCGCACACGTTTGATCAGCTGAATTTTCTAGAAGCCATTGAATTATTTCAAAATACAGTAACTATTGGAAAAATAGCGTAACATATGTCATGCATCTTTTAGCAGTATAAAAAGTGGAATTATTTTGCATTTTATTAATTTTTAATAAGTTATGTAGTAAAAATGAAACGGAGCACATAACGGTTTCCCAAAAATATATGTATTCACAAATATCTTAAAAACCTGACGTGATAGAGATAAACGGATTTCAAATTTGAAATCAGCGCAAAAAACTGACATAAGAACACTTATTCTTATATAAGAAAGAAAAATGTTGTTTGTCAGTGTAATCTAACTTTCCATTCTTAGTTTTTTTTTTAAATATGTAAGATCAGAATATCACTTAGTTTGCTATTTATAGAAATAATAGTGAATGTACTCATGAACCTTTTGCCTGGTCTGGCATTCCCAGTTATTATCATACATCAGAACTCACACACAAATCAAAATCTTAGACATCAGTAATCAAAATAAAAACTCACATATTGTGTAAATAGCTCATGTCATAACAAACTTATAATAATTTCATCTTTCTACTCCTCACAAGTTACACACATTAACAAACAAATCATTGACAGTATTTTGTCAATCTTGTAGGTGTCTCTGTCATTCAGTCTGTGTGAAACTTTAAATGTCTACATATTTTGGTGTGTAAAGTTATGTATGTATATATAAATATTAAAGTGAGTTTTCTGTTTATAGCCCATTTTTGTACATGTCCATGGTGCCAGCATTTTTGTTCATCTATTTATATTGTTCGCACAGCCATAATTTTATTTATCTATATTTCAAGATCAAATAATTGAAAAGCTTATTGCCTGAACCTTGGTTTCTCAGCAAGTCTGGGCATGAAGTGAATTTATCTACTCACAACGTGTATTGCCCAATGTAAATCCATTAAATCCCGATTCATTACATGATGCCTAATTCAAACAGAAGATCAATTCAGAAGTCAGTGCTATATTCACTGACCAGACCAGACAGCAGTCAGTTTTTGGAGACAGCTGTCACAGTTCATCCATGCAGGAAAGATTTCTAATCGTTTATGGACAATACAGCTTTCAGAGTTTCTCACCTACTTCAGTTGCAATATTTATACCAATAATTATTCGTATTTGAGATTGCCCAATCTGTAAAAAAGATTGTACATTGTACAGTATGTGCACACCCTTGTGTGATCATACAGTTGAGAAGAGTAAGTGGATTACGGACGCTTTAAATTATTGCCATCAATGTTGGACACTTAGTTTATCACATCACTTTGCATTAAAAAATCCCAATTTTTACTTTCTACTAACCCTATAGGCGTATATATTTAACAAATAAGTTTATATCACACTGTTGATTGTTACCCCTTTCTGATTAACATGTATCACTTGTGCTATAAATATCTACATATAATCAAAATCTTTCAGTTGAGACAACGGGGGACCCTTTCTTTATCCAGGTAGTAGGGACAGAAGTTGATGTCATGGGGATGCAAAATACCTCCTCATGATTTATTAGACATCACTATCTAGTGGAGATCATTCACCTCATCCTTATCTCAAATTAGTCTCTTTCTTTTATTAATGAGCTGATTTCTTAAGGCCACACCCATCTATACACATTTTACTTCAACATGCATATATTGCTGTCTTGATTTCTGTCATCTTGGTCTCTTAGATATCCCACTTTAACCTGTTGTCTATAGCTATGTATTGTTGTGTTTCTCTTGAGTTTTAACTTTGTATTGGCTAACAGATGATGTTCTTCTAATGCCACATTGCCTCTATATACCTTTATGTCATATAATCATGATCTAAACTTTGTCGTTATGCAAATGTGATATCTAATTTTCTGTTCATTTTTCTGGTGATGTCCAGGTTGCGTTAGGTACTCTTTTATGCAAAAATATGCTTCCTCCAATAACCAGTATTTTTGGTTTTTTTTTTTTGTTGAAACACAGAATTTTGACAATAGTTCCCTATTTTCCCATTATTTTTCAAAGCCGGTGTATCAGAGCTTTGTATCAATGAAGTTTTGTGGTATGGTGTTAAGCTCTTCATTCACAGATTCTTCTTTATCATTAGTTGGTGTATAACACTGGATGATTGTTGCGTCCTTTTGGCGCGTGTAATTTAAATGTGGGGGCACATTTGAGTAAGTATATATATAATTCATTATTTGCGCACGGTCGGGGAGATTAGTGGGAAAAAAGGCGCAGCGCGGTGCGCGAAGGGATGGAAAGAAAAGGAGAGAGCAATGACATAGGAGAGACCTGATGGCCATGACCGGTGTCGGTCATGTATTTTTGTGAACTATTGTTCAAGCTTGCCCAGATATTGGGGAAGCCTTCATAAAGTATTCAAAGTCTCCGGAGAGGAGCACAGTTGTATCGGCCAAGGTAGGGCGATATGTATACATTAATTATATGATATTTTCTCGTCATTCCTTCTGACGTGTTTCGATCTGGCTGGACCTCAATACGAACCACAGGTCGTATTTCTAGTGGGTTCCAGACGTACCCAGAATATTTTGAAGGTTACTATTGCATTTTTTATGGATTACTTCAGAAGCCCGTTGTGGCGTGTAGGCTCCAAGAAAGCCAAGAAGAAAGTATTACCACGAAGGTCGTCACCGTCCTTGAAGGGTCGTTCCTTATTATAAGATGTTGATCAAGCTCATGATTAATAGAAATTGGAAAGAACGAGAACAATATAAACTGTCATATCCCAGAAGTAATCTACGTTGTTGATGCATGCTTATGAATATTACGTTTGAACTTGTACTAACGTCTGTAATAAATTGTCTGCGTCTTCGTCAAGAAAATGGACTCGACTTACATCCTTTTGTCAGTTGTGGTCAGTACTTCAGACTACACCCTTGTTTCATAATGTTGAATTTGTGTCGGCCATATATAAGCCCGACTGAAGTTGATAACAGTTAAATTAACTTTATTGACAGTTGTTAACCACGGCATATTATTACAACCCATACACCATGTATGCAGCATAGTCTATAACGACTTCAACGGTGAATAAAGTAGACTCTACATCTACAAGACTCTACATCTGGTGGGCCAATGTGCTATGAACAAGTTTCAAGGGAACGAATATCCATGAAAAATAATCTTTCGAAATCTTGGGAGCTTTCAAGGCGACATCATCGTGTACTTGGGATTCAAAATAACTGTCATCTAAGGTCAAGGTCAACGCTGGATTTCATCTGCCAAAGTCAACGTTGAACAGCTACATATCTGGTTTACTCCCACTTGTATATGAAGGCGATTCATATATGTAACGGCACCCGAGACCCAACATGGAAGTTTTTTCGCTAGCGTTGCGAGGGCCGGGATATTTTTGTCTTCTTTCAAGATAAGTAATTGTGGTTATTATGTACACTTGTGCCACCGTTATATGTGAGGGTAGATCCTTTAATATGTCCACATTCATGCCATTTTATGTTATATGTTCCATGTTCTTCGTGGGCGGAAGGGAGGTCGATCTGACAAACGAGGTTCATCTCGAAGCTAATTCGGGCTCTTGTCAGACGTTCTATAGGATTTAGTTTGTAAGTTTCAATTGAGCGATAATTCCGGTTCAAGGCTAGAAACCTTGCTGTAGTTCTGATCGCTACTTGTTTCTTATAATAGTATCTGTTTAGCTGTTTCGTCAGGTTTTTATTGTTGTTTTCGTAGTAATTTTTTATCCGTACCTTATTTTTATAATGTATATTGTTTGTAACCTACGTCCTTCTCAATCTGGCTATAGTTCAGTTTTTTACACCTTTGTATTTATACACTGTGATGTTTCTTGTCTTGTTACTTTGCCCTTCGCAGATATTATTGCATCCTTTGCAACATCCGAATTTTGTTCTACATTCTATTTTATTTGATTTCTGCGAACGTTGTCATTTGTCCTTTACATCTCGTCCTGTCGCTATTGTCTATATTGTTTCTTCTATTGTATCTTGATTATATTAAATGCATAAACTATTTCATTAATTAATAATATATTTGATAATTAGATTATATTGAGTACCGTTCTTGGACAGGAACGTGTTGCACCTATTATAGTGAAATATAATTGTGAATTACTTGAGTAAAACTTTTGAAGAAGAAGTATTTCAAGGACACATTGATAATAATGGCTACTTTTAATTATTTTATTAACTAAGCTAAAGAGAGTAATATATTATAAATCATTGGGAAAATTTGAATATTTGACTCATTGACTCGGAGTATTATACAAAATTAGACATGAGGGCTACTCTGGAGGAGATTCTCCAGGATGGTAGGGAGATTGATAGACTCCAGGGCCCAGAACTTGAACAGCATGTGATGGACCGTTTTTTGTCTGATGCGTCAATATCCCTAAGGTTTTTTGCTGAGGATAATTTTCACTCCGTCCCTCATTTAATAATGGCTAAAGATTTAGCGGATTTACTGTCTGTGAACCTTCGTATATTTGTGCAGCAATATACTCATGTGAAACACGATCATATATTGAAGAATATAAATAATGTGCTTCAAAACAACATTCCTGATGATCATAATAAGGAGGAACAATTATGTAAAGATATGGCTCTTACTAATGAGTTGCAGCGGCTAAAGAGAGAGTATGAGAATAAGTTATTGGTTATAGAGTCTGAAAATTTTTCACTGAAGAATCAGATGACGCTGTTGACAGCGAATACTAATAAAGTTCATGAATTGTCTTTTAGACATAAGAAACTTTTAGAAGATATTGAGGAGGAAAACAAAGTAGATGAGTTGTCGGAGATCCTTGAGAACAAGGAGATGTTGATTAATGATTTAAATGAGAGGATAAGGACTCTAACTTCACAGGTCGAGAGTGCCAATACAAACCTCGCGTCATCACAATTGGAACTGTCAAATTCTAAGGAGTTTTCAGAAAATACATTTAAGGAGAATAATACTTTGAACTCGGTTATTCAGGAGCTGAAAGCTGAAGTCTCAATTTTGAAATCAAAATTTGAAAAACAAATGTATAACCTGAGTCGAACATGTACAGACCAGTACATTCAATGTGATTTGATTCTGACTGATGATATGCAGGCCGGATCCAGTTACTATGAAAAGGACATAGATACACAGTTCTGCCTACCTGGCGACATAAAGTCAAAGATTGATATAGAAAACGGGGAAAATGACAGTGTATTATTTGAGGAGAATAATATAATGGAAATATTTCATTCCGATGATAATAAATTTTATGAATGTTTTCTTAGACAGGAAGAAAAGTTGGACGAGGAGGTGACTTCATTAAAACAGATGTTGAACGACCAGACAAGTAGGGTGAACTCTTCCACGCGCGACTTGGCATTATTGCGTGAAGATAATGAGAAATTAATAATTGATTCCCATAAAGAAAATGAGAAACATATGTATGCTGAATTAGAAAAGAAAACACAGCAGATCTATGAACTCTCAACGGCATTGATCACAGTCGACTCTTTACTTGCTAGTGAGAGGAAAATAACAACTAACTTAAATAAATTAAATAAGAAGCAGATGCAGAAGATCGCATGCCTCTCTTCTGAAGGTAATGAATTAAGAAAGAGGTTTGATGGCGTAAGAAATGTGGTCTTAAACAACAAGGAGTTGTCTATGGTTGGTGTTAATGTTGTTAAACGTAAGGTTGATGATCAACACCTTACCAAAGCAATGAGTCAGCACGTAGCACTCAATGCTTATAGTCTTCAGGGTTTTAAGAAATCATTCCGAGGGACATACAACTTCCCTCTACAGAAAAATACTGCCATTACAGGGAATATGCCTTGGCGACAGGGTCAGGGTGAATCCGATTCTAAGAAAACTGCGGTAATAATCAATAGTGAAAAGGATTTTACCACATTGAATGATGATTTGGGAGTTAGGATGAACACAGATAATAAAATGAAGACAAATAAGTCCGTCAGCAAAGTTTTCACTTTGCCTAGAAAACAGTCGTTTCCGACTTACTTTAAGCCATCAGCCTTGCACACTGATGGGGTTCTTCATGGGTTGGATCAGTATATAACATCCACTAATAAATCTATGCCCACTAAGAATGATAATATCAGGTCATCACATATTGAAAGAGTGAAGAGATCATATCGAGACAGGTACATCTTCCCTCGTCATCGATATAATATCATTGATTCTCCTCACATTAATACTGCCCCTGCGGAGTGTAAGTCTCGGCGACAGGCCAGTGGCAATGTAGGCAGTTTAACAAATGATTTAACTAATGATTCTATGCTCGCAGTTAAAAAGGTATCCATTCATCGACAGGATCAGATTGCATCAGGGAATGAGAGTTATAACATCATTCCTAAGAATATTACAAAGGTGCAGCCCTTAGGTACTAAAAAGCCAGACCAGTATGTCCAGGGTGAACCGGTGGGTTCTGATGAGGTTCTGATTGGTTCAAAGTATTTTGATAAATATCTCTATACACAGCGTGGTAATCTAGATACCATCAATGCTGGTATTGATACTGCCAATCATCCTCTGGGGTTACAACATAGTTGTAGTGCCTCTACTCTTCAGAGTAGGGTTAGTGTTAAAAAGGTTGACACAGAGTTTGCTGCTGTTTCTAATAACGGTACTCTTCATAGTGATAATACAGGTGTTACGCATTTACGTAATTCTACTAATATTAGTACATCTGAACACAAATGCGTAAATATGCCTGTCAGGTTATCTACTATGACATGTTCGAAACATGTGGGTTTGAAAGGAATTAGAGGTCATACTCGGTCTAGCCAGTATGTTCCAGTATACAATAAGGATACGTTGCGTTTAAGAAATAACAACGTAAATAGTGATCAATGGAATAAGCATCAAGGCAATCCTTACTCCAAATTGAGTGACAATAATACTACCTATATTTGTAAAAGTGCATTTTCTCGCACTGTCTTAGTAAGAAATCTGCCACAACGAACTACTTGGCAGGAACTTGGCGATTTCCTTAACAACACGGCAGACGTTAGGTTTGTGCGTCTATTGCCACATACCAGTAAGAGGTATGGTGACGCCGTGGTTACATTTAGGACCAATAGAGATGCTCGCATGGTTATCGAGCGGGACAATGGTGTGTGTTTTCACCACCATTCTCTTCATTTACAATTGGTACCTGATTCTGCTTCACGCAGATATTAGCTAATTGATGTTGAATTTTGTCTTGGATGACTCAGCAAATGCAGTCATCGCTTCTTTCCTTTACTAGTCCGTATTCCTTTTCTTCCGAGTCATATCTTTCTCTATGATTTTGTTAGTTTAGGCTGTTCCTATGGAAAAATATAATATGTGATTTCATTCTTTGTCACGATTATCACGAGCGACACATAATCCTTTAAATGATACTCTGGCTCAGTTGCGACCTGACCGAGATCATATGTCACTGAATCGCACTGTTCCGGTGCGCAACATTCCGTCTCATACCACTTGGTATGCACTGAAACATTTTTTTCAGTAAATCGGTAATGTTAAATTTGTTCGCTAGTTCGAACTTCAAAATTCTTTTAAAAAGCTTGCTTTTGTGCGCTTTAATAACTTTCGCGACGCTCACAGAGCAATTAATTTAATACATGGTTCACTTTTTGCGCACCCTCTTTTAGACGTGCGACTTGTACAAAACTCTGCACCACGCACTTTATAGTTGCGTTTGTGGGTGCGTTACTTTTCATTCTTCCGGATGTTTTTGTCTTTTCTTCTATTACAGATACTTCTCTGTTCTTTATATCATTTATGTCTTAACATATTAGCATTTCTTTATTTTCATATATCCTGTCTGTTCAGATTCTACACTTGTTGTATTTATATTTTGTTATTTTTTTACTGGGCCGATTAACTCAGTATTTTCTTATTCAACGACTTTTGTCTCACTGCTTTACTTTTCCACAGGCTATGACTTTAGTTCAGCCTTTGAGATGTGGGCCTTTGTCACCTGCGTTTCCTTTTTGTTGACTATTATCACTGCATGTCTTTCTGTATTATTAAAGAGTACTACCTAACATTTCACGGTGGTGAAATAAGTGTCATACCACTTTAGTCTTAATAAAATCTTTGTTTTCATCCACGCCCATTTTATGTTTACCCAAACAAAGACCTACCATTTGTTCTTCGCAGCTGCTCTTCCAAGGTGGGCATCGGGGCGTCATTGTTACAGTGTTACTCAGGAACACTACTGAAACCATCCAGATCTACTGCAATTGCCTTGCAGCCGTTCAATTACACCATTCGAGCAATTCCTGGATCGGAGAATGTTCTGCTGACACACTTTCCAGATGCCCTCATGATTTTCAGAACCGCTGCGCATTACAGAGTGTACCACCTCTACATTACCTACTATTCAATCGTAGTTTATTTGTATAATTACAGGATTTTGACATTTCGCATTGATATGGATATTTTACCTAACGTTTCCGGATCTATATACATTACATAATTAAGTCGCTACTGCAACAGTGACATGTACGGGAATTGATTCTCATCTAACAATGCAGTATAAAAAAACATTATTTCCATTTATATTGACTATCAATGACATTTAAGCGCATTAGTATTAACATTACTACTATTAGCTTTCAAGTGTGGAATAAATTTAGATAATTGGAACTTTAAGTTAAAGCTCTATCACGTGAACTTAACAGTTATAAGGAGATAGCATTTTAACTTCAAATTAACATTATTAGCTTAAATTACTGACAGTTTTGCAATTTGACATTATGACTAGTGACTCTTTTCGGTACTTCGTTTTTTATTAATAACAATTGAACTTTTCATGGAGGAATATAAGTGACATTTTTAAAAATATTCCAGTAACATTTTAGTTAGTACCAAACTAGTAACTTAATTAGTTTAGTATAATCTATAAATAATGTGAGATATTTATATATTTATTATGATTGCGCATTATTGGCGCTTGATAGTTTTCACACAGTTAACTTCACATGCTATTATTATCATACCTAGTTAGGCCGTGTTGTTCATTCTTGCAACACATGCTTTGGGATTGTGTCAATTTTCTTCTATTGTGTTACTTTTAAAATTGACTTTGTTTCATTTTGTTACAATTTGTCAATTGACATACATTCATTTTACATTTCAAATTTTTTTTAATTTCTGTTTTATTGTCGTCTTAATTTTTTTTTTTTTTTTTTCACCATTTCTTTTCATCCTTCTATCCCTTTATTTCATTCCTTCATTGGTATTTCATACCAGTTTGATACATTATTTTGGTGAATCTTTTCATTTGGAATTTGTTTTCTGTTTTCTTCCATACTTCATCCCACACATTAATACTTTCAATTAACTTAATTTTTTAAATGATTTTACAGTAATTGTTCTATGAACTTGATCAACCATATCTTAATACAAAAAAAAGCTTCGCTTTTTTTTGTCCCGTGGGAGGAAGGTACTGTTGCGTCCTTTTGGCGCGTGTAATTTAAATGTGGGGGCACATTTGAGTAAGTATATATATAATTCATTATTTGCGCACGGTCGGGGAGATTAGTGGGAAAAAAGGCGCAGCGCGGTGCGCGAAGGGATGAAAAGAAAAGGAGAGAGCAATGACGTAAGGAGAGACCTGATGGCCATGACCGGTGTCGGTCATGTATTTTTGTGAACTATTGTTCAAGCTTGCCCGGATATTGGGGAAGCCTTCATAAAGTATTCAAAGTCTCCGGAGAGGAGCACAGTTGTATCGGCCAAGGTAGGGCGATATGTGTACATTAATTATATGATATTTTCTCGTCATTCCTTCTGACGTGTTTCGATCTGGCTGGACCTCAATACGAACCACAGGTCGTATTTCTAGTGGGTTCCAGACGTACCCAGAATATTTTGAAGGTTACTATTGCATTTTTTATGGATTACTTCAGAAGCCCGTTGTGGCGTGTAGGCTCCAAGAAAGCCAAGAAGAAAGTATTACCACGAAGGTCGTCACCGTCCTTGAAGGGTCGTTCCTTATTATAAGATGTTGATCAAGCTCATGATTAATAGAAATTGGAAAGAACGAGAACAATATAAACTGTCATATCCCAGAAGTAATCTACGTTGTTGATGCATGCTTATGAATATTACGTTTGAACTTGTACTAACGTCTGTAATAAATTGTCTGCGTCTTCGTCAAGAAAATGGACTCGACTTACATCCTTTTGTCAGTTGTGGTCAGTACTTCAGACTACACCCTTGTTTCATAATGTTGAATTTGTGTCGGCCATATATAAGCCCGACTGAAGTTGATAACAGTTAAATTAACTTTATTGACAGTTGTTAACCACGGCATATTATTACAACCCATACACCATGTATGCAGCATAGTCTATAACGACTTCAATGGTGAATAAAGTAGACTCTACATCTACAAGACTCTACAATGATGTTTGTTTTAATTTTCTTTCTGTTGCTGTTATTTTTTTTTTTTTTTTTTTCGTACGCCCGCTAATACTTGAGGCGAAATCTCAGGTTATTTTTAATGTCTAACCTGACATTGATTTTTACGTGAGTATCCTATTTTCTTGTACAGAGACAAGTGTCCCTCGCCATTCAGGCAGATACTCGCCGTTTTCGGAGGTGTTGCTGTTATAATTTGTGGTCTCCATTGATTCCCATTTCCTAAGTGCTCTCAGTGCTTCCATAGACAGGATTAGAGATACCCCTTCACCTTGGAGTTCACCTTCTTCCTCATGTCCTGATGACAACACCATTTCTGCTGGGATCAATTTCTTCCTATCTATGCCTTCCACCTTGTCTCATAGAGACACATAATATCAATCCTGTAAATCATTTCTGCTGCCACGTGTGCCATATTCCCTTGTTTGTTTAGAGCAGGAACATTCCATGTGCCAATCCTGGAGATTTTACTAGACAAAAAATAGTAAGTTTGCAACCCAGACTCTTTTTAGCTTTCTCTGGTTTGCTTGATGAGCCTTTTTTTTTTCCACAGAGCTTTGTACAGTCTTGGATGGCTGATTGAACTAATATTCTATATTTGAGCTGGCCATGTTGCTTATTGAAATTTTGTGATGAAGATTTTTTACAGGATGTGGTAACTGGCCACATGCTCAATGCCACTAGTCACTGTTTACAACATTCATGGTAGGAAACAGTGTTACTATTCTTTGCTTCACTTCCAAGCCCCAGTAACACATCAGTGTTTGTTCTTATATAGTGTCTCAATTCTGCCATCACCGGTGTCAATACCTTGTCGAGGTATGGCGGCTTGCGTACCCTGATTACCCCCAGAGCTATGCCAGTGGGAGTTTTACTCCTGGAAGGTTCTACCAAGCTGGACAGGTTTGCGCTGGCAGGGGTCAGACTAAAGCAGACACCCTGGTCCTCCAGGTTGGGGGTTTTAGCATAGGGCTGACACCCCTGTCTATTTAAAAAAAAATTGAAGTTACAGAAACAACAATGAATAAACAAACTTTGCTGCGGGACGGACATCCGGAGTCTGAGGCTCGTATGACTGTCAGTGGTGAAAGCCGAAAGGAAGCCACTGACATGAGAACGGACGTCCTGACCGCAAAACATGATACAAGAATAAGATTTTGGAATGTCAGGACAATGAATGAGACGGGTAAACTAAAACAGGTCACTGCAGAAATGAGAAACTGTAGGTTACACATTCTAGGGATAAGCGAGAGCAGATGGACAGGGGCAGGACAAGTTAAAACAGCAATAGGAGAAACAGTACTTTACTCTGGAAGAGAGGATGGACAGCACAATGAAGGTGCAGCCATTATTCTACAGAAAGGAATAGAAAGGACATTACTGGAATGGAAACCCATCAACAACAGACTGATAAGATTAAGATTGAGAGGTAGATTCACCAATACTACAATAATACAATGCTACGCACCAACGAATGACAGCGATGAAGAGGTCAAGGATGAATTCTATCAACAACTGCAGAAAGAAATGGAAGACACACCTAGATATGATCTTATTATAGTAATGGGAGACCTCAATGCGAAAGCTGGTACACCCAATACATATAATGAAAGATTAATGGGGAAATGCAGCAGCGGAACAGCAAACGAAAATGGGGATAAATTAATAAGTTTCTGTAGTATTAACAACCTGGTCATTGGAGGAACACTTTTCCCACATAAAGAAATTCACAAATTAAGATGGGAATCACCAAATGGTCGGGACAGAAACCAGATAGACCACATCATGATTAACAGTAGATGGAGACATGCATTACAAGATGTGAAGGTAAGAAGAGGTGCAGATGTGGGAAGTGATCACCATTTAGTAGTAGCAAAACTGAAAGTGAAACTAAGAAGGGCTGGACCAACTGTAACTACACAAAAGGTTTGACATCAGCAAATTGAAGGACCCCCTTACCAGAAAAGCTTTTGCCGCTGACATAAAGAAACAATATCAATTTGCCAAAAGTCAGGAAAAGACATTGACTGATGATATAAACCAGAAATTCAACATCATTTCAACAATATATAAGGAAAGCAGCAAATCATGCTTGGGATTCCAGGAAAGGAAGAAGCAAGACTGGATAACACCAGAAACATTAAACATCATAACACTGAGAAAGGAAATGAAAAGAAAGAAAACAGAAGTGAAGTCCCCCAGGTTAAAGCAACTATATAACAAACAGTACAGTCAGCTGGATGTTACGGTATTTTATTGAAGTCGTCTGCTAGGGTTGGCAGTGTGCTACTTCTAGGGTCACAGCGTTTAATATAATTGTAGGTTAAGAATTCACGGACTATTGAACGCTATATACACGATCGATTTATGACGTGTTAGCGTTGGTAGGTCACGCATCGTGACTTAGATACGAGACCCTTTTTACGTTGACCGTCAAGCTGTGAAGACGCGTCCTTTAGACGTCCAGTGTTAGGCATTGTATTGCCACATATTTATATAAGTACTTCGAAGTAGGGACTCAGGGTCAGTCCAAATGTATGTGAATAAAGTAATATAATAGGTCGGTATATAACCAACTTCTAGGAAGATTATTTCAGTCCATATGATTATATTTATCAGATGCATACGCTCATTGTCGGTCGTTGGAAACCCCAACTACGCGTGCACACAGCTATGCTGTTCTGGCGATGTTGATTCATTTTACTGGACACGGACTGAGAATATGATATGGATTCACAATGTACTAAATTATAGATGTATGCTATTAATGAATAACATATGTAATGTCTTCATCCGTTGTTTCGTCAATAAACGTTTGGACTCAAGCAAGGACTTACCCACATTACTTCGGTTTCGCTTAGTTGCTTCAACTTGAGTATTGATTGTTGTTTGACCTGATGAACTCTTCTTCATATGAAGTTTATATTAATGATAATGAGGTTCGTACGGAACCAATGTTTCCTTGGACACTCAGTAATCAATGAAAACCTATGTATGGACATTAACTGAGATAATGATGAATAACCAAGCATACATATTCAACTAATACTAATAGAATGAAAGACCCAACGAACACGAACTGAACCCACGGCAACACTGGACAAGGAAGTTAAACGCCAAACCTGAGCCAACAAAAGGAATTTCCTAGACAATCTTGCAAGACGGGCAGAAGAGGCAGCACTGAGAAATGAACAAAGCACAGTATACAAAATAACTAAATTCATCAGTGGAAAACGAGGTGCAAACAATATTACATTAGTAAGAGATAAGCAAGGAAATCTCATCATGACAGCAGAGGGACAGGAAACAAGATGGGCAGAGCACATCAGAAAAACTCTGAACAAGGAACCACCAGAGACACAATTGAATGTTCCTGAGGCTGAAAACGATCTAGATGTAAATACAGACATTCCACTAAAAGAAGAAATCATCACAGCAATCAAAGGGTTAAAGAATGGAAAAGCTCCTGGCCATGATAACTTAAATGCAAAGCTATTTAAGAATAACCCTGAGCAGAGGCAGAGGCCTTGAAAACTGCAGCAGAGGTTATATTGACAGATGAAATGGCAGAGAGACAAGTTGCTTTCTTTACTGATGCACAGTCAGTAATTGCAATGTTGAAAAGCCAAAATAATACAGACCTGGATGATCTCAGAGTAGTGCTCCACAAACTTTGTCGACGATTCAAAAGTGTTGTGATCCAATGGATCCCATCTCATTGTAACATCGCTGGCAATTAAGAGGCTGACAGAATGGCAAAAGAAGGTTCACATCTACCTCAGCCTGATGCAAGCATAACTTTTGAGGAGGCAAAGAGTTTTATCAGAATCAGTTACAGAAACAAATGGAATGTAGAACATCCAGGGCACACACAGAATGATGCTTACTACCAGCTCCACAGAAGAGAACAAGTGGTAATCTTCAGACTCCGCACTGGCCACAACAGATTGAGATACCATCTATTCAACAAGCTAAAGATAGGAACTACCGATCAGTGTAACTGTGGCACTGGTAAAATGACTGCTGAACATCTGCTTCAAAGTTGCCCCTTATATGTGGTACAGAGAAAGTGCATATGGCCGACACCAGCTCCTTTCGTGGAAAAGCTTTATGGGATTCAAATAACCTCAAACTGACTACTGCTTTCTTTGAGAACATTCAAGTGGACGTCTGAGAGTGTACGAAGAAGAAGAAGACCCTGAGCTAGCAGCAGAACTATTAGAACCACTATTTGCACAAGTCTGGAAAACGGGGACAACACCATCAGAGTGGAACAAAGGAATAATTGTCAAATTGCCCAAGAAGGGAGATCTTGCAGACTGCAATAATTGGACAGGAATCACTCTTCTCTCAGTTCCCAGCAAAATACTAGGCAGGATAATTATACAGAGAATTTCAAAAGCAGTAGACCACAAACTGAGGAAAGAACAAGCAGGATTTAGAAAGAACAGAAGATGTGTAGATCATATATTCACTCCCAGGAACATTATAAAGCAGTGCTCAGAATGGCAAAGACGGCTGTACATTAATTTCGTTGATTGTGAAAAGGCTTTTGACAGCATACATAGGGACAGTTTATGGAAAATACTGAGGGCTTATGGAATTCCAAGCTGCAAAGTGTCAATCATAGAAAGCCTCTATTCCAACTTTACGTGTAGTGTTGGGCAGAGCAACCTAACCTTTGAGGTGAAGACAGGAGTATGACAGGGATGCCCCTTATCAACCACTCTATTTTTAACAGCCATAGACTGGGTGATTGTTGCGTGCATATTTTGACGCACATATTACAAAAATCGATATGGCTATTTAATATGGAAAAGATATAGACATTCATTCATTTGTGTATGAAAATGCTGTCTATGGGGAAGGCTAGATAATCCATAATTGTTTTACCCTGTTGATTATAGGAGTAATCGTTCTTGATATTAATTCGGCGCATGGATATGACACCCTTGTCTGTACCTATTTCTTAGGGCCAGAAAATAGATTAATTTGCTTATTATGTTTATGGCCTGAATTCATATGTATTACATATTATTAGTACAAGTAGAATCAGTCCTATATTGTATATTTTGGATGGGTAGGCAGGACTATATTCTTGTTACACCGCTCTAGCGGAAGTAGGAGTTGTCTTGTCTAGTCGTGATGAGTTCCGATGTACCGTGACAATGGCGGGTACGCATTTTTCCAGGGCTGGTATATTCTTCAGTAAAAATGATTTACGAAGTAGTTTTTTCTTCTATAGGAGATTGTGTCTCTACTAGAGTTGTGTTAGAGACTTTCCTAATGTACGGTACCATGTATGATTCGGACTCCAGGTAATTCCAGTCCCTGTTTTGATGATCTCAGGTTGGTTAGGCCTAGCGGGAATTTTGTGCTTCGCAACGCTAGGGTCAAATTTGTATCGACGGAGATGACAGGCTCCACACTATAATTATGTCTACGTGAGGTAACTGGATTACGGTAGATCTGTATGGAGGAACTTTATGAAATTATGCTTATGTATTGCAAATTAACTTTGGCTTATATATATATATCCTCCTGTGAGCGAGTGAGCGACAACTCAGGGAGGCGGCCATGTTACATTCCTGTCTTCGCATTTTTTGGATCACTGTCTAAAGAACGGGGCATGTATCTTATTATTCGGACAGTGGCAAGGAAATCTCAATTTGGATAGAAACCCCTTATCGTGGTTTCACAGTATGATAAACTGTGAATATAAAGCAACTTTAGTTACTTACCGATCCGCCTTCACTGACGCGCTTAGTCAGATAGGGGATGCGGCCATTGATGTACTACCTATTATTTATGAATGTGCCATGACATAGGATCTACTATGTATGCCTGCAAATTGATATGTCAACATACCCATGATTTACTCGTTATGTCCCAGTGTGAGCGTCCAAATAAACTGTGTAAACAAAGATTCCAGCAGTCTGCATTGGTGCCTTGTAGACACAAGTGAATGAGTGTTTAGATTGGTCAGAACACGAACAGTACACCATTCGCGGTAAACACACTCTACACTTCTACCCATATCTACACCATCCTGCGTCGGTTGAAGTGACCAAGTTTAGGGCCTGCTTCCCCTGGAGCCTTAGAAGGAAACTACTGTTTGCAGCTGCCTTTGCCTTCCCTAACTTAGGACTAGGGTGAGTTACCCATTTACAGCTGGGTAGACTGGAGCATGCCTGATCTCGACAACTCTGTACACTACCATGGACACATACAGTAGTGGCACCACAAACAACATGCTACAGTGATTGATAGTGGAGCTTTACAGAAGAAAGAGAACACACCACACTTTACAGAAGGTTTACAGTATACAACTGATACTTCTTTACAGACTGACATTTTACAGTAACAGTGTGTGCAAGCAAACTTTACAGTGGTGAGCCAGATCCCTGGGTCCAGCCTACGCAGTCTTGTGTTGAGAATCACATTTTACAGTTACAAGAACATTTGTTTGACCACATCAATACCAATAGGACAGCTATACAATCAATGTCAGCTTGACCTGTTCTGACAAGTGTAGCAATATCTGGGACAGCACTTGTTGACATTTGGCACAGTACAGTCAGTGTTCTAAACCAGTGATTGTTTATCCTGCTGTAATAGAAGAGCATTGTTGAACATAAAGTGCAAATTTCATCGGTGGATCTTCTAATGTGCTCAAAAAAATTGGACAGTGTAATAGTTAGAAAGCAAATCTATTACTCAATAAAGTGGTAGTCTAATTTATTAAATCTGAGCATACTTTGCAACACATTCTATCCACAACACATATATATAATATAATATATATGCATTTATGTTATTTGTTATGTATTAAATTAGTTTATGTTCTGTGTGACTAGTACAAGGTATGCCGAGTGACATTGGTCTGGTACTAGTATTCTATAGGTACACATTTTCTTAATTGGAAATTTGTTAGCAACAATTTGCTGCTATTTCTGTTAGTTGTGATGAGGTGTTCTTTTCTTCGTTGTTTTTTTGTTAATAATTTTGTGTTCCTTAGTTTTGTTTGATTTGTTTGTATAATTGTAGGTCTCATCTTTTCTATTTTTGATTTCTTTACACCCTTATGTTTATACACTGTGGCGTTATTCGTCTTGTTATCTTATTGCAGTTATCATCACGCATTCTGTGATCATTTTTTTCATTTCTCCTATTTAATTTAATTTGATCTCTGCAAATGTTTTCAGATTGTCTTTTCTTGTTTGTCCTTTGTAATGTCTTTAGTTGACATATGACATATGAGGTATAGTGGAATACACTTATATTATAGTACAGATCAGTACTTTATGATTGTTATTGTTATAAAACAAAATGTACAAGACCTTTATAAGGCTTGTCTCCCAAAGTGATTGGTAAAGGGAAATATTATTTTTCCACAGGTACTCAAGTGATCATTGATTACATTAGGGTATACAAGACCTTTGTAAGGCTTGTCTCCCACAGTATTTGAGATACAGTTATTGTTGTCCACAGGTACTCAAGTTATCATTGGGTATTATAAACCATACAAGTTTTCACTAAGACTAAGTCTATGGTATAGACTTGTATCCCATTAAAGTGAAATAAGGTAATTTATTTACTTTTTCAGGTTTCTGATTTAAGAAGACAAAATGTCTACATTAGATTACTTTATAGCACAAGGAAAATCCCTTGATAAGACTGGGAAAGACTTAGAACAATGGGCTGTTGCTCAATATGACAAAGCATTAGCTGCAGAAGAGAGGAAAGCTCTAGCTGAAGAAAAAAGATTAGAAAAAGAAGCTGATACTGCTGCTGAACTAAAGAAATTGCAGATGCAAGTGGAGGAAAGGAGATTTGATGCAGAACAGAAGAAATTAGAAGCTGCTGCTGCAGCTGAACAAAAAAAAATTAGAAGTTGCTGCAGAACAGAAGAAATTAGAAGCTGCTGCAGAACAGAGAAGATTAGATAGAGAAGCTGAAGAGAGAAAAGCAATAAGAGAACATGAATTTGAGTTAGAGAAATTAAAATTGACAAGTATGAGTAATGTTAATCAGGCATCTAGTGGTAATGGTAAACCCTTTGTGTACAAGGTCAAGGTACCAGCGTTCAACTCTGCCAGTGATGATATAGCATTCTGGCTTGATAGATTTGAACGGGCTTGTCGAGCTCATAATGTTGACAAATCACAGTGTGTGAATCAGTTGTCTGAAAATCTAAAAGGGGAGTCTCTGAGTAAGTTATATTTCGTCGAAGAGGCCGACAAGGATAATTATGATGCTGTTAGGGCAGCTTTGATGAAGAGATATCAGCTGTCTGAGGAAGGTTATCGTCTTTTGTTTAAAACAATGAGACCTGAGGTAGGTGTAGAATTCTCAGAATTCATCTCAAAAGCACGAATTACACTTTCACGATGGATTGAATTATCCAAAACAGAGAAAACATTTGATGGTCTTACGGATTTATTGCTAAGAGACAAGGTCATGTCTTCGGTAAATAAATCATTCCTAGAGTTCTTACATGAGCGTAAACCTAGTACATTAAAGCAAATGGAAGAATATTGTGACCAGTATGCCACGGCACACCCTGACATGATTCTTAGTAACTCTAACATTAAAGAGAGTATGCCAGTTGCTTTGGCAACAGAATATAATCAGAATTACTCACACAAATTCCAAGGAGCTAAAAATAAATTTGATAAAAAGGTTAATTGGAATAAGTATCAAAACCAAGATAACCACTCAAATCAGGGTTCTTGTTCGAAGAACTGGAATCGGGCTGATAGTCCTCGACACGCGAGGGGTACCCATAATTTTAGAAATTCTCGGAAAGGGAGTAGCTATAGGAACTACCCAAGTGCTTCATGGAGACAAAAAAACCAATATTACAGGGATACTCAATATAATGAGCATGATGATTATGATCATGAATATTATGATTCAAACCCAAATAGGGGTTATAACAGAGGCAATAATAATTATAGAGACAATTATAACCGAGGTAGATCACAACACAAAAGACATGGTAAATCTTATTACCAGGCTAACGCTGCACAACAGGAGTTCCACGACACCGATAATCAGAATAATGATAAAAAAGACTCCAACAGTGTAGCAAATTCCGCTTTCGATTTTGCTAGAGCATCTGAGTGTTCGCAATGCAAAACATTATTCGATCCAACCACAGTTTCTACTTTAAGCTACGGTCACCCGCTTCCTGCGCTCCATGCGTCAATCGCGCATAATGGAAGGGGTGCTCTTGTCTTTAATAGGGGCCTAATAGATGGTACTCCGGTATCAATTCTTTTCGATTCGGGATGCACTACCATCGGAGTGAGGCAATCACTCGTAAATCCTTCTCGAGCTACAGGCAATATAGTCAAATGTGTAACATTTGGTGGCACATTGGAGAAGTACTCCACTGCCATTATCAATGTTGCTACGCCTTTCTTTACAGGAGAGGTGCAAGCATGTCTCTTGCCGAATCCGATCGCTGATCTTATCATCGGTCGCATTCATGGAGTGAAAGAATGCACTCCACAGCAAATTTCTAATTGGGAAAATGTTAATATGCAATCTGCTAATGCAGTAATCACTAGGGCTCAAGCTCTTAATATGCCGCAATCTTCACATTCTGAAGATAATGATGCGCAGATCCAAGATGATCCCTTGGAGATTTCCCATGATTCCTTTATAAAACAGCAGGAAGATGATCCTACTCTAAAGAAATTCTTTACTCTGGCAACAAAAGGTGATCCGAATAAGGATACAAATCGTAAATCATGGATTACGATGAAGAATGGCGTACTTGTACGTATGGTACAAGACTCCGCTAAGTCCATTCATTCTCAAATCCTTGTGCCTAAAAATATGAGAGTTAAAATCTTACAGCACGCTCATGATTCGCAGTGTGCTGGACATATGGGTTTTTCCCGTACTAAAGCTAGAGTTCTTGAATCTTTCTTTTGGCCTGCTGTGAATAAGGACATACGAATCTATTGTCGATCTTGTAAAGTATGTCAAGAGATTAAATCCAGAGGTCCACGCCATGATGCACCTATTCAGGCTGCAGACATTCCCATTCGACCATTTCAAAAAATGGCGATAGACATCATTGGTCCATTTAAGATAAAGTCTGCTAGAGGACACCAATTTATTTTGACGTGTGTTGATATGTGCACACGTTGGCCGGAGGCTGTTCCTCTAAAGAGCATAACTACTGCTGATGTCGCAGATGCTCTTTGGTTAATATTTTCTCGTCTGGGATTTCCAGCAGAAATATTATCCGACCATGGTACCCAACTCATATCGGATACCATGTCTCAAGTAATGTCGACTCTTAAGATAGAGAGATCGCTGAGTAGTATTTATCATCCTATGTCCAATGGGATGGTGGAATGTCTGAATAGAACTCTGAAAAACCTACTAGGTAAGATAACAGAAGATCATCCTCAGGATTGGGATAGGGTTTTACCCGCGGCTCTCTTTGCATATAGAGAGGTCGCCAACGAACATACAGGATTTTCTCCCTTTGAACTTGTCTTTGGCGCGAAACCGCGAGGTCCTATGTCCTTACTTCATGATCTTATAACTGCTGATAATATTGTCGATGACACAAAATCCTCTTATGAATATGTCATCGCACTTAGACACAAGATTATTGAAGCATGCAAATTGGCAACTGCTTCTTCTGAATTTGCGAAACAGAAGGCAAGGGAATTTGCCAATAAAAAGAGATGCTTGCGACAACTTTGTCCAGGTGACAAAGCATTCGTCTTGCTACCTTGTAGGGAAAATAGACTTCTTATTTCTTGGAAAGGTCCGTACGATATAATATCAAAAGTTTCCGACGTTGACTATATCGTCAATATTGATGGGAAGCGTAAAACCTTCCACATCAACATGCTCACGGAATTCCATGAACGTCCTGATTATTTACAACCTGTTTTCCAGGCAACGGACGATTTTCCAGTCCAACATGGACAGTACTCATCTCTGTCAGTAATACAGGATGAGGAAACGAGTTTCTCGGATGTAAATTTACCTTTTCCAATGATTCCTCTTCACTCTAATGAATCATGGAAAGATGTTGCAATTTCTCCAGAATTATCTCCAGGAGAGCAGAAACAAGTTTCTACTATGTTAGAACAATTTCAGGATGTCCTTACTGACATTCCTGGTCAAACTGATGTCATTCAACATGACATTATTCTTACTGACCATAGTCCTATAAGAGTCAGACCGTATCCTATTCCGATACATTTTCAAGCACAGGTAGAGAAAGAGTTGGATGAGATGATAGAGTTAAAAATTATTGAACCATCCACATCAGCATATTCTTCGCCGATGGTTATTGTACGAAAAAAAGACAATAACATACGTCTTTGCGTGGATTATCGCAAATTGAACCAAGTGATGAAATTTGATGCTGAACCTATGCCTTTACTAGAAGAGCTACTTACGAGACTATCGAATTCTCATTTCTTTACTAAACTCGATTTGTCTAAGGGATATTGGCAAGTTCCATTATCCGAACACGCCAAACCGTTTACTGCTTTTTCGACGCCTAGGGGTCTATTCCAATGGAATTTCATGCCTTTCGGTCTTATGAACGCCCCTGCAACATTCGTACGCATGATGCGTCGAATCCTATCTCATCGCTCAGATGTCATTGCGTATCTTGATGACATCTGTCTTTTCAGTGATACTTGGAACGATCACTATAATGGGATAAATGAACTATTGTCTATCTTACGCGAGCATAACCTGACAGCGAAACCATCGAAAGCATGTATTGGTTTTAGCGAAATATCTTTCTTAGGACACCGTGTTGGTCATGGGTTCCTAAAAACAGAAGACCATAATACAAGTAAGATACTTAACATTTCTATTCCTAAGACTAAAAAGCAAGTACGAAGTCTCTTAGGTCTAATACAATTTTATGGACGATTCATTCCGAATCTGTCCTCCATTATGTCACCTCTTTCTTCCTTGCTAAAGAAAGGGTCTCCTAATGTAGTCCACTGGACTCAAGAATGTCAATCCTCTTTGGATAAGGTTAAAACTATGTTTTCTACTTCACCTATCCTAGTATTGCCTTCTAAGGATAAGACATTTATTCTTCGTAGTGACGCTTCATCCACCGGGATTGGAGCAGCACTAATGCAAGAGTACTCCGGAACTCTGCATCCTGTGATGTATATTTCTCGGAAATTAAATGCCGCAGAGAAGAATTACTCGGTCCTAGACCGTGAATTATTGGCTATGGTTTGGTCAATCCTTAAACTGCAAAGATTTCTTCTTGGCGCGCATTTCATTGTGGAAACTGACCAGAAAGCTCTTACGGCTATTCAGAGTAAAAATCTGAAGAGCGCGAGATCAACGCGTTACGCGATTGCTCTGCAGCCATTTCATTTTTCGGTGCGAGCTATCCGTGGGTCAGAAAATGTGATGGCATATATTTTGTCTAGATGCCCACATGATTCATAACTGTTATACAACTTTGATACAGTTGTTCCTATGTTGAAATGTGTACACATATGTAATATCATATATTGATTGTAACACTACTTAGCGGTTCATTGATATTTATTCACCGCTGACTTTTCAATGTTTTTTCGTCTTTGATGATCATGATGTTAAGATATCTTAGATGAAATTTATGTATAAACTAATGTACAAATTGTGTCATTGCTAATATTGTAGTATGCGTTGGTGACACCTCTCTGGAAATATTTATACTTAGAGAAATACTTTCTCTAAGGTCAGAAAACTTATGCTTATCATCTGCGCATTGTTATGGGTGCGTTGTGAGCCTATTGTATGTTGCTCCTAGATGTATTTCCCCCCAAAAAATGTACCATTTTTTTTTTCCCGAGGGGTGTGGTAATCTGTTGCGTGCATATTTTGACGCACATATTACAAAAATCGATATGGCTATTTAATATGGAAAAGATATAGACATTCATTCATTTGTGTATGAAAATGCTGTCTATGGGGAAGGCTAGATAATCCATAATTGTTTTACCCTGTTGATTATAGGAGTAATCGTTCTTGATATTAATTCGGCGCATGGATATGACACCCTTGTCTGTACCTATTTCTTAGGGCCAGAAAATAGATTAATTTGCTTATTATGTTTATGGCCTGAATTCATATGTATTACATATTATTAGTACAAGTAGAATCAGTCCTATATTGTATATTTTGGATGGGTAGGCAGGACTATATTCTGTTACACCGCTCTAGCGGAAGTAGGAGTTGTCTTGTCTAGTCGTGATGAGTTCCGATGTACCGTGACAATGGCGGGTACGCATTTTTCCAGGGCTGGTATATTCTTCAGTAAAAATGATTTACGAAGTAGTTTTTCTTCTATAGGAGATTGTGTCTCTACTAGAGTTGTGTTAGAGACTTTCCTAATGTACGGTACCATGTATGATTCGGACTCCAGGTAATTCCAGTCCCTGTTTTGATGATCTCAGGTCGGTTAGGCCTAGCGGGAATTTTGTGCTTCGCAACGCTAGGGTCAAATTTGTATCGACGGAGATGACAGGCTCCATACTGTAATTATGTCTACGTGAGGTAACTGGATTACGGTAGATCTGTATGGAGGAACTTTATGAAATTATGCTTATGTATTGCAAATTAACTTTGGCTTATATATATATCCTCCTGTGAGCGAGTGAGCGACAACTCAGGGAGGCGGCCATGTTACATTCCTGTCTTCGCATTTTTTGGATCACTGTCTAAAGAACGGGGCATGTATCTTATTATTCGGACAGTGGCAAGGAGATCTCAATTTGGATAGAAACCCCTTATCGTGGTTTCACAATATGATAAACTGTGAATATAAAGCAACTTTAGTTACTTACCGATCCGCCTTCACTGACGCGCTTAGTCAGATAGGGGATGCGGCCATTGATGTACTACCTATTATTTATGAATGTGCCATGACATAGGATCTACTATGTATGCCTGCAAATTGATATGTCAACATACCCATGATTTACTCATTATGTCCCAGTGTGAGCGTCCAAATAAACTGTGTAAACAAAGATTCCAGCAGTCTGCATTGGTGCCTTGTAGACACAAGTGAATGAGTGTTTAGATTGGTCAGAACACGAACAGTACACCATTCGCGGTAAACACACTCTACACTTCTACCCATATCTACACCATCCTGCGTCGGTTGAAGTGACCAAGTTTAGGGCCTGCTTCCCCTGGAGCCTTAGAGGGAAACTACTGTTTGCAGCTGCCTTTGCCTTCCCTAACTTAGGACTAGGGTGAGTTACCCATTTACAGCTGGGTAGACTGGAGCATGCCTGATCTCAACAACTCTGTACACTACCATGGACACATACAGTAGTGGCACCACAAACAACATGCTACAGTGATTGATAGTGGAGCTTTACAGAAGAAAGAGAACACACCACACTTTACAGAAGGTTTACAGTATACAACTGATACTTCTTTACAGACTGACATTTTACAGTAACAGTGTGTGCAAGCAAACTTTACAGTGATGCGCCAGACAACAGAGGGCAGTCCAAGAGGAATAAGATGGACTACATTTTCTACATTGGAAGATCTGGAATATGCAGATGACATTGCACTACTAGCACATTCAGATCAACACATCCAGGAAAAAAACAGATAGACTTAATAAGTTTAGCCAGCAGGTGGGTTTGAACATCAATTTAAAGAAGTCAGAGGTCATGACGCTCAACGTGAGCAACCCTGAGCCCATATCAGTAAGGAATCAGCAACTGGTACAGACAGACACCTTCACATACCTAGGATGCATATTAACACCAGATGGCGGGGCAAGCAAAGACATCAACATCAGAATGAATTAGGCAAGAACAGCCTATTTTAGCCTAAACAACATCTGGAAGTCCTCTCAGTACAGCACAAGCACAAAATTAAGAGTTACAGAGAAGGAAATGTATAAATTGTCCTCTTTTCACACAACATGCCTAAGAAAAATTCACCGAATCTTTTGACCGAATACCATCACCAACCAAGATCTGCTTACTCGGAGCAAGCAAGAGGACATGCACACCATCATAGCTGGCAGACGCTGGAGCTGGGTTGGCCATGTCCTCAGAAGAGACCCCGATGCCATCACAAGAACAGCTATGCTTTGGACCCCTGAAGGAAAACGAAAGAGAGGCCGACCAAAAACAACCTGGCGTAGGACTGTGGAGGCTGAGATGCAAAGTATGAACCAGAGTTGGTGCACTGTATGAAGGATGGCCGCCGACCGAGGAAAGTGGAATCAATTTGTTGTTGCCCTACAAGACGCCACTAGGTGTGATGGCCACTTACTGCTTTGACGGTCGGCGGCTAAGGATCAAAGAAGAAGTGTCTCAAATGTTTTATAAATTTAGGTACAATATTATGTTAGTATTTTCACTTTGATTATGATTATTCTAATTATATTTTCCCTGAAAAAAACTCCTTATGTTAATCATCTCTTTTAGTCTTCTACCTGACCTATCTCTTATTGCTACCAACTTTACCTTTGCCACTTTCATGAAAACTAGATTTACCTGTCATTTTGAATTTTGTCATAAATGCCACCACCACAAGATTTTACCCTACAGTTTTACTTTCCACTATAACTCTTCAACTACTAAACTTCACTCTAGATCATAGTTTCTGAAATGGTGTGCCGCGACAGAGCCAGAGGTATGCCACCAATATTTGATGGTAAAAGATATTTTTGCCCATGTTACAGCGAACTATTGCCTATTTTTACAATTAAATTTGTATAAAAACTGTTGCCAGGCTAATATTTGTGTAATATTGGTTTATATGCACTGCGAATTGTTGCTGAAGTTCAATGAACTAGACTTGGACAAATTTTGGCTTATCATTGCCGAGGAATATCCAGACGTTGCTAGACATGCTATTTCAATTCTGTTGCCATTTGCTACCATTTGCTTATACGAGTCAATCTTTTATAGCCTCAGTCGAATTAAGACCAAATTCAGATCCAAACTTCAGTCAGTGAAATATGAGTTAAGAGTGTGTTTGTCCTATTTTCCTCCATGAATAAAAGACAGTTTGTGGCTCAAATTTCACATTGAAAACAATGCACTTGGACAATAAAAATTAAAATGTCTCCCAATATTTTTTAATATTTCTTACATGTTTTCCATTTTTACCCATTTCATATTCCACCTACTTTACAAGCAACTTTATAATTTCTTGCCCTCCCAAGAGCAAGATAAAAGCTTATCTCCATTCCACTCCTTCTGACATCCATCCCTCTTTCCATACCTGTCATTCTCATGAATGCAAAACATTTACACATGATCAATAAAAACCTTACAAAGACAAAAAAAACTATTCCATGAAAAATTGATAAATTATACACGATTCATAGTTTGTGTTGTTTACTTGGTCATTGTATTCAGCCATGGTGGTTCCTGTCAAGATTTCCATTTTGAATGTCTCATTATATACTCATATATGTGTGTGTGTGTCTATGTGTGCATGCATGCATGTGTGCGTGCATGCTCATGATGAAGAAAATTAACTGTTATATTTCCTGATGGCTATGCAATGCATAGAATGAAATGGGATGCTGCCAAAACACTAGACTATCCACAATTTTAATTTGTGACTGTATGCTAAAATTTTGTAGAGCTACACAATTTAGGACGTCTGATAACTGACCGCTGATCAAGCATTGGTTATTATTTCTATCTAAATCCCCTTTATTTTCAGATGTGCCTTACAAAGCCCAGAGCATCAACACCAATACAAGATTGTACAAGAATGATTATACCAGTGTTGCATTGTTGACAAATGACAATTATGATGAGTTTAGAATGACAGGAAGTGATGTAGCTTTGCATTCTATGATGTCTCAAGACATTTCACCAGACATTGATGAGACCCAGATTGACTTCAAGGTCACAGTTAAAAATGAAAATGGGTCAGATGACATCAGACAGAAAAGTGATGTGCTTGATGATTTGAGTTGTGAATATGCAAAGAACATGCAGGGTATGGAAATACAGAACCCTTATGAACATGATGTTTGTGGTGTAATGCTAACACAGGTACACAAAGGAATGCATACTGGAGAGAAGCCTTACAAGTGTGATGTTTGTGGTGTAAGGTTTACACATTCTAGTAATCTGAAAGCACATAAAATAACACATCCTGGAGAGAAGCCTTACAAGTGTGATATTTGTGGTGTAGGGTTTACATGGTCTTCGGGTCTGAAATCACACAAAACAATACATACTGGAGAGAAGCCTTACAAGTGTGGTGTTTGTAATATAGGGTTTACACATTCTAGTAATCTGAAAGCACATAAAATAACACATACTGGTGAGAAGCCTTACAAGTGTGATGTTTGTGGTGTAGGGTTTACATGGTCTTCGGGTCTAAAATCACACAAAAGAATACATACTGGAGAGAAGCCTTACAAGTGTGGTGTTTGTAATATAGGGTTTACACATTCTAGTAATCTGAAAGCACATAAAATAACACATACTGGTGAGAAGCCTTACAAGTGTGATGTTTGTGGTGTAGGGTTTACATGGTCTTCTGTTCTGAAAACACACAAAAAAAAACATACTGGAGAGAAGCCTTACAAGTGTGAAGTATGTGGTGTAGCATTTACATGGTCTTCAGGTCTAAAATCACACAAAACAATACATACTGGAGAGAAGCCTTATAAGTGTGATGTATGTGGAGTAGGGTTCACATGGTCTTCATGTCTCAAATCACACAAAAGAATACATGCTGGAGAGAAGCCTTACAAGTGTGATGTATGTGGTGTAGGGTTTACACAGTCTTGTAATCTGAAAGCACATAAAATAACACATACTGGTGAGAAGCCTTTCAAGTGTGATGTTTGTGGTGTAGGGTTTACAATGTCTTATAATCTGAAAGCACATAAAATAACACATACAGGTGAGAAGCCTTACAAGTGTGATTTTTGTGGTTTAGGGTTTACACGTTCTAAAAGTCTCAAAGCACATAAAATAACACATACTAGTGGGAAGCCTTACAAGTGTGATGTTTGTGGTGTAGGATTTACACGATGTTTTGATCTTATTAGGCACAACAGAATACATACTGGAGAGAAGCCTTACACATGTGATGTTTGTGGTGTAGGGTTTACACAGTCTTATAATTTGAAAGCACATGAAATAACACATACTGGTGAGAAGCCTTACATGTGTGATGTTTGTGGTGCAGGGTTTACACAGTTTTATCTTCTGAAAGCACATAAAATAACACATACTGGTGAGAAGCCTTACAAGTGTGATGTTTGCGGTGTAGGGTTTAGACATTCTAGTAATGTAAAAGCACATAAAATAACACATACTGGTGAGAAGCCTTACAAGTGTGATGTTTGTGGTGTAGGGTTTACACGATGTTATGATCTTACTAGGCACAAAAGAATACATACTGGAGAGAAACCTTACAAGTGTGATGTTTGTGGAGTAAGATTTACACTGTCTTATACTCTGAAAGTGCATAAAAGAGTACATACTGGAGAGATGACTTAAAATAATAATAATAGCTCCTTCCGTCATAACTGTCGCGAGAGGTTTGAGATGTTATTAAAGAATAAGATATCCTGGATATAAAGGTGTATCAGATGATACCAGGATAGTGCCAGATAAGAGTCTGGTCTTATTAGTAATACCCCCTTCTCTGAAGAGAGTAAGGGTGTATAGACACAAAAGTAGGGTCAAGCTATGTAAGTTTCCAGAGAAGATGGTGATGTAGTACTCTGAGTCCCTAACTGCTACCTCTCCTGATCTGCCTCTGTGATTATGGTATTTAATATGTTTCTGACTCTGCTAGGGGTAATTTATATAACTATATTCACCAACAAGAACTGTAATTCAACTTAAAGAATCTAAGAAAGTCTTCTGGTGAATATGTACAATTTAATTAAACAGTTTCTCTTTTCTGTTTGAAAAGGGTTAAACTCAAATATTTACATTATTAAATAAATAATAACAGTTAACAAATGTTTTCTCTTGGGTTAAAATGTCTATCTTCTTGTAGACAACTTTCGCTTGCTTGATCATTCACAGGTATGATTGATTATTATTATTGTTACAAGTTTATATAAACACTATATTAGTTTGGTCATCACAAACTGAATGCGTTTATGTCTTTATTGTGACTGGGTAAGCTGAACAGTTGCATTAAGCAACTTATCTTCTTCACTGCAGATGGCTCCCTTATATGCTGGAAATACAATTCAGATGAACTCATTCCAGTAGCTACTAACGTGATGACGGGCCTGCTATCACCAACTGGCACTGCATACGTTGCAACTTTTGTAAGAACAGCCTCTTCTGTTTTTGAGACTTGTGTTAAAGGATTAAACCCTCAGGTACACACACACAGACTAGCCCTCAATGGTTGATTAAGGTCTGCGACAAAGTGCAGAAGGAAAACGCTTGCATTAACATATGCACTGCTTTCCCTCGCTTGCTGTGTTTTCAAATCGTGACTAACCGAAGTTTGTTAGGAAAGTCTATTTATAGTCTGACCTCGGATGTACGAGATGGACTTCCCCTAAGAATGCAATAACTATCCTAAAATGTGGGTACCGTTTGGCCTTTTGTACAATGTAGGAAAACTACTTTTTTAATTATCTCCGTTATTCCTGATGCGATTTTAGTCAATTAAAGTTTACCTTGTACTTCGAATTAGGCTTTACATATCTATATAATAATCTTTTTGATTACTACTTGCATTTTCTGTTATGCATAGTTTAAACAGCTAAACTTAGGCCAACCTGAAGCTTCGAATGCATTTAACCTAAGATTTCTCCCGTCCTATAATAGTATTAGTAAAAGTATTACTACTTACGGGTAGAGTAACATCCCTAATATCGTTTTGATAACCTCTGCCAAGTGGTACTTCTTCTATACTGCTGTAGCAAAATTCCGAAGTTAATCATGTTACACAAAATAGGGTCTGGCCATCTTTATTGTTCCAGCAGTTGTAAACACAGGACCAAAAAAGCGTTTTCATTGGTCGGTGTATCATATCTTTTTACAATGTAAGGCGCGCCGTTAGGACCAGAGTTATTAGAAGTCATGATGTGAAACAGACGTCATTCCATGACAATAACTGACTATGGGAATGCACCCCTGAGGTGACAACCCTCAGCTGCTTATTTTCCTGGTGTTCTCCTCTCTTCTGCTTGTTGTGAGAGCTTCTTTTCGCCCAATCTGAGGTGGCGCTGTAAATAGCATCACCACTTATCGCGATCGGCAGCTTCATCCTCCCATGTTGCTGGATCCATGTCCAGTGCCCTCATATCTATCTTGCACACATCTTTGAACCTCAGCTGCAGTTTCCCAATTGTTCTCTTCCCATCTGCTAACTGTCCGTAAAAGATATCTTTCCAGATGTGACCATCTTCCATGCGGCGAACATGGCCAAGCCAGCAAAGTCTGCGCTGTCTAAGCAGTGTATACATACTTTGAAGACCAGCACGTGACAACACCTCGACATTTGTCACTTTATCTTTCTACTAGATGCAGAGGATGTGCGTAGTCACCGTAAATGGAAGGTATTAAGCCTTCTTTCTTGCTTAGGATAGTTTGTCCAGGTGTCTCTGCCATATTCAAGTGTGCTGGTGACACAGGTGTTATATATCACAGCTTTGGTCTTCATTGTGAGTTTGGAGTTTCCCCAAACAGGCGATGTGAGGCGGGCATAGGTAGCTGCAACTTTGCCAATGCGGCTGTCAATTTCTATGTCCAGTGAGAGTTTGTCATTAATGGTAGACCCTAGGTATGTAAAGTGGTGCACCACTGCCAATTCATAGTTATCGATAATGATAACTCGTGCAGCACCCACATTCTGACTCAGCAGATACATTTTCTTTAGACTTATTGTGAGGCCAAAGTCCTTTCATGCTTGGGTGAAGTGATTCATTGAGCTCTGAAGCTCTAGTTGGCTTTGAATGATGACTGCAGTGTCACCAGCGAACTGCAAGTCTCTTATAATGACCCTTCTGATTTTTGTTTTTGCCCTCAGCCTTGAAAGATTAAACAGACGGCCATCTGACCTAGTGTGAAGGCATATTCCTTCAGTTGCATCTCTGAATTCATGTTTCAAGAGTAAGGCAAACAAGATCCTGAAGAGGGTCGGAGCCAGAACACATCTTTGTTTAATGCCACTTCATATGTCAAAGGGCTGTGACGTGCTTCCAGCATATTGGACTGTTCGCTTCATGTTGTCATGGAATGACTTTATCATTTCCAGCAATTTAGCAGGGCAGCCTATTTTCAGGAGGATTTTGAGGATTCCATCCCTACTAACCAGGTCAAATGCTTCTGTGAGGCCTATGAAAGTGATATAAAAAGTCCTTTTCTGCTCTTGATTTTTCCTGAAGCTGGCGGAGAGAAAAGATCATGTCTGTTGTTGATCTACCAGCTCGGAATCCACACTGAGACTCTGGATATATGCGCTCAGCTAACTTGTGTAGTTGCATTAAGATGACTTTGGCATAAACCTTACCAACAATACTAAGAATAGAGATGCCTCTGTAGTTATTGCAATCACTTCTGTGTCCTCTTTTTTTATACAGTGTTACAATCTTGGCATCTCGCATGTCTTGAGGAATAATTGTCTCTTCCCAGCACTGGCACAGCACCCTATGCAGGGGATGTAATAGCGTGCTCTTACAGCATTTGATTAAATCAGGAGAAATCTCATCACTGCCTGGTGCTTTGCCAGAGGCCAAGCTATCAATGGCCTTGCTGAGTTCCTCTAATGTTGGTTCGGCATCCAGCTCCTCCAAATTTGGCAGACATGTGACAGCATCAAGGGCTGCAGGCATAACGGTACTTTCTCTAGCGTAAAGCTCAGAGTAGTGCTCGACCCACCTCTCCATCTGCTTACCCTTATCGGTTAGCTTCTCTCCGCTGATGATATTTAGCGGTGCAGTCTAACTTTTTTGGGGACCAAAAGATTTCTTTATACCGTCATACATTTGTCTTATGTTGCCTGTTTGCACTGTGATCTGGATGCTCTTATGAGCTGGAGCCAGTAGTCATTTGCACAACGTTGAGCAGTTTGTTGAACTTTGCTTCTCGTAGCATTCAGGATCTGTTGGGTTCTATCACTCAGTGAACATTTGTATTCATTCGCAGCAGGTCGTGGTAAATTGAGCAATCATGACAGGGTCTAACTTCTTGCTGGTATCAATGCATGGTTTCCCTTCATACCTGACATGATACAGTTTTCTTGGCTGTGCTCTGATTTTGTAATGAATGATCTGTATCACACCAGCACTATGGTACAAGCGCTTGGAGAGCACAAACCTGAGAAGTAGCGTTCTGACGAGAATCAGATCCAGTTGGTGCCAGTGCTTGGATCATGGGTGTCTCCATGACACCTTATGCTGCAGTTTTGACTGAAACACAGAGGTCATGATGGACACACAACTCTAAGAGCCGTTGTCCATTTTCATTCATCTTGCCAATACCAAACCTGCCCAGACATGAAGGCCATGAAACATTATAGGCACCCACTCTAGCGTTAAAGTCACCAAGGAGAACAAGCTGTTCTTGCCTAGGTATGCTTTTGATGACTGCTGCTAGATTCTTGTAGAACCCGTCTTTAGCTTCCGAGGCAGAGTACAGAGTAGGAGCATACACACCGACAAGGGTGATGGGACCTGTGCTAGTTTGCAGGCGGAGCGTTAACAGGCATCTTGGAAGATGCCTTACAAGTGCAATATGTGTACAGTAATATTGTCAGAATCTGCTAGTCTGAAAGCGCACAAAGGAATACGTACTGGAGAGAAGCCTTACAAGTGTGATGCATGTGGAAAAGTGTTTACAGAGTCTGGTCATCTGAAAGCACATAAAATAACTCATGCTGGTGAGAAGCCTATCATGTGTGATGTTTGTGGTGTAAGGTTTACACGATGTAGTGATCATAATAGGCACAAAAGAATACATACTGGAGAGAAGCCTTACAAATGTGATGTTTGTGAAGTAGGATTTACACTGTCTTCTAATCTGAAAGTGCATAAAAGTGTACATCCTGGAGAGAAGCCTTATAAGTGTGATGTTAGTGAAGTAGGGTTTACACAGCCTTGTAATCTTAAAAAAAAACAACATAAAAGAACACATACTGGAGAGAAGCCTTATAAATGTTATGTTTGTGGCGTAAGGTTTACACGATGTAGTGATCTTAATAACCACAAAAGAATACATACTGGAGAGAGAAACCATACAAGTGTGAAGTATATGGTGTAGGGTTTGCAGGTGGTTCTAATCTGAAAGCACACAAAGTATTTATTGAAGAGAAGCCTTACTAGATGTTTTTGGTATATGATTTTACCATTTTTGTGATTTAAAAACACACCAAAGAAGTCTTACATGTGCTTTATGTGAGGTTTGCACAGTGTTCTAGTCTGAAAAGACAGCATCAAATACAGACGTGAGAGAAGCCTTGACAATATGGCACACTAGAGTGATGTGATCAGTATAATGCTGGCCACTTATAACCTTCTAAGATACCCAATTCATGATGCTTAAGTCCACCTCTACTAAGGGATCAAACTTAGATCACCAAGCTAAGAAGCCAGTGCACTCACCACTGCACTGCTGTGGCCCCCTAGTCTGGGAAATACATAAAAAGACTTACAAGAAAGAAGCAATACAAATGTGTACGGTTTAACAGCTTTAGTAGTCAGAGAACACAAACAAGAATACACTTAAAGGAGTAGCTTTACATGTATAATGTATGTGATGTGTAGGTTACATAGTCTGTTGGTTGTGACATTTAGAAAAATACACACTAGAAAGTATTCTTACATGGTTGATGTATATTGTGATTTAAAACATTTATTCATAATTTTCTATTCACTGAAATACTTTGTTCCATCACTTTTTAGAATCAAGATATAAACTGTCCAGCCGGTTTATATTCACATAATATTTGTTTTGTTTAATTTTGTAATGATTGTTCCATTTAATTCAGCACTAACATCTTGTAATTTTTTCTTTGAATGTTTTGTGCCACTTCATGTTATTTATCCTCATCTAAATCAGGGGAGCACGCACTCTCTGTGGGTGTGTGAAGCTCCTCCTGAGAGTGTGTGAAGCTCCTCCTCGGGGTGTGTGAAGCTCCTCCTGGGGGTGTGTGAAGCTCCTCCTGAGGGTGTGTGAAGCTCCTCCTGAGGGTGTGTGAAGCTCCTCCTCGGGGTGTGTGTATATCTCCTCCTGGGGGTGTGTGAAGCTCCTCCTGGGGGTGTGTGAAGCTCCTCCTGGGGGTGTGTGAAGCTCCTCCTGGGGGTGTGTGAAGCTCCTCCTGGGGGTGTGTGTATATCTCCTCCTGGGGGTGTGTGTGAAGCTCCTCCTCGGGGTGTGTGAAGCTCCTCCTGGGGGTGTGTGAAGCTCCTCCTGTGGGTGTGTTAAGCTCCTCCTGAGGGTGTGTGAAGCTCCTCCTCGGGGTGTGTGAAGCTCCTCCTGGGGGTGTGTGAAGCTCCTCCTGTAGGTGTCTGAAGCTCCTCCTGAGGGTGTGTGAAGCTCCTCCTCAGGGTGTGTGTATATCTCCTCCTGGGGGTGTGTGAAGCTCCTCCTGGGGGTGTGTGAAGCTCCTCCTGGGGGTGTGTGAAGCTCCTCCTGAGGGTGTGTGAAGCTCCTCCTGAGGGTGTGTGAAGCTCCTCCTCGGGGTGTGTGTATATCTCCTCCTGGGGGTGTGTAAAGCTTCTCCTGGTGGTGTGTGAAGCTCCTCCTGGGGGTGTGTGAAGCTCCTCCTGGTGGTGTGTGAAGCTCCTCCTGGTAGTGTGTGAAGCTCCTCCTGGGGGGTGTGTGAAGCTCCTCCTGGGGGTGTGTGAAGCTCCTCCTGGGGGTGTGTGTATCTCTTCCTGGGAGTGTGTGTATCTCCTCCTCAGGGTGTGTGTATCTCCTGGGGGCGTGTGTCTCCTCCTGGGGGTGTGTGTATCTCCTCCTGGGGGTGTGTGTATCTCTTCCTGGGGGTGTGTGTATCTCCTCCTGGGAGTGTGTGCATATCTCCTCCTGGGTGTGTGTGAAGCTCCTCCTGAGAGTGTGTAAAACTACTACTGGGGGTGTGTGTATCTCCTCCTGGGGGTGTGTGAAGCTCCTCCTGGTGGTGTGTGTATATCTCCGCCTGGGGGTGTGTGTATCTCTTCCTGGGGGTGTGTGTATATCTCCTGGGGGTGTGTGTATCTCTTCCTGGGGGTGTGTGAAACTACTCCTGGGGGTGTGTGAAACTACTCCTGGGGGTGTGTGAAGCTCCTCCTGGGGGTGTGTGTATATCTCCTCCTGGGGGTATGTGTATCTCCTCCTGGGGGTGTGTGTACCTCCTCCTGGGGGTGTGTGTATCTCCTCCTGGGGGTGTGAAACTACTACTGGGGGTGTGTGAAGCTCCTCTTGGGGGTGTGTGAAACTACTCCTGGGGGTGTGTGTATCTCCTCCTGGGGGTGTGTATATCTCCTCCTGGGGGTGTGTGTATATCTCTTCCTAGGGGGTGTGTGAAGCTCCTCCTGGGTTTGTGTGTATCTCCTCCTGGGGGTGTGTGAAGCTCCTCCTGGGGGTGTGTGTATCTCCTTCTGGGGGTGTGTGTATCTCCTCCTGGGGTTGTATGTAGCTCCTCCTGGGGGTGTGTGTATCTCCTCCTGGGGGTGTGTGTATATCTCCTCCTGGGGGTGTGTGAAGCTCCTCCTGGGGTGTGTGTATCTCCTCCTGGGGGTGTGTGTATCTCCTCCTGGGGGTGTGTGAAGCTCTTCCTGGGGGTGTGTGTATATCTCCTCCTGGGGGTGTGTGAAGCTCCTCCTGGGGGTGTGTGAAGCTCCTCCTGGGGGTGTGTGAAGCTCCTCCTGGTGGTGTGTGAAGCTCCTCCTGGTGGTGTGTAAAGCTCCTCCTGTGGGTGTGTGAAGCTCCTCCTGAGGGTGTGTAAAGCTCCTTCTTGGGGTGTGTGTGTATCTCCTCCTGGGGGTGTGTGAAGCTCCTCCTGGTGGTGTGTGAAGCTCCTCCTTGTGGTGTGTGAAGCTCCTCCTGTGGTGTGGGAAGCTCCTCCTCGGGGTGTGTGTATATCTCCTCCTGTGGGTGTTTAAACTCCTCCTGGGGGTGTGTGAAGCTCCTCCTGGGGGTGTGTGAAGCTCCTCCTGAGTGTGTGTGAAGCTCCTCCTCAGGGTGTGTGTATATCTCCTCCTGGGGTTGTGTAAAGCTCCTCCTGGGGGTGTGTAAAGCTCCTCCTGGTGGTGTGTGAAGCTCCTCCTGGGGGTGTGTGAAGCTCCTCCTGGTGGTGTGTGAAGCTCCTCCTGGTAGTGTTTGAAGCTCCTCCTGGGGGGTGTGTGAAGCTCCTCCTGGGGTGTGTGAAGCTCCTCCTGGGGGTGTGTGTATCTCTTCCTGGGGGTGTGTGTATCTCCTCCTGGGGGTGTGTGTATCTCCTCCTGGGGGTGTGTGTATCTCCTCCTGGGGGTGTGTGTATATCTCCTCCTGGGGGTGTGTGAAGCTCCTCCTGGGGGTGTGTGTATCTCCTCCTGGGGGTGTGTGTATATCTCCTCCTGGGGGTGTGTGTATCTCCTCCTGGGGGTGTGTGTATCTCTTCCTGGGGGTGTGTGTATATCTCCTCCTGGGGGTGTGTGTATCTCTTCCTGGGGGTGTGTGAAACTACTCCTGGGGGTGTGTGAAACTACTCCTGGGGGTGTGTGAAGCTCCTCCTGGGGGTGTGTGTATATCTCCTCCTGGGGGGTGTGTGTATCTCCTCCTGGGGGTGTGTGTATCTCCTCCTGCGGGTGTGTGTATCTCCTGGGGATGTGTGAAACTACTACTGGGGGTGTGTGAAGCTCCTTCTGGGGGTGTGTGAAACTACTCCTGGGGGTGTGTGTATCTCTTCCTGTGGGTGTGTGTATCTCCTCTTGGGGGTGTGTATGTATCTCCTCCTGGGGTTGTGTGTATCTGCTCCTGGGGGTGTGTGAAGCTTCTCCTGGGGGTGTGTGTATCTCCTCCTGGGGGTGTGTATCTCCTCCTGGGGTGTGTGAAGCTCTTCCTTGGGGTGTGTATCTCCTCCTGGGGTTGTGTGTATCTCCTTCTGGGGGTGTGTATCTCCTCCTGGGGTTGTGTGAAGCTCATCCTGGGGGTGTGTGTATCTCCTCCTGGGGGTGTGTGTATATCTCCTCCTGGGGGTGTGTGAAGCTCCTCCTGGGGGTGTGTGTATATCTCCTCCTGGGAGTGTGTGAAGCTCCGGCTGGGGGTGTGTGAAGCTCCTCCTGGGGGTGTGTTAAGCTCCTCCTGTGGGTGTGTGTATCTCCTCCTGGGGGTGTGTGTATCTCTTCCTGTGGGTGTGTGAAGCTCCTCCTAGGGGTGTGTGTATATCTCCTCCTGGGGGTGTGTGAAGCTTCTCTTGGGGGTGTGTGAAGCTCCTCCTGGGAGTGTGTGAAGCTCCTCCTGGGGGTGTGTGAAGCTCCTCCTGGGGTGTGTGAAGCTCCTGCTGGGGGTGTGTGAAGCTCCTCCTGGGGGTGTGTGTATCTCCTCCTGAGGGTGTGTGAAGCTCCTCCTGGGGATGTGTGAAGCTCCTCCTGGGGGTGTGTGTATCTCCTCCTGGGGGTGTGTGAAGCTACTCCTGGGGCGTGTGTGAAGCTCCTCCTGGGGGTGTGTGTATCTCCTCATGGGGTTGTGTGAAGCTCCTCATGGGGTGTGTGTATCTCCTCCTGGGGATGTGTGAAGCTCCTCCTGGGGGTGTGTGTATCTCCTCCTGGGGGTGTGTGAAGCTACTCCTGGGGCGTGTGTGAAGCTCCTCCTGGGGGTGTGTGTATCTCCTCATGGGGTTGTGTGAAGCTCCTCATGGGGTGTGTGTATCTCCTCCTGGGGTGTGTGAAGCTCCTCCTGGGGGTGTGTGTATCTCTTCCTGGGGGTGCGTAAAGCTCCTCCTGGATGTGTGTGTATCTCATCCTGGGGGTGTGTGAAGCTCTTCCTGGGGGTGGGTGTATCTCCTCCTGGGGGTGTATCTCCTCCTGGGGGTGTGTTTATCTCCTCCTGGGGTGTGTGAAGCCCCTCCTGGCGGTGTGTGTATCCCCTCCTGGGGTGTGTGAAGCTCCTCCTGGGGGTGTGTGTATCTCCTCCTGGGGTGTGTGAAGCTCCTCCTGGATGTGTGTGTATCTCCTCGGAGTGTGTGAAGCTCCTGCTGGGGGTGTGTGTATCTCCTCCTGGGGATGTGTGAAGCTCCTTCTGGGGGTGTGTGTATCTCCTCCTGGGGGTGTGTGTATCTCCTCCTGGGGGTGTGTGTATCTCCTCCTGGGGGTGTGTGTATGTCCTCCTGGGGGTGTGTGAAGCTCCTCCTGGGGGTGTCGGTATCTCCTCCTGGGGATGTGTGAAGCTCCTCCTGGGGGTGTGTGAAGCTCATCCTGGGGGTGTAATATGTTTTGACAAAAAAACAATCACCATTGTACATCAGTTCCTATTTCGATAGTGCTGAGAGGGCAGCATTTTATTCTACATAGTGAATAAACAAAAGACATTTTATTCAAGGGGGTGTGAGAACACACTTTGAGAATTTAAGGAGTGCCAGCAGCCAAAAAGGTTAAGAATCACTGATCTTAATCAACTTGACCTTCACATTTCTGCAGTGTAAGTAGTCTACTTTTCAATGTTCACTTGAAAGATTTTTTTTTCTCTACCAATGAGGCTACACCTGACCATGTTGGTTGATTGTGTTTGACAAGTTTTCACTCCAACTATGAGAGCATGTCTGGTTGTGTTTGACAAGGTCCCCCCCTCCCAGATATGAGAGCATGTTTGGTTGTGTTTGACAAGTTTTCACTCCAACTATGAGAGCATGTCTGGTTGTGTTTGACAAGTTTTCACTCCAACTATGAGAGCATGTCTGGTTGTGTTTGACAAGTTTTCACTCCAACTATGAGAGCATGTCTGGTTGTGTTTGACAATTTTTCACTCCAAATATGAGAGCATGTCTGGTTGTGTTTGACGAGTTTTCACTCCAACTATGAGAGCATGTCTGGTTGTGTTTGACAAGTTTTCACTCCAACTATGAGAGCATGTCTGGTTGTGTTTGACAAGTTTTCATTCCAACTATGAGAGCATGTCTGGTTGTGTTTGACGAGTTTTCACTCCAACTATGAGAGCATGTCTGGTTGTGTTTGACAAATTTTCACTCCAACTATGAGAGCATGTCTGGTTGTGTTTGACGAGTTTTCACTCCAACTATGAGAGCATGTCTGGTTGTGTTTGACAAGTTTTCACTCCAACTATGAGAGCATGTCTGGTTGTGTTTGATGAGTTTTCACTCCAACTATGAGGGCATGTCTGGTTGTGTTTGACAAGTTTTCACTACAACTATGAGAGCATGTCTGGTTTTATTGGTTTTGTTTGACAAGTTTCCCCTTAAATATGAGAGAGTATCTGGTCTTGTTGGTTATGTTTGACATGTTTGTTCCATAAATATGAGGGCATATGTGGTTATTTTGATTATGTTTGACATAGTTATTATCTAAATATAAGAACTTGTCTGGTTTTGTTTGTTATATTTGATAATTGTGTGCTGTGTATAAAAAAGTGTCTAGTTATGGTAGCATTTTATTTTCCTGTACAGTACAGTCTGGTAGAGTTGGTGGGGTTTGACAAATGTTTTCTTGTGTACTATAGCATGTCTGGTTATGTTGTGACAAGATTTTAAAAATATATTATAGCAGAGGTTAGCAACATTTAAGTCACCAGAGACAATTTGATAGATTCTAAGTTGTGAAAACATTGGTTAGGGGGGGGGGGAATTCAAGCTATGAACATATTGACTAAACTTGTTGAAGCAGCAGATAAATGTGCAGTGTCCCCAGGATTTGACTGAAAGTTAAAAAGTACAGTGACCCCAGAATTAAAAGTAATTGTTTGACTGTTTAGCTGACAGGTGAAAGTACAGTGACCCCAGGTTTAAAGATCACTGTTTCCTCATTCCTAGGGAAAGTCCATGAACTAGCTTACCACAATTCATGTTATTCTTAAACTACATGAAATATGACAGTGATCTTTTCTTTAGTGTGTGGCTAACATTAAGTAAAATATCACTGAGGCTGTATACATTATTATGTTAAAGTGAAGCTAACATTTGGTCAAATATCACTGAGGCTGTATACGTTGTTATGTTAAAGTGAAGCTAATATTTGGTCAAATATCACTGAGGCTGTATACTTTGTATATTAAAGTGAAGCTAACATTTTTTCAAATATCACTGAGGCTGTTTACGTTGTTATGTTAAAGTGAAGCTAACATTTGGTCAAATATCACTGAGGCTGTATATTTTGTTATATTAAAGTGAAGCTAACATTTGGTCAAATATCACTGAGGCTGTATTGGTTGTTATGTTAAAGTGAAGTTAACATTTGGTCAAATATCATTGAGGCTGTATACTTTGTTATGTTAAAGTGAAGCTAACATTTGGTCAAATATCACTGAGGATGTATACGTAGTTATGTTAAAGTGAAGCTAACATTTGGTCAAATATCACGGAGGCTGTATACATTGTTATGTTAAAGTGAAGCTAACATTTGGTCAAATATCACTGAGGCTGTATACATTGTTATTTTAAAGCGAAACTAACATTTGGTCAAATATCACTGAGGCTGTATATGTTATGTTAAAGTGAAGCTAACATTTGGTCAAATATCACTGAGGCTGTATACGTTGTTATGTTAAAGTGAAGCTAACATTTGGTCAAATATCACTAAGGCTGTATACTTTTTTATGTTAAAGTGAACCTAACATTTGGTCAAATACCACTGAGGCTATATATGTTGTTATATTTTTTTTATTTTTTTCTCTAACCAGCTTCGCTCGAGCTTTTCAGCCCTTTTGGCCCAATGACATGTCATTGCAAGGCTGGGGGGTCAGTGGACTTTCCTTCCAACCCAGTCAGGAGCTTCGCTCCTTCCCATCCACAGAGGGTTTATGTGCAGGAACTGTTCAGGTTATTCAGTCAAATTCCTGGTCGTAAACATTCCTTCAAACGCTGATGCCCAAGCTTGAACCTTGAAAACTTGGTTGCCAGTACAACGTTGTAGCCATTACACCAGCGTGGCTCCCGTGTTGTTATATTAAAGTGAAGCTAACACCTGGTCAAATATCACTGAAGCTGTATACGTTGTTATGTTAAAGTGAAGCTAACATTTGGTCAAATATCACTGAGACTGTATACGTTGTTATGTTAAAGTGAAGCTAACATTTGGTCAAATATCACTGAGACTGTATACATTGTTATGTTAAAGTGAAGCTAACATTTGGTCAAATATCACTGAGGCAGTATATGTTATGTTAAAGTGAAGCTAACATTTGGTCAAATATCACTGAGACTGTATACATTATTATGTTAAAGTGAAGCTAACATTTGGTCAAATATCACTGAGACTGTATACTGTGTTATGCTAAAGTGAAGCTAACATTTGGTCAAATATCACTGAGACTGTATATGTTCAGCCTCATTATGTTATGTTAAACGTGAAGCTAACATTTGGTCAAAATATCACTGAGGCACTGTATACATTGTTATGTTAAAAACGTGAAACATGCTAACATTTTGGTCAAATATTCAACTGAGACTGTAGTATACTGTGTTTTCAGGTTGCTAAAGTGAAGCTAACATTTGGTCAAATATCACTGAGACTGTATACGTTGTTATGTCAAAGTGAAGCTAACATTTGGTCAAATATCATTGAGGCTGTATACTTTGTTATGTTAAAGTGAAGCTAACATTTGGTCAAATATCACTGAGACTGTATACGGTGTTATGTTAAAGTGAAGCTAACATTTGGTCAAATATCACTGAGACTGTATATGTTGTTATGTTAAAGTGAAGCTAACATTTGGTCAAATATCACTGAGACAGTATACGGTGTTATGTTAAAGTGAAGCTAACATTTGGTCATATATCACTGAGACTGTATACGTTTTTATGTTAAAGTGAAGCTAACATTTGGTCAAATATCACTGAGGAAAAGCTGTATACGTTACGTTGTTATGTTAAAGTGAAGCTAACATTTGGTCAAATATCACTGAGGCTATATACGTTTTTATGTTAAAGTGAAGCTAACATTTGGTCAAATATCACTGAGGCTGTATACGTTGTTATGTTAAAGTGAAGCTAACATTTGGTCAAATATCACTGAGGCTGTATACGTTTTTATGTTAAGGTGAAGCTAACATTTGGTCAAATATCACTGAGGCTGTATACATTGTTATGTTAAAGTGAAGCTAACATTTGGTCAAATATCACTGAGGCTGTATACGTTGTTATGTTAAAGTGAAGCTAACATTTGGTCAAATATCACTGAGGCTGTATACGTTTTTATGTTAAAGTGAAGCTAACATTTGGTCAAATATCACTGAGGCTGTATACATTGTTATGTTAAAGTGAAGCTAACATTTGGTCAAATATCACTGAGGCTGTATACGTTGTTATGTTAAAGTGAAGCTAACATTTGGTCAAATATCACTGAGGCTGTATATGTTGTTATGTTAAAGTGAAGCTAACATTTGGTCAAATATCACTGAGGCTGTATATGTTATGTTAAAGTGAAGCTAACATTTGGTCAAATATTACTGAGGCTGTATACTTTGTTATGTTCAAGTGAAGCTAACATTTGGTCAAATATCACTGAGGCTGTATACATTGTTATGTTAAAGTCAAATATCACTGAGGCTGTGTACGTTGTTGTCTGGCTGACTTTTAATTCATATTTGCTTTGAGCAATCATTACCCTGTAGCTCCCCAGGGAGCATAGACCTTCAACAAACACAAGCCAAGTCTTCCTGTCACATGACATCCTCTCAAACTCTTTAAATGAATGCTGTTATGGTAACTTTATAATGTTGCATGCCTTTAAATTAATGCTTAAAGCATCATGTGGGAATGAAAGGATATAGTATGCAAGATTAATGAGAGTGGAAGGGCAGAATGTTAGACGGGCCTGTGCGCCCAATTCTTTACCCTTCGAAAATAAAGTTTGTTCGTTCGTTCGTTCCATGTTTTCCTCAACATTTTCACTACTGTATCAAGTTCTCTTCTCCATGTGCTTCTTGGTCTACCTCTGACTCTCTCTCCTTGGACATTCCAGAACAAGGACTGCCTTGTAATTCTATCAGCAATTTTCCTCATGTGTGCTCTGTCCATCGCCAGCATTTTCTTCTCATCTCCTGTTCCACTGGCATTTTCTAGTTCTTGTCATCAGTACCATATTTGTGACTTTGTCATACCATTTCAGAAAATCTTTCTATTCTATGCAAGCACTCATTTATGAAAGTTTGTAGCTTTTTTGGTTCTCCATGTCTCAGAGCTGAACAATAGGACTAACTTGACATTTGAGTTGAAGATTCTTATTTTCATGTTGGACTTTATTTCTCTTGATCTTCTTATATTTCTCAATGCAATGAAAGCTGATCTTGCTTTTTGAATTTTTATTTTCAAATCATTGTCTGTCCCTCCAACTTTATCTACATCTTTTAGTGGAGTTTCTTCAAGTTCAACCTTGATATAATTTCTTGCTTTTATTCTCATTATCTTTGTCTTTTCCCTATGTATTTACAGACACACTTGTTATGACGTCTCGTTCAGTATTTTAATTTTTGTCTTGCATCTGATTATGGTTGTGGGACAGAAGAGCCAAGTCATCTGCAAAATCTAGATCTTCATCGCTGTTTAGTCAGATTCCACTAGATTCCATTTGTGTTGTGTGAGGTCGATGTTTTCATTCCCCAGTCTATTGCTAGTAAGAAAAGATATGGAGACAGGAGGCATCCCTGTCACACTCCCGTTCTAATGTGAAATGGTTCTGTAAGTTGTCCTTTATGAAGAACTCTGCATATCATGTCTTCATAGGTCTTCCTTATTAAATTAACTCTTAGTATTCAGCTCACCATCTAGAAAGGCCAATGGTCGGTTGCCATTTTACGGCTGGCCTTTTCAGAAGGCCAAAGACGGTTTAGACGGTTGCCGTGTTAATATCAAAAGAGTTAACATTATTTACATACTTTTCTTCCCATAAAAGAATTCTAATGCCATTTCCGATGAAACCTCATGTTTGGAAAATATTGGAATACTAAAATTTGTGTGAAATATTGATCAATTTTGATTACATTTAGTACGGTTCATTACTCCAAAAAAGTTTCTTTTTGTCTGTCTGAGAATGGCTTCATGTTCAAATGGTCGTTCGAAAAGATTATCAGCTGAACATGCATCACAGCTTATTAAATCATGGATTGATAATGACAGCGATGAATTTTCGAGTACTGATAGTTCAGATGACGCTGAATTTAGTGATACATTAGCAGAATCTGAGGAGAAGGGGGCGTGTCCCTTGGGTGGACCTAGTTATAGAACTAGTAGGAGATTGCTAAAAAGGAAAGGTAAATGCCATAAAAACGAAAGAGAAGATAGATCTAGATCACAGCTGAGATCGGTAATAACTGAATCTGGTAGGCCTAATGCAGAGCTTCAGAACAACAATATTATTGAACAGGAGGTTGAATGGAATGAAGTTGATAAGGGTTCAACTCAGGTTGCATTTCGCTTTGCTCCACCTCAGGGTAGGACTCCTGGTGTGAATCCAGATATTGTCCCCGAAGACTCACCAGCACTTTTTTGCCTCAAAGCCCTTTTTACAGAGGAAATATTGGAACAACTTGTTGTGTCTGTCAATGATTATGCTGATCACCTCTGTCAGTCAAAAGCTGCAACAGCAAGCACTAGGTCTGTTTATTGTAACTGGCAGCCAATAACACTACATGAACTTTACAGGTTTTTTTCTGTTATCATAGCCATGGGCATTGTCAAAAAACCAAAAATGAGTGATTACTGGTCTCAGGTACCTTATATACAGACTCCTTGGTTCAGGCAGATATTTACAAGGGACAGGTTTCAAGCATTGTATCACACAATGTTCCATGTAAGTGATGTTGACGCGCAGGGAAAAGCAAAAATTGAGCCATATCTGCAGAAACTCCAAACACGGTTTCAGGAGGCATTTTATCCCTACAAAGAGCTGTCTTTAGATGAAATGGTGATAGGGTGGAAAGGCAGGTGGGCACATAAAATGTTCAATGCCTCAAAGCCTAAGAAATATGTCAAGACCTTCGACCTTTGTGACAGTAGTACTGGTTACGTTGTCAATTTGTTGATTTACTTCGGTGCCAATACATCATACAGTCCTGAGCTAGATGTAAAGTGCCAACAAGCCATCAAAGTCTTTGATACACTGCTAAAACCTTAAGGAAAAGGCCATCATATTTATGCAGATCATTACTACACAAGTTTTGCATTGCTGCAATATCTTACCGACAACAATCAGTATTTTACTGAAACTATAAATATAAATTGTAAAAATTTTCCAAAGGTGCTGAAGACTACACAGCTGATGCATCTTCAGATGAAATGGTTTCTCGATCTAGAAAGTAAATTTCTTTGTGTAATGTTTAGAGATAAAAAGGCAAAAAAGTCATGCATTCTAGTGTCAAGTTCTGCAACTGTGGAAACCAAAGAAATCACAAATCGTTTCGGCGAAAGAAAGCACAAACCCGCTATGATTGATGACTACAACCAACAAATGAATGGATGTGACAAGGTTGACCGGTGTGTAATCACCTATGGAACATTCAACAGAAGAACGAGAAAGTGGTGGAAGAAAATTTTCTTTTTGATCTTTGAAGTTTCCCAGTTGAATGCTTTTGTGTTGTTTGCACTCAGCAGATCAAATAATTCAAAGAAGCAGACCCTACTGCAGTTCAAGAATGAGTTAATTACAGAACTTAGTCGTATTGCTTCTGATATTATCCAGAATATCCCACACAGAGTACCTCATGCAAATCAACACAACATTCCGTTGAACCGTCTGTGTGGAACCAGACACTGTAAAAAAATCAAAATTTCTGCGCAGGTGCGTTATTTGTAGCACCATTCAAGTTAGAGTGAGAACATTTTTTTATTTTGATGGGTGCACAGATCATCCACACCTTCACCCAAATGACTGCTTTGCCAAATACCATAAGACAAAGTAGTTTAATTTTAAGAATGAAGGGAAAATTTACATTGTATATAGTAAACTTTCAGATTTGGAGTGCATCTTCAAAATGTGCCAACAAATTTTCAATTGTAATAAAAATAGTATTTATAACAAGGAGGAGCAGCTGAAACTTTTCTACATTGTGTGAGTGTACTTTCAAATGGAAGTAGTTTTAGAAGTTTCAGGCTTCAAATTGGATTATTTTTGTGGGTAAATACAACTCTTTTTCAAATTTTTAAATATTTAAACTTTCCTGCACTCTGTACTGTATAGACATGTTGCATGTTTAAAATCATTCAACATTTCAGTTAGATGCATGTCAAAATGGTTTCTTTTCTCCACATTTTAATATATAACATTTTATGTTATCATTATAAATAAATTATTTAATGCAAATTCAGTAACGGTAGTCATGTCTAAATATTGGCTAACATATTTTTGCGCTTTGTCTGAATATACCAAAACATTTCAGATTGTTATAAAAACTTTATTTGTGCCCAGAAACCACTGCAACTTTCCTACATTATGTGAAAATGGCTGTAGTTTAAAATAAAAGTAGTTTTAGGGGTTGAAGTTTACCAGAATTAATTACACATAGTGATAAGTACAAATTGTTTTTCATTTTTTTACATAAAAAAGTTTTTTTTTCCATTCATTAATCTATATGTTGCATGCATGTTTAAAACCACTGAACCATTCAGTTAGGTGCATGTCAAAGGAGTTTCATTTCTCTACATTTTGATATATAACACTTGATGTTATCATTATAAATAAAGTATTTAATGCAAAATCAGTACTGGTAGTCACGTCTGTAAATATAGGATTAAAATATTTGTGCGCTTTGTCTAAATTACCAAAAAATTTCAAATTGTTATATAAACTTTATTTGTGCTGAGAAACAACTGCAACTTTACTACATAATGTTCAAATGGATGTATTTTAAATTAAAAGTAGTTTTATGGGTTAAAGTTTACCAGAATTAATTACACATAGTGATAAGTACAAATTGTTTTTCATTTTTTTACATTAATGCCTTGAAGAAATAGGTTCTGATATAAAAGACATAAAAATACTCAACAATTAAAACTGGGAACAAACAACAACAGTAAGATCTGGCTATTATTACTTATAATATAACACTTCCTGTTTTCCTAAAGTGTCCCAACCATTTGTAACATATTTCTACCAACTTTTCATGGCACATTTTTGGGAAAGTATGGAAAAGCTCCACAGAAGAGACACCAATGCCATCACAACAACAGCAATGCTATGAACCCATGAAGGTAAGTTAAAGAGAGGCCAACTAAGAACAGCAATGCTATGAACCCATGAAGGTAAGCTAAAGAGAGGCCAACTAAGAACAACTTGGCAGAGAACTGTGGAGGCCGAGATGCAAAGAATGAACCAGAGCTGGGGCACTGCATGAAGGATGGCCGCTGTGGAGCAAAGTGGAATCAGTTTGTTGCTGTCTTACAAGATGCCACCAGGCGTGATGGCCACTGATGGCTCTGACATGTGGCAGCTAAGGATTAAAAAAAAAAAAAGAATTAAAAAAGCTTTACATTATGACCTGGAAGCTAAATTATATGGTTTTGTATTTCTTCCTGATCTCTTCAAAGCATATGTGTTTTTCAGAAATATTTATTCCAGTCTTTTTCTTCTTTTACAAAATGTTTGAAATTTTCTCCATTTGTATTAAGCGTTTTAGGGACGAATGAATATGCATTACCAGCTAATGTTGATATATTTAGCTAGAGAAACATCACTGCTTATCACAGATGAAGCTTCTATGATTTTAAATCACTTTTTACATGTCACTGATTAACTTCACACACAAAAAATAGAAATGAATGAAGTAACCATAAGAGAATTGGTGAACAAACAGCAGATAGAGACCAACGCAATTATTTCCTGCCATGTTCAGTGATTGTATAAACATAAAGAGAGGTGTGACTAAATAATGTATTCTGGACAAGTCAAAGTCTTCAATGTCTCGCATACATTATAAGTGAAGGTGACAGATATAAAATGGAAATCAAGAGAAGAATAGGAATGGCTAAAGCTACATTCAACAACAAGAGATAAATACTGACATCTAAACAAATAACTCACACATTAAAACTGAGAATTATGAAATGTTACATACAATCTTTTATTTTATATAACATCTCTGTAGCAGTGTTGATATCTGCTTTGATGGCCTCTGCTGGAATGCCATCAGGTCCAGACGCTCTTCCATCTCTTAGAAGCTTTATGGCTTTCTTTATTTCTTCCTTCGTTGGTCTTTCACCATTAATTTGTAGCTCTTCTTCTGCTGGCTGGATGTCCGGGGGGTTTTGAGGAGCTGGTCTATTGAGAAGGTCCTCAAAATATTCTGTCCCCCTCTTCATTTGCTCTTGTATATTGCTGAGCAGTTTTCCATTCTTGTCTTTTATGAGGCAACTTGTTCGCTTGTAAATCTCTGTTAGCTACTTTGTGCTGCTATACAGTTCTCTCATATTTCCTTTGGCTGCAGCATCTTCTGCCTCTCTTGCCAACTCCTCAATATACTTCCTCTTGTCTCTTTTGATACTTCTTTTTACTTCTTTGTTTGCTTCTGTACACTTCTTGAGCCTTGGCTTTGGAACTTCTGCTTTCTTGTTTTTTCTGTCTGTTATCTTATTGATGGTTTCTGTTGTTATCCATGCTTTTTGTTGTCATTCCCTTTTCCCCAGTATTTCTTCACGTCTCATTCCATACAGTTTTGATTTGCTGCCAATAGTCTTCTGTATTCTCTACATCTTCCAGCTGTTAGAGCACTTGGAATTTGTTGGATATTGTGACCACAAATTTGTCTCTTGTTTCTTGATTTCTTAGATGTCCTACATTAAATTGTTGTCTATAATTTTGCATTGGTGCATATGCTTCTCTATATACCTTTACATCCTGCGATGATGACCTAAACTTCTTGTTTAGTGGGTGCTTGTGTAGAATAGAGGGATTTAAATGGTAGGACAAGGTTACAACGTGGAACTGATGACAAGAACTAGACAAGTGCCAGTGGAACAAGAGATGCAAAGAATATGATGGATAGGACACACACTGAGGAAACCTGTTGATAGCAGTACAAGGCAGTCCTTGTTCTGGAACCCCAGGGCAAGAGAGGCAGACCAAGAAGCACATGGAGAAGAGAGCTGGAAACAGAGGTGAAAATGATGAGAAGAATGTGGAAAGAACTTGAGATGATGGCACGTGACAGGAGGACTTGGCATGTGTTTGTTGAAGGCCTATGCTCCTTTGGGAGTGGAGGGTTATGAATGATGAATGACATATAATCTTCATTACTGTAGGATGTGGACACATGGACACAGAACAAGCAATTGGAAGAAAGAATTGAGCCCTTGACATGGGATAGAGAAGAACGGGGCACACTCAAAGATTAAAAATAACAGTCATCAAGTATTATTACTTTATGTGTAGAAACTGGGACAATAATCAAGCAGTTAAAAAAAAAAAATTGTGGCTTTTGAGATCTGGATAAAGAAAAGAATGAATATAAAAATACACTAACCTATCACTTTGCTGAAAACCATTATGGAAGGAAAAGTTGTATTCTGTTTCTAGAGTAAATCCATACAATACTTTATTCAGCGGTCGAGATTCGCTGCTTTAATTTTTTATAAAGTGGTGATCTATTATTACTGGTCTACCAACTTTTAAATAGTAATTTTGTAAATTTTGGCAGTACACTTTTTTCTTCCTAGATTTGATGCAAAGAGCCATTAATAGATTCAAGAGCATGGCAAGGGAGGCCAAGGATAAAGTGTGGGAGGACTTTGTGACACAGGTGGGCATGGAAAAACCTCTACATAAATTATGATCCTTACATCGAAGAATGAATAGGAAAAATGCAAGCCAACCCATCCCTAATATCATAAGCTCTACCAGACTAAGCCTGAAGATGGACAAAGAGAAGGGAAGAGCATTATTCAATCGATACGTGGAGCAGACAGATAAAGGTGACAAATGTGCCCACCTAAAAATAAAGGAAAGTGTTCTGGAAAATGGCATAAGGGACCAGATATACTTTGATCTCATTTATGAAGAGGCCATGGTGTGGTGTACACATTGAAAACCAGCAGAAACACTGCCCTGGGTCCTGATGGTGTACAGTATCACCGCATAAAACAGCTTGACGACACAGCTATTATAAATATGGTGAGCAATTTCAATACCAGCCTATGGAATGCTGAGGTGCCAGAAGACTGGCTACACAATTACCTTCGGCCACTTCCTAAACCTGGCAAAGACCCCACACTGCTTAGCAGCTGTCGAACTATCACACTACAGAATGTCTATGGTAAATTACTTGAAAAGATAGTTGCAAGACAAGTACTGAGCCATCTCGAAAATGCACAGATACCCTGGGTAGCTATTGACCCATGAAAACAACATAGGGTAAAGCTGCAATGTTTGTGTACGAGGGATTCCAGGGTAAAAGAGAAACGGTGGCTGTCGCAATTGACCTAGAGGATGCTTATAACAGTGTGGACTTTGCAACCTTAAAAGACTGTATAATGGCATGTGGTGTAAATCCTTGGCTAACAACAGCTGCCTTGACGGAGAGATCAGTTGCATTTCGCTTGGGAACATGGACAACAGAAGCAATGCGTATTTGTCCAGGACTACCCCAGGGTTCTCCACTATCACCAGTGCTGTTTAACATCTACACAGCAAAAGTAGCAATCTTTTAACCAACAGGACTCTGACAAACACTTACTTTTGCAGATGACATACTCACGTGCAGAACTGGCTCTGACAGACAGGAAATGATCCAAGGCAAACGAGAGGCACTAAAGGCAGTTTCTAGATGGTGTGAGGAGACTTGCACTTCTGTCAGAGAGGCAATGAGCTGTCAAGAGCAACCTGCTTACAGCTAAAGAGTTAATATCAAATGGTGTGAGGAAAGCGGATCAAAGATCAATCCCAACAAAGCCTGTGTGATGTGGTGCTGTTCGAACACATCCATAGTGAAAGCAGACCTTCCATACATCTCTTTCAATGGGCAGATCATTGAAAGGCAAGACAAGCTGAAGTATCTGGGAGTAGTGTTTGATCATGGGCTATTGCTCAAGCATCATGTCGAAGTGATAATACAGAAATGCAAGCGAGGACTGGCATCCTTAAAAACAATGGCTGCTGCACGCTTGGAACACAGACTACTGTTTCTCCTGTATCACTAGCTCGTGGATGTCAGTAATCATGTATGGCCTGGGAATACTCTCGCTGTCAGTGTCACAATGTGAATGACTGGAATGCAATCAAAATGAAAGGATGCAACTAACTTTGGGCTGTGCACATGATACCCCCATTGTGACAATGAGATACATGCTCTGACTAATGTCGATTAGATCCAGATATGTGATGGCCCAGGCAAAAGCCTATATGAGGGTAACCACCGACAAAAGACACCCCAGACATGAAAATGTAGTGGGCATCAAGGGAGCAAGAATAAAGAGGGGGCAGTCATGGATGGCACAGGCAGAGGCTAGGATTGGTCAGGTGCCCAGGGTTGAAAATGTATCCAAAGGGGAAGAGTGGAGTAAGTAAGGGGAGAACTGGATAAACTACCAGCAGGTCATCATTAGCCTTGGCAGAGTGTGCAGATCTTGGGGCAATGGAAAAGCAGAGCTGGAGATTAATCAGCTGATGATGCAATTGTGTACACTGATGGGTCTGTAGTTCATGATGAGAAATCAGGATGGGGCTTCTCTGTGAGAATAACTGGCATAGCCGTTGCTGAATAGAGTGCAGTCTACATGACAACAACCTCCAGCATTAGAATAGAGGTAGAGGCAGTTGCTGCAGCACTGAGGTGACTGTCTGAAACTCCATCAACCAGGGAAGTTATATTGTCAGACTCTCGGGCCATACTTTGGAAAATTCAGAACAGATGGCTGCGGCAGGAATTGAAAACATCAATAGAATTCTCAAGTCTCCAAGAACTGGTGTGGATCTACTGTCCTGGTCATGCTGGGGTATGTGGCAATGAGATGTGCTTGTTTAGTGGTTTCCACTAAGCTGGCAATCAGCAGATCCCAGGTTCAAGCCCTGGCAAGTACATTCGAAGCAGTGTCATCAACCTGGACTTGGACTGGAATAATTCGAGTCCCGGCAAAGACATCTGAAGGAGTGTCGTTGACCAAGGACTGGAATAACTTGAAAGGCTCTAATGGGTACCTCTGAAGACAGCGAGTATCTGCCTGAATGGTGAGAGGACACCTGTCAGTGTACAGGGAAAAGGGATACCCACGCAAAAATCAGTCTCAGGTTAGACATATTAACTGGAGATTTTGCCGAGTAATAGTGGGCGCATGATGAAAACAAACAAAAAAAGTAACGATCTGTTATCACTGGCCTACCAACTTTTTAATATTAATTTTGTGAATTTTTGTAGCACCAAATTTTCTTCCTAGATTCGACATTCTGTTTATAATTATTTTTCGCTCAGCCTAATTCAAAGAAACAAAAGCTTGCAGGTCATGGTAAGTTTCAGGCCGAATGGGTTAAACTTTCCTGGAATTGTAGATGCATCCAAGTTAAGATGAACCCATGCTATTTTGTAGATTATGCAGCAAAGATATTAAAGTAGCAGCTTCAGGATTATTTGATCTGAAAGTACATTTTAAAATGGAATTGTTAACCAGAAAACAAGTACAGGTGGCATCCACTTCCCTAATTTGAAAGACATCATTTAGCAACTGGTGATACTGCCTCACATCAATGCTGACTGTGAAAGATCATTTTCAGTGATGAAAAACATCCACACAGACTGTAGAAGGTTCGTGGATGTGAACACACTCACTTCTTTTTTACAGTGTAAGATTAACATTGATACATCTTTCTTCTTTGATCCTTAGCCGCCCACCGTCAAAGCAGTCAGTGGCCATTACGCCTGGTGGCGTCTTGTAGGGCAACAACAAATTGATTCCACTTTGCTTGGTCGGTGGCCATCTTTCGTACAGTGCCCAACTCTGGCTCATTCTTTGCATCTCAGCCTCCACAGTCCTCCGCCAAGTTGTTTTTGGTCAGCCTCTCTTTCGTTTTCCTTCAGGGGTCCATAGCACAGCTGTTCTTGTGATGACATTGGGGTCTCTTCTGAGGACATGGCCAACCCAACTCCAGCGTCTGCCAGCTATGATGGTGTGCATGTCCTCTTGCTTGCTACGAGGAAGCAGATCTTGGTTGGTGATGGTATTCGGCAAAAAGAGTCGGTGAATTTTTCTTAGGCATGTTGTGTGAAAAGAGGACAATTTCGACATTTCCTTCTCTGTAACTCTCCAGCATTCCACACCATAGAGAAGCACAAAAAGCACACAGCTCTGATATAATCTTAATTTTGTGCTTGTGCCGTACTGAGAGGACTTCCAGAAGTTTGTTTAGACTAAAATAAGGCTATTCTTGCTTTGTTCATTCTGTTGTTGATGTCTTTGCATGCTCCGCTGTCTGGTGTTACTATGCATCCTAGGTATGTGAAGGTGTCTGTCTGTTCCAGTTGCTGATTCTTTACTGATATGGGCTCAGGGTTGCTCACATTCAGCATCATGACCTCTGATTTCTTTAGACTGATGTTCAAGCCCTGCTGCTGGCTATACTTATTATGTGTATCCGTTTTTTCCTGGATGTGTTGATGTGAATGTGCTAGTAGTGCAATGTCATCTGCATATTCCAGATCTTCCAATGTAGAAAATGTAGTCCATCTTATTCCTCTTGGTCTGCCCTCTGTTGTCTGGCGCATCCCTGTCGTACTCCTGTCTCCCCATTTTCCAGACTTGTGCAAATAGTGGTTCTAATAGTTCTGCTGCTAGCTCAGGGTCTGTCTTAAATAGCTCTGCATTTAAGTTATCATGGCCAGGAGCTTTTCCGTTCTTTAACCCTTTGATTGCTGTGATGATTTCTTCTTTTTGTGGAATGTCTGTATTTACATCTAGATCGTTTTCAGCCTCGGGAACATTCAATTGTGTCTCTGGTGGTTCCTTGTTCAGAGTTTCTCTGAAGTGCTCTGCCCATCTTGTTTCCTGTCCCTCTGCTGTCGTGATGAGATTTCCTTGCTTATCTCTTACTAATGTAATATTGTTTGCACCTCGTCTTCTGCTGATGAATTTAGTTATTTTGTATACTGTGCTTTGTTCATTTCTCAGTGCTGCCTCTTCTGCCTGTCTTGCAAGATTGTCTAGGAAATTCCTTTTGTTGGCTCGGGTTTACCATTTAACTTCCTTGTCCAGCTGACTGTACTGTTCGCTATATAGTTGCTTTAACCTGGGGGATTTCGCTTCTGTTTTCTTTCTTTTCATTTCCTTTCTCATCATTATGGTGTTTAAAGTTTCTTTTGTTATCCAGTCTTGCTTCTTTCTTTCCTGGAATCCCAAGCATGATTTGCTGCTTTCCTTATATATTGTTGAAATGGTGTTGAATTTCTGGTCTATATCATCAGTCAGTGTCTTTTCCTGACTTTTGGCAAATTGATATCGTTTCTTTATGTCAGCCGCAAAAGCTTTTCTGGTAAGGGAGTCCTTCAATTTGCTGATGTCAAACCTTTTACAGTTGCTCCAGCCGTTCTTAGTTTCACTTTCAGTTTTGCTACTACTAAATTGTGATCACTTCCCACATCTGCACCTCTTCTTACCTTCACATCTTGTAATGCATGTCTCCATCTACCATTAATCATGATGTGGTCTATCTGGTTTCTGTCCCGACCATTTGGTGATTCCCATGTTAATTTGTGAATTTCCTTGAGCAGGAAAAGTGTTCCTCCAATGACCAGGTTGTTAATGCTACAGAAACTTATTAATTTATCCCCATTTTCGTTTGCTGTTCTGCTGCCGCATTTCCCCATTACTCTTTATGTATTGTGTGTTCCAACTTTCGCATTGAGGTCTCCCATTAATATGTTAAGATCATCTCTAGGTGTGTCTTCCATTTCTTTCTGCAGTTGTTGATAGAATTCATCCTTGACCTCTTCATCGCTGTCATTCGTTGGTGCGTAGCATTGTATTATTGTAGTGTTGGTGAATCTCCCTCTCAATCTTATTCTTATCAGTCTGTTGTTGATGGGTTTCCATTCCAGTAATGTCCTTTCTATTCCTTTCTGTAGAATAATGGCTACACCTTCATTGCGCTGTCCATCCTCTCTTCCAGAGTAAAATACTGTTTCTCCTATTGCTGTTTTAACTTTTCCTGCCCCTGTCCATCTGCTCTCGCTTATCCCTAGAATGTGTAACCTACAGTTTCTCATTTCTGCTGTGACCTGTTTTAGTTTACCCGTCTCGTTCATTGTCCTGACATTCCAAAATCCTATTCTTGTTTCACGTTTTGTGGTCAGGACGTCCGTTTTCGTGTCAGTGGCTTCCTTTTGGCTTTCACCACTGACAGTCATACGAGCCACAGACTCCGGATGTCCGTCCCGCAGCAAAGTTTGTTCATTTGTTGTCGTTTCCGTAACTTCATTTCTTTTTACATAGATAAGGGTGTCAGCCCTATGCTAAAACCCCCAACCTGGATGACCAGGGTGTCTGCTTTAGTCTGACCCCTGCCCGTGCAAACCTGTCCAGCTTGGTAGAACCTTCCAGGAGTAAAACTCCCGCTGGCATAGCTCTGGGGGTAATCAGGGTACGCAAGCCGCCATACCTCGACAACGTATTAACACCAGTGATGGCAGATTGATACATATGTTCTCAAAGAAAGCAGTAGTCAGTTTGAGGCTATTTGAATCCCCGTAAAGCTTTTCCACGAAAGGAGCTGGCGTCGGCCATATGCACTTTCTCTGTACCACATATAAGGGGCAACTTTGAAGCAGATGTTCAGCAGTCATTTTATCAGTGCCACAGTTACACTGATCAGTAATTCCTATCTTTAGCTTGTTCTCCAGCAACTTCAGAGCAGAGGCAGAGGCCTTGAAAACTGCAGCAGAGGTTATATTGACAGAAGAAAGGGCAGAGAGACAAGTTGCTTTCTTTACTGATGCACAGTCAGTTATTGCAACGTTGAAAAGCCACAATAATACAGACCTGGATGATCTCAGAGTAGTGCTCCACAAACTTTGTCAACGATTCAAAAGTGCTGTGATCCAATGGATCCCATCTCATTATAACATCGCCGGCAATGAAGAGGCTGACAGAATGGCAAAAGAAGGTTCACATCTACCTCAGCCTGATGCAAGCATAACTTTTGAGGAGGCAAAGAGTTTTATCAGAATCAGATACAGAAACAAATGGAATGTAGAACATCCAGGGCACACACAGAATGATGCTTACTACCAGCTCCACAGAAGAGAACAAGTGGTAATCTTCAGACTCCGCACTGGCCACAACAGATTGAGATACCATCTAGTCAACCCTAATTCAAATAATAATAGATTTGTGTATGTCATTTCTTAATTTAAAATGCATTGTGTAAAATTTATTAATATCTTCTGTCGGTAAGGAATTTTGAGTGTTTGTAAGGTTTTTTTTTTTTGGTCTGGCGTAAGGTTTGTGTCTCTGGAGGTATGGACTAGATTAGTATACACCTGCCACTACGTTTCCAATATGGCTATAGGTACTGCTTGAAAGTTAATTGGACTTTAATATTTCAAAAAATAACACAAAAACATAAAACAGGTTGATGAAATGGGTATTAGTGGGATGTTTTCTTCAACACCATTAAAATAGGTCATACGAGTCATTAGGTGAACAACGCTAACCTGTATTTACTGCATCTATAAATTATATTTGAGTGGCATATTAACTCTTAGTATACGAGCTCAAAAACCACGTTTTTACGAGCTAATTTCAGAGAGTTACATTTTTAGACATGACTACAATTACAGATTTTGCATTAAAAAATGTATTTTTAAAGATAACATAAAGTGTTTTATATCAAAATGTGAAGAAATGAAACTCCTATATCATGCATTTAACTAAATTGTTCAGTGGTTTTAAACATGCATTCACCATATACAGTAATGAGTGCAGATTGTGTACGGGTTTCCGATTTTTTTTACCTTCAAAATGTTAAGTCCTTCCTACCCAAGTTCAGTGTTTCCTACCTAGCAGGTAGGTTCACTGTGCAATAGGCGGTACCTAGGTACCGCTCACTGTAGTGTCCGCTACCGTCAGGTAAGAGGCACTGTACAGTATTCCCTACCTTTCAGTGCTTTCTGCCTCCTACAGGCTCGCTGCATCACTGCACACCGGACCGAGACATTTTAGAACCGATTCTACATTAGTCAAATAGAATCATAGTGTTACAGATGGTTGTTCGTCCATCACGGGTGATGAAGACCACTCTGTTCATCCAATTATTTAAGAATATGTTAGGTTAGTCTATGGGTACGAAGGTGACTGAAGAGCCCGATGCGGGCCTGGAAAGATCTTGGACAGTGTGGGCAGGGAATGTTTGCTTCATGTGAAGGTTTTATTTCACGGTCCTTTCTAGCTTGTCTCCGCTGTTCCGCTGCTGCTCTTCTGGATGATTCACATGCTGCTGCACCTTTACGAAGAGATGTGCGCCAAGCAGTTCGGTCTTGCGCAGCAGCTTCCCATGTGTCTGGGTTTATGTCAAAGGTTTTTAATGACGTCTTTAACGTGTCTTTGAAGCGCTTCTTTTGGCCACCATGGGAGCGTTTACCCTTCTGCATCTCACCATAAAAGAGTATCTTTGGCAGTCGATGGTCTGGCATGCGGACTACATGACCTGCCCAGCGAATTTGTGACTGCATCAGAATAGTATCAATACTAGGGATACCAGCTCTGTCAAGAACGGCGGTATCCGGGATCTTGTCTTGCCATTTGATGTTCATTATCTTCCTGAGACAGACTGTATGGAAGTGGTTTAGCTTCTTTACGTGGCGCCTGTATACAGTCCATGTTTCACATGCATATAGCAGCACTGGAAGCACCGCAGCTCTGTACACCTTCAGCTTTGTCTGTAGACTAATGCCACTTCGATGCCAAACGTTGGTGTATAATCTGCCAAATGTGCTGCTGGCTTTGGAGATCCTGGTGTTCACCTCATCATCAATGACAATGTTCTGGGATAGTGTGCTACCAAGGTATGTGAATCTGTTCACAACATTCAGTTTCTCACCATTAACCTTGATGACTGGCTCAGTATAAAACTGTGCCAGGAGCTGGTTGGTACATGATTTCTGTTTTCTTCGTGTTGATGGTAAGCCCAAAGTTGGCGCAGGCTTCGGAGAATCTATCCACACTATGCTGCAGATCAGCCTCTGAGCCAGCATTGAGGGCACAATCATCAGCAAACAGAAGATCTCTGATGGTGTGTGATTTGACCTTGGTTTTTGCTTGAAGCCTCCTAACGTTAAACAATTTTCCATCAATTCGATAACTAATGTCGATTCCTGTGTCCCCGTCTCTAAAAGCATCAGTCAGCATAGCAGAAAACATGATACTGAACAGAGTCGGTGCAAGTACGCACCCTTGTTTAACTCCATTTGAGACGGGGAAAGGCTCTGATAGCTCACCGTTTTCCTGAACTCTAGCCTGCATTCCATCATGCAGTTGCTGCACTATTGTGATAAATTTCTTTGGGCAGCCGTATTTTGCCATGATCTTCCATAGACCCTCTCTACTGACCGTGTCGAACGCCTTTGTCAAGTCGATGAAAGCTGTGTACAGGTCACAGTGCTGTTCTTGGCATTTTTCTTGTAGCTGTCTTGCAGCGAACACCATATCTTTGGTTCCACGTTCTTTCCGGAATCCACACTGACTTTCAGGTAAAAGACCTTTGTCAAGATGAGCCGTAAGGCGATTCAAAAGAATTCTGGCGAATATCTTCCCAGCGATTGATAAAAGAGAGATGCCTCGATGATTGTTGCAGTCTTGGCGATTACCTTTACGTTTATATAGATGTATAATTGAGGCATCTTTAAGATCGTGTGGGATGGTTTCACTCTGCCACATTTGCTGGAAGATCATATGAAGTTTCTCTATCAGAACTGCACCGCCATCTTTATAAACCTCAACAGGAATTGAATCGGAGCCAGGGGCCTTTCCACTAGACAGTTGACGAATCGCTTTTTTAGTTTCCTCCAGAGTTGGTACATCATCTAATGCTTCATTTATAGGAATTTGGGGCAGGCGGATGATGGCTTCGTCGTTAATAGATGATGGCTGGTTCAAGATATTATTAAAATGTTCAGCCCAGCGTTGGAGCATTTTTTCCTTGTCTGTAATTAGTGTTTTTCCATCTGCATTAAGGAGGGGAAATGATCCTGATGATGTTGGACCATAGACCGCTTTGAGTGCAAGGTAAAAGTTTTTCAAGTCATGGCTGTCAGCAAAGCCTTGGAGCTCATCTGCTTTATTACTCAGCCATGAATCCCGCATCTGGCGTAGTTTATGTTGGACGATTCTACGCATGTTGTTGAAAGCGTCTTTCTTGGATGTAGATTTTGGATCATTTAAATATGCTTTATGGAGATGGTATTTCTCAGCCAACATCTGCTTTATATCATCTGAGTTCTCATCAAACCAGTCATTTTGTTTCTTGATGGAAGGACCCAGGACCTCTGTAGCAGTGTTGTAGATCTGCTCACTTAGGGCTGCCCAATTTGTTTCCACACTTTGGCCGTCTAGCGAGATAGATTTGAGACGGTCTTCTAAGGTGTCAGTAAATGACTGTTTGATTTTTGTCTTCTTTAGTTTGGTAACATCCAGCCTCTTTTGAGTTTTCTTCCCCTGAGGGCGCCTGGCTGGTTGGATACGAATTTTAAGTTTAGATACAATGAGGCGATGATCAGTCCAGCATTCGGCACCACACATGGACTTGGTCACCCGGACATCTTGCCTGTCCTTCTTCCTAACAATTACATAGTCAATTAGGTGCCAATGCTTTGAGCGAGGGTGCATCCAGGAGGTCCTGTTGCGGGTAGGAAGTCGAAAAATGGTGTTGGTGACAAGGAGGTCATGTTCTGCGCAAGTCTGGAGGAGACGAAGTCCATTACTGTTACAGCGACCCACGCCGTACCTACCAATAGTGCCATTCCAGGAGATGTTATCTGAGCCTACTCTTGCATTAAAGTCACCAAGAATGATGAGCTTATCTGCTTTAGGAACTGATGCAATGACTGCATGTAGTTCTTCGTAAAACTTATCCTTGACATCATCCTGGTTTGTCATAGTTGGTGCATACGCGCTAATGATGGTGGCATGTTTTCTTCCATAGAACAGAGGGATCTTGACCGTCATGAGTCGGTCATTTATTCCCTTTGGGGCCCCCCGCTAACTTGCTGACAATTGCTGTTTTGATTGCAAATCCAACCCCTGCTTCTCGTCTTTCTTCAGTTCCTCTTCCGCTCCAAAAGAATGTATAACCTGCACCCTTTTCGCAAAGTTGGCCCTCGCCTGCAAGTCGAGTTTCACTCAGTGCTGCTATGTCAATGTTGTACCTGGCCAGTTCTCTCCCAATCAGGGCAGTTCGTCTCTCAGGTCTGTTTGCGTTAAAGTCTTTGTCAAGTAAAGTGCGCACATTCCATGCGCCTAGAATGAGGGGGAAAAATCTGTCCTTTCTTTTTCTTATATGTCGACCGCCGAAGTAGGGTACCCACCAACCGCGGTAAGCTGGTTAGGTAATGGTGAAGCAGGCAATGTTTAGGGCACCTTTTCTAGCCCCTTCCTCATGCCATGGAGGTGAGCAGTGCTTTCCTAAAGAGGGCTGCTCAGACACTCAGGGGGCTGCCGAATCCCACTGCTGCTCCGATCAGTGGAAGACGACCATATGGCCTGAGCCGCCTGTGTGTAGGTCTGCGACTACGACTGCCAGCGTACCCACGCCTGCCGCTTCGCCGCTCGCCCATCGCCACAGGACTTGTTGTGAGTGGATGGATGAATGGATGAAAGAGTGACTTGCGCGGTGATTTGGATTAAAGTGAGGAAGAGTTGCGCAATTCGTCGACCTCACTCTCTCGCCTGGGTCCATCTCAATCCAGTGGCAAGACAAGTCAAGACGACTGGAGATGAAGTCAGGTGCAGTGGATGACCAGGGCTTTCTACGTGCCTCGCCGTGCTCCTTACGCTCCACAGCGCGTTGCTGGTAATCGCCGTCATGCCCGTTGAACCAACAGGTGGTTTCTTCCGCGCAGTCTATCGAATCCAGTCTTCGCATGCATGGGTAGAGTGTTACAGATAATAACATTCAAATAACGGAAGATTCTCTACAGAAGTTCTTTTTAAAAAAAAATTATATTGGTATATACCATCTTAGCCTTTACTGGTAGCCACTGTTGTTTTCTGTATTTACGTCGTTATATATTACTCAATTATAACATGTTTCCCTTTTGTATATCATCTTTTTAATAAGTTAAAGATAGGAAGCAGAAGAAAAAACAACAAATTTTTAATGAAACATAGATGATACAAAAAAAAAAGGACATAAGTAGAAAACATTGGATAGGCAACCGTGGATCATTGCAACCCATTTTTCGATGTTGAGATGGCGCTCTGGTTACTCTAAACCAGTGTTTCTCAACAGGGGCGGAACCGCCCCCCTGGGGGGGGGGGCGTTTTCAAGATGTCTGGGGGCGTTCTGATGGGTCGCAATGATTGGGGGTCGTTACTTCCATTCAGGGGGGCGTTGTGTACATTTTTACAAGAATCAATATGACACAATTACAAAAGATATTCCCCTTCGCATAGCTTGTAACACTATAGTATTTATTTGCCTTGCGTCCCATAGAGTTTTTCAAGGATTCCAAACGCAACATTTTAGTACCTGGGATGTTACCATTGTCAAGAGACAGTAGGCGGAGATTTATGTCCCTTCAACACTCGAAACATTCATTAGCCTCTCGACACACACAAGCTAACCTTCTCTCTCCACTCTCGACACATATTTTTTTCTGGAAACACATTTTCGTTGGGAAAAAAAATTCCTTTTTCCAATGTCATTGCATGTACAACAGACGGAGCACCAGCTATGGTTGGTTGTCATCGTGGGTTTCAGGCATACTTAAAAAATGTGGCACCAGGTGTTTTAATTATTCATTGTGTTATTCATCGACAACATTTAGTCGCCAAGCATCTTACTGACAGACTCCACAAATCATTGAACTGTATTATCAGTGTTATTAACAAAATTAAGGCGCATTCTTTGAACGATAAATTATTTCGTAAACTTTGTTGTGATAATGGTGAAGAGTTTGAACGTCTTCTCCTACACACGGAAGTACGATGGCTGTCCAAAGGTAACTGTTTAAAAAGATTATGTGCATTATTTGATACTGTTGTAGAGTTTTTGGATTCAATCAAAGAAGAATTTAGCATCGAAAGAGAAGTATTGCGAAACGATGTGGCCTATATTTCAGATATATTTGAAAAGTTAGATGAGGTTCTTCTTAAGCTACAAGGAAATGAGATCAGTCTGATTAAAGTGAAAGGAATTATCATGGGGTTCATCAACAAATTGACATTATATAAAAATAAATCTTAGTCGCTGAGAACTTTCTCATTTTCCATGTTTACTACAGTTAGGTGGGGACAGGCTTAAAGATTCCGATTTATAGGTTTATTGCAGTCATTTGGACGCTATTAAAAATGATATGAGCATAAGATGTAAGGACTTGCAAGAACAATAAATACCGGACTGGGTGATTAATCCGTTTGAATCAGACGTGGAACTAGTTAGTCAACATTTACAAGAAGAATTAATTGAGCTACAAAATGACTTCGAGACAAAAGCACGATTCAGTCACACACATTACGAGAAATTTTGGATCCAGCAGAGGCTTGCGTATCCCGTTCTTTGGCGTGAAACTAAATTGCTAATTACAGCATTCCCAACGTCGTATTTGGTGGAGAAGGGGTTCAGTGCAATAGTGTTGCACAAAAGCAACGAAACCGACTGCAGATTTGTAACAGGAGATTTGAGACTTCTTTTAACAAACTTGGAATCAAATATTACAAAACTGGCTGAGTCACACCAAGCGCAAGGATCTCATTAAGCTTCATTAGTAAGTGAATTTTTATATAATTATATCATTATTATCAACTAATAATTTTTCCAATTTGTTCATGTTTAAAGTGGTTACGTAAGGAGAGGCATAAATATTCAGATTTGAAGATATATATGCAGTCACTTAGGCGCTATTAAAATGATATGATTATGATAGTTATAGAGTTGTAAGAACTAATTTTATATCATTTGCTCCGCCAATTTGTAATTTAAGGATAATGAACCTGTGGTGTATATAATTCCGTACTTAAACGTATATTTAATATAACTATGCTTTTATACAGTTGGGCGACCGCAGCTGAGGTTCAAAGATGTGGGCAAGAGAGATATGAGGGCACTGGACATAGATCCAGCAACATGGGAGGATGAAGCTGCCGATCGCACCAAGTGGCGATGCTATTTACGGCGCCACCTCAGATTGGGCGAAAAGAAGCTCACACAACAAGCCGAAGAGAGGAGAAAACGTCTAAATCAAATATTACAAACTGGAAAATAAGCAGCTGAGAGCTGTCACCTCAGGGGCGCATTCCCATAGTCAGTTATGACTGAAGCGGCTATTATTATTATTAATATTATAATTATTATTATTATTATTATTATTAAGCTTTTATAAATGGGCTTTCTCTTTTTCTTTATATTATAAGAAAAGATAACTCATTAACTGCATTGCTTTTTTAAAAGTATGGTGGAATATATGTATAAGTATCTGTGTGTGTGTTTGTGTATACAGGATAAAGAGCAAGGGGGTGTTAAAAGGGTGGGGGGCTTTTTAAAATATTAGTTGTCAAAAGGGGGCGTTGCTACTATCAGGGTTGAGAAACACTGCTCTAAACCGTTCCTAGACAAATACTCTAAACAAAACAACCAATGCTCCCATAAGGGGAGGTCACTATACTTTAAACCCACCAGACAATTAAATCGGACTGGTTTTCTCGTTCGGTGGCTGTTAGCTTTATATCAAGAGCGGAGTGAGGACTACTCATGTACAGCTGAATAAACTTAAGGATGGCAGTATCTGGTTTGTACTTCGGTAAATCTGCCATGAGAATCAAGCGCTGTAACCATTTTGTAAGCTCGACTGTTTACATTTAAAGGTGAAGGATACGCACCTCATTTTTTTATCACCGTTAAAAGACGCCATTTATACTCCAACAAAAACTACACCGTACTCCAGAACTGTACGAAGATGAAGAAATGTGAAGAAACAACACAAATAAAGCAGGAACTAGACTGTGAGGTATGCTAAATTTTCAAAAAAAGTAGACAAAGGTCGCCAATTTTACCATGTGTATATCAATACATCTGAGCTCTTTCAGATTTAAAAAAAAAAAAAAAAAGTACACAAGCACTAACCTTAACACAAACCCAGCTTGAAATAAAGAACAGGCGGCCACCTTCTTAAATTAGTTTATCATGCTGAGCTAGGCATAATTTTCTTATAGTCAAAAAGTACATGTAAATACTTTTAGGAACCTCTTTATACGTTTTTACTAGTTTTCTAATACACAACAATGCCTCTATAGTTCTGCTGTGTTGAATAAAAGTGTTACTGAAATTCACCTTTTTTTTCTTGTTTACTTACTTACTTAGTCGTTCCCCTTCTACCGTGAGGTGTAGAGGTTTGGAAGAGAGAGCGCCAGACTATCCTATCAGCTGTCTTCCTCCTGGCCTGGTTCCATTCTAGTCCTCGGTCCTTCAAGGATTATCTAATGTTGTCCTCCCAGCGGACTCTGGGAGTCTGGATCCCTGGCTCTTTGTTTCCCATGCTTGTCGTGGTAGCCGATCTTCTCCCATTCTGCAGACATGGCTAACCATCTTAGTTGGGACTGTTCTACTTGGGTCTGCAGGGGGTGGGATTTTAGGCCTTGGCGTATCGTCTGGTTGCGGACCATGTCTCTTCTTGTTACTTCAACCACCTTCCTCAGATACCTCATTTCTGAGGTTTGGATCTGGCTTTTATGGGTTGTAGTCATTGCCCATGACTCGCATCCATATGTCAAGAACAATAAATAAAAACCTCAAAAATGCAATTTAAATTTTCAAAGTATCTGTGCCAAACTGAACATTTTTCTTGTTAAATAGTTAAATTTTATTTCTATTTGTGTCATGGCTTTTGTGAAGTCCTAAGTATAAAAATATTGTCTTTCTAATGAGCTGATGATAGGTATCATTTTGTGAAGCGTAAATTTAAAAATATACTACTGGACAAAAGTTAAGGGCCACCAAGAAAAACTCCACTATGGACCAAATAAATGCAACCAGGTGTAAACAATTGATTACAACATAAAGTTGATTCATCCGTGGAAAAGATCAGTCAAGTTTTTTTTAATAGTGTGTGACTTACTAACAAAAAGAAATTCATCTTACTTTTTCACCTTTTGAACTAGTGGGGCGTGTTGCAAAAACCACGAGTTTTTGCAACAACAATGGCAATTTTCACATGTGGGTTAAAGTGACCCAGTTTTTGGACATTTAAAAAAAAATTAACCTAGTGCACACAGAAATGTATACACATTTCTCTGAGCTCAGTTTTAATGACATTTTCACTTGTCTTTACAGTTTGCCAATCATGTGAAAATTGCCATATATATATATATATATATATATATATATATATATATATATATATATATATATATATATATATATATATATATATATATATATATATATATATATATATATATATACTTACTTCCTACATTTGTGAGTGAGTTATCCTTGCCAAATCATCAATATATTTCATTTTGTCTCTTTTGATGTTTCTTCTTACTTCTTTGTTTGCTTCTATGTACACTTCATGAACCTTGGCTTTGGAGCTTCTGGTTTTGCTTCTGTTTAAATCTGCTTTCTTGTTTTTCCTGTCTTCTATCTTACTAATGGTTTCTGTTGTTATCCATGCTTTGTGCTGATGTTTTCTTTTTCTCAGTACTTCTTCACATGTCTCATTCCACATATTTTTTACTTGTTGCCAGTGGTCTTCCATATCTGTTTCATCTTTAGCTGTCGGAGTACTTGGTATTTGTTGAATACTGTGATTGAAATGTTTTCTCTTATTTCCTGATTTTTTAGAAATCCCACATTATACTGTTGTCTATAGCTATATGCTGTTGTAAATTTTTTGAGTTTTAATTTTGTTTTAGCCAACAGAAGATGGTGGTCTGATACAACATCTGCTCCTCTACATACTTTCACATCATGCAATGATGACATAAACTTTTTGCTTATGCATATGTGATCAATCTGATTCTCAGTTCTGTGGTCTGGTGATGTCCATGTTGCTTTATGTATTCTTTTATGTGGAAATATGCTTCCTCCTACAGCTGGTTGATTTGAAGCACAGAAGTTTGCTAATAGTTCATCATTCTCGTTCATCATACCTAATCCATGCTTTCCCATGATTTCTTCAAAGCCAGTGTTGTCTGTTCCTATTGTCACATTTAGGTCCCTTATTAAAATTGTGATGTCCTTTCTTTTCTTATTGTCCAAGACCCTTTGTAGTCTGGTGTAAAAGTCTTCTTTCACAGATTCTTCATCGTTTGTTGGTGCATAACACTGAATGATGTTTATATTTACTTTCTTTTTGGCTGATTTAAACCTTGCTGTTATAATTTGGGATCCCATTTCTTCCCATTCTATAAGTGCCTTCTGTGCTTCCTTGGACAGCATTAGAGCCACACCTTCACCTTGGTGGGCTCTTTCCTCCTCATGTTCTGAGGACCTTAAAAATGCAATTTAAATTTTCAAAGTATCTGTGCCAAACTGAACATATTAATTTTACTAACAAAATAGTTCCTTATTGAAAAACACAAAATACAAACAATTGCAGCTGAATATTTTTACAGTTTCTTTGACAGACTGAAAGTCTTTATTTGAAGAGTCCAGAATTACAATGCACAACAACAATAATGTACAGATTTTCAAAAGAGAATGACTTCCTATTGCCTGCCAACAAAGCTTTCAACATTGACAAGCTTCTTTCCACCTCTACTGACACCACAGGAGCTTATTTAAAAAAAATAATGTAACTTGGTTTTTAAGTCCCCCAAAATTTCACCAAGGGAAATATTTTTCCCTCAAAGGACATCTGAAATTAAGCACAGGTTCTCATATCTCACATTGTGTTTTTCAAAACTTCCTCAGTTTTCCTTTTCCCTTCCAGTCACATTGTCTAAGTCATTCATCCCTTTCATCATCAAATCTATCTGATCCACAAACAGAACTGCTGACATCATCAAATCTATCTGATCCACTAACAGAACTACTGACATTATCAAATCTATCTGATCCACTAACAGAACTGCTGACTTCTCCAAGGAAGTAATGGTACCAGGCAGAAATAAAAAATTTAACTTTTGTGTTGGGGAAATTTATGCTCACAATTTACAATAAAATGTTCATGAGTGCTATATTTTTTCTTTATACCTACTGACCAACCACTACGTTAACCACATATCCAATGAGAGAGTCAGTTGTCTCAACCATTGACACCAATTTTTTTTCTAAATATTGACTTTCTTTTGAGTTGATGATAGGTGTCATTTTGTGAAGTATAAATATAAAAATATTGACTTTCTTTTGAGTTGATGATAGGTGTCATTTTGTGAAGTATAAATATAAAAATATTGACTTTCTTTTGAGCTGATTATAGGTGTCATTTTGCGAAGTATAAATATAAAAATATTGACTTTCTTTTGAGATGATGATAGGTGTCATTTTGTGACGTCTAAATTTAAAAATATTACCGTAAAATCTCGCGTATAATACGCACAATTTTTACCCATTTTTGCCCGCTAAAACTCGGGTGCGTATTATACGCGAGTACTAAAAAATACGTAATTTTCGATATCGAAAGTAACCTACATTGGAAAGTCTGTCAAGTTTTTGTCACAATTTGACAGTGAAAATGGCGCAAAATTGAATGTACCATGTGTTTTCTTATGTGTCAGACATTGTTACAAAACGCATTTCGCACTCTTGGTCTTCAATCTGTTTTGATATTAAGCTTGGTTGTGAAGTTTGTCATTTGATTATTTTGAGCTCTGAAGATGAATTCGAGAAAATGTTGTACTGCAGCAAAAAAGCTCTTAGTGGTAAAATATGCAGAATCTTACGGCAATTGGGCAGCAAGTCGACATTTTTCCATTAACGAGTGCAACATTCGATTATGGAGAAAAATACAAAGAGGCGCTGCAAGTGTTGCCTAGTAAGAAAAAGGTGAAACGTGGGTCACCACCAGATCTTCCAGACCTAGAAAAAAACACGATTGGAGTGGGTAGTGGATAGAAGGCAACAAGGCATTGGTGTTTCATACATTGAAATCCGACTTAAAGCTCTGGAACTTAAAAAATCTCGTACAGGCACAACAGCATTTAAAGCGTCATATGGATGAGCAGTTCATTTTATGAAGCGACATGGTCTTTCAGTTCGTCGAAGAACTACTATCGCGCAGCATCTTCCATCTTCTTTCAGTTTTTTAACAAATGTTTCATAAAATAAAATCTTGAAAAATTATGGTGCGTATTATACACGCATTTCCATTTTACCAGAAAATTTTGGGCTAAATCAAGCATGCGTATTATACACAAGTGCGTATTTTACGCGAGATTTTACGGTAACCTTCTTTTGAGTTGATGTTCATTGTCATTTTGTGTCTAAATGTAAAATATTGATATTTGAGTTGACAATAAGTGTTATATTGTGAAGTCGAAATATAAAAATATTGGCTTTCTATTGAGTTGATGATAGATGTCAGTTTATGTTGTTCTAAAGCAGGTTTTCTAAACCTGTCATCCACAGGACTAATAAGCGGTCCATGAACAGATTATACAGTAGTTGGTCTGTATACAAAATGAAAATTTGAATTTTATTTTGATCTGGATTCATACTGGGAAAATTATTATGGGTTTTCGCTCTTAAAAAAATATATTCTTTTTAAGGAATTCTGTTGGTCTATAAGCTTAACGATTTGTCTTTTTAATAAAATGTATTATTTGTGTGAGTGTCTGATTGATAGAGTGGTTAGAGCACTAATCTCTTGCAGCTAAGGTACCGGGTTCTATTCACAGTATCAACACGCTCCAGTCTACCCAGCTGTAAATGGGTATCTGACTTTGCACTTGAGTTAGGGGAGGAAAAAGCAGCAAAAAAGGGAACTGGTCACCCATCTCTCGATGCTAGACCTAGTATAATGATGTCTCTAACACTTCACTCCCACCTCTTGATGCTGGACCTAGTATAATGAAGTCTCTAACACTTCACTCCCACCTCTTGATGCTGGACCTAGTATAATGAAGTCTCTAACACTTCACTCCCACCTCTTGATGCTGGACCTAGTATAATGAAGTCTCTAACACTTCACTCCCACCTCTTGATGCTGGACCTAGTATAATGAAGTCTCTAACACTTCACTCCTACCTCTTGATGCTAGACCTAGTAATGAAGTCTCTAACACTTCACTCCCACCTCTCAATGCTGGACCTAGTATAATGAAGTCTCTAACACTTCACACCCACCTCTTGATGCTGGACCTAGTATAATAAAGTCTCTAACACTTCACTCCCACCTCTCGATGCTGGACCTAGTATAATGAAGTCTCCAACACTTCACTCCTACCTCTTGATGCTGGACCTAGTATAATGAAGTCTCTAACACTTCACTCCCACCTCTTGATGCTGAACCTAGTATAATGAAGTCTTTAACACTTCACTCCCACCTCTTGATGCTGGACCTAGTATAATGAAGTCTCGAACACTTCACTCCCACCTCTTGATGCTGGACCTAGTATAATAAAGTCTCTAACACTTCACTTCCACCTCTTGATGCTGGACCTAGTATAATGAAGTCTCTAACACTTCACTCCTACCTCTTGATGCTGGACCTAGTATAATGAAGTCTCTAACACTTCACTCCCACCTCTCAATGCTGGACCTAGTATAATGAAGTCTCTAACACTTCACACCCACCTCTTGATGCTGGACCTAGTATAGTGAAGTCTCTAACACTTCACTCCCACCTCTTGATGCTGGACCTAGTATAATGAAGTCTCCAACACTTCACTCCTACCTCTTGATGCTGGACCTAGTATAATGAAGTCTCTAACACTTCACTCCCACCTCTTGATGCTGGACCTAGTATAATGAAGTCTCTAACACTTCACTCCCACCTCTTGATGCTGGACCTAGTATAATGAAGTCTCTAACACTTCACACCCACCTCTTGATGCGGGACCTAGTATAATGAAGTCTCTAACACTTCACTCCCACCTCTTGATGCTGGACCTAGTATAATGAAGTCTCTAACACTTCACTCCCACCTCTTGATGCTGGACCTAGTATAATGAAGTCTGTAACACTTCACTCCCACCTCTTGCTGCTGGACCTAGTATAATGAAGTCTCTAACACTTCACTCCCACCTCTTGATGCTGGACCTAGTATAATGAAGTCTCTAACACTTCACTCCCACCTCTTGATGCTGGACCTAGTATAATGAAGTCTGTAACACTTCACTCCCACCTCTTGCTGCTGGACCTAGTATAATGAAGTCTCTAACACTTCACTCCTACCTCTTGATGCTGGACCTAGTATAATGAAGTCTCTAACACTTCACTACCACCTCTTGATGCTGGACCTAGTATAATGAAGTCTCTAACACTTCACTCCCACCTCTTGATGCTGGACCTAGTATAATGAAGTCTCTAACACTTCACTCCCACCTCTTGATGCTGGACCTAGTATAATGAAGTCTCTAACACTTCACACCCACCTCTTGATGCTGGACCTAGTATAATGAAGTCTCTAACACTTCACTCCCACCTCTTGATGCTGGACCTAGTATAATGAAGTCTTTAACACTTCACTCCCACCTCTTGCTGCTGGACCTAGTATAATGAAGTCTCTAACACTTCACTCCCACCTCTTGATGCTGGACCTAGTATAATGAAGTCTCTAACACTTCACACCCACCTCTTGATGCTGGACCTAGTATAATGAAGTCTCTAACACTTCACTCCCACCTCTTGATGCTGGACCTAGTATAATGAAGTCTCTAACACTTCACTCCCACCTCTTGATGCTGGACCTAGTATAATGAAGTCTCTAACACTTCACTCCCACCTCTTGATGCTGGACCTAGTATAATGAAGTCTCTAACACTTCACTCCCACCTCTTGATGCTGGACCTAGTATAATGAAGTCTCTAACACTTCACTCCCACCTCTTGATGCTGGACCTAGTATAATGAAGTCTCTAACACTTCACTCCCACCTCTTGATGCTGGACCTAGTATAATGAAGTCTCTAACACTTCACTCCCACCTCTTGATGCTGGACCTAGTATAATGAAGTCTCTAACACTTCACTCCTAAGATGCTAGACCTAGTAATGAAGTCTCTAACACTTCACTCCCACCTCTCGATGCTGGACCTAGTATAATGAAGTCTCTAACACTTCACACCCACCTCTTGATGCTGGACCTAGTATAATAAAGTCTCTAACACTTCACTCCCACCTCTTGATGCTGGACCTAGTATAATGAAGTCTCTAACACTTCACTCCTACCTCTTGATGCTGGACCTAGTATAATGAAGTCTCTAACACTTCACTCCCACCTCTTGATGCTGGACCTAGTATAATGAAGTCTTTAACACTTCACTCCCACCTCTTGATGCTGGACCTAGTATAATGAAGTCTCGAACACTTCACTCCCACCTCTTGATGCTGGACCTAGTATAATAAAGTCTCTAACACTTCACTCCCACCTCTTGATGCTGGACCTAGTATAATGAAGTCTCTAACACTTCACTCCTACCTCTTGATGCTGGACCTAGTATAATGAAGTCTCTAACACTTCACTCCCACCTCTCAATGCTGGACCTAGTATAATGAAGTCTCTAACACTTCACACCCACCTCTTGATGCTGGACCTAGTATATTGAAGTCTCTAACACTTCACTCCCACCTCTTGATGCTGGACCTAGTATAATGAAGTCTCCAACACTTCACTCCTACCTCTTGATGCTGGACCTAGTATAATGAAGTCTCTAACACTTCACTCCCACCTCTTGATGCTGAACCTAGTATAATGAAGTCTTTAACACTTCACTCCCACCTCTTGATGCTGGACATAGTATAACGAAGTCTCTAACACTTCACACCCACCTCTTGATGCTGGACCTAGTATAATGAAGTCTCTAACACTTCACTCCCACCTCTTGATGCTGGACCTAGTATAATGAAGTCTCTAACACTTCACTCCCACCTCTTGATGCTGAACCTAGTATAATGAAGTCTGTAACACTTCACTCCCACCTCTTGCTGCTGGACCTAGTATAATGAAGTCTCTAACACTTCACTCCCACCTCTTGATGCTGGACCTAGTATAATGAAGTCTCTAACACTTCACTCCCACCTCTTGATGCTGGACCTAGTATAATGAAGTCTGTAACACTTCACTCCCACCTCTTGCTGCTGGACCTAGTATAATGAAGTCTCTAACACTTCACTCCCACCTCTTGATGCTGGACCTAGTATAATGAAGTCTCTAACACTTCACACCCACCTCTTGATGCTGGACCTAGTATAATGAAGTCTCTAACACTTCACTCCCACCTCTTGATGCTGGACCTAGTATAATGAAGTCTCTAACACTTCACTCCCACCTCTTGATGCTGGACCTAGTATAATGAAGTCTCTAACACTTCACTCCCACCTCTTGATGCTAGACCTAGTATAATGAAGTCTCTAACACTTCACTCCCACCTCTTGATGCTGGACCTAGTATAATGAAGTCTCTAACACTTCACTCCCACCTCTTGATGCTGGACCTAGTATAATGAAGTCTCTAACACTTCACACCCACCTCTTGATGCTGGACCTAGTGTAATGAAATCTCTAACACTTCACTCCCACCTCTTGATGCTGGACCTAGTATAACAAAGTCTCTAACACTTCACTCCCACCTCTTGATGCCGGACCTAGTATAATGAAGTCTCTAACACTTCACACCCACCTCTTGATGCTGGACCTAGTATAATGAAGTCTCTAACACTCCACTCCCACCTCTTGATGCTGGACCTAGTATAATGAAGTCTCTAACACTTCACTCCCACCTCTTGATGCTGGACCTAATATAATGAAGTCTCTAACACTTCACTCCCACCTCTTGATGCTGGACCTAGTATAATGAAGTCTCTAACACTTCACTCCCACCTCTTGATGCTGGACCTAGTATAATGAAGTCTCTAACACTTCACTCCCACCTCTTGATGCTGGACCTAGTATAATGAAGTCTCTAACACTTCACACCCACCTCTTGATGCTGGACCTAGTATAATGAAGTCTCTAACACTTCACTCCCACCTCTTGATGCTGGACCTAGTATAATGAAGTCTCTAACACTTCACTCCCCTACAGCAGTATCTGTTCTGGGATTACCTTGACCTTGACCTTGTTGTTATTATTTGTGTGCACAAATTTTAATCATGACGTCTGTGTAGATTTTTTCTAACAATGGGGCCTTTCACAGTAGAGATATTCGTCGAAATATATTTAGTTGGTTACACTGTAGAGTGGCAACAGTGTAGAATCGAAAACCCGTTTGGCGAGTCGGGCCAGAACGGAAGAGGATGTAGAATTTTTGGTGCGATTTAGTCTAGGAGATGTCAGCGGTTCTGTATGCACGCTTGTTCCCGTTTGTCAGCGGTTTGGCTGGGACCTTAAATCCATAGTACCATTAGGGAGTTTGTTCACACAGCACAAGTAGCCTGGTGTGCTCTGTGTGATTGTGCTGTGTGTAATATTATATATATATCTTTTTCTGACAGGGCCATAGCCTTTATGGTACAATTCAAGCATATGTGCAACAAGAAATTAGATAGCAACAATAATTGATGGGATTAATCCTACAGCTTACTAGAAAGTGGTATTTTTTTTCTGTAATACAATGTTAGTGCAATTATCACCACTTACATCCCTAACATCATCTTCTAACCTACTAGAGTTTTTTATTTTTAGGATTTGACATTTTTAAAAATATTTATATGAAACATAATTTATTTTTTCAGCCTCCAGGAAATAGTCAGACACAGTTCCCATTTATGGATGAAAAAATTAAACTGGAGCTGGATTGTAAAGTGAGTTTATTTTTTTTCATTGTTACAACTGACATACTAATTCTTCCTAATATTAGCCCATACCCTTACTAGCAGTTAACTTAACACTACATTTTAGGCTTCACTAAATTGCTTTTGACAATTTCAAAAGATGCAGAAATGAAAATTTAAAACTAAAATTTACGTTTCTGAATGGTTAAAATAATTGCATAATGATTTATCTCTTCCGATGTCTACTAGGATTTTGTTTGTGCAATTATCTGCAGTGTCAGCTGATACCATGGTAACAATAACAACAATATGCTCAAAGTAACTTCTACTTATCCAGACTGAACTGTATATTATGTGCAGTTATCCTCACTTAATCCTGCAACATCTTCTACCCCACTAGAGTTTGTTGTTGTTTTTAGGATTTCATACGTTGTTGCATATTTATATAAACCATAATTTTTTCTCTCCAGCCTCCAAGAAATATTCACAGTTCTCATTTATGGATGAAAAATTTAAACTGGAGTGGGATAGTAAATGAGTTTTTTTTTTTTTTTGTCTCTTGACATAGTAAATCTTCCTACTAGTGATCCTTACCCATTTTTGGGGATCAGGTTGCTAAAAAATGTGGAATAGATAAAATGTTTCTGTGATTCTTAGAAATATCTTGTATATTTTTTATAGAATGTAACTCTTTATCTTCTAACGTCCTCTTCTGAATTTTTTTTCTGCACCACCAGCATGAAAGAAATATTGAAACTGGCATTACTGGTCCATCTGTCAGAGTGAAACAGGAACAAGATAATGAGGTTACAGTTTAATTTAATGTTTTATTTATACATGTAATTGAGCTTAATTAAAGTAGATAATATTTGCAAGTTTTTGTTACGCGTACACCTTTTATCTTGATTTGATGTGTACATTAGGTTTACTATTGTAATGCCGTGCACAGTATCCTGCTTTGGCCGGTTACTCTTTTTTTCTCAGACTTCAAGTAATGGTGAGACAACAGCTACATTCAGTGGTGAAAAAATAAAACTTGGAACTTACTTTATGAGTAATTTATTTGTTAATTATTGTAGTACTTGTTAATTGTAGCACTGGAGAAACACACATTCTTACTGTCATTGAAATATTATGTATTGTACAGTTTGTTTCTCATTTTCTAGAATGATGCATTGTTGGGGCTATTCAATAAATTAGCTTATACGTAATTTTAATATTGTGCCCAAGTCTTTGAATCTTTCTACTTGTTTCATATTGGTACCAGTTATTATGCTCTTAATCGTGTCTCACACGTCACGTGTCAGATGGCACTCACCACTAAACTTTCTGCTAAATCTGACAGACTCAAACTTGTTTTAACAGTCTATCTCCACTGTTTGGAAGTGAAAAGAAAAATATTTCATCTTCTTCCTATTCTCAACTCTGATCCTGTTACCAGTGAGTTGTTCTATGATCCCCCACTGGTAGCATATCGTAGGGATAAGAATTTCAAGGACATTCTTGTGCACAACTGCTTGATGAATACTAACCCTCCCCATTTTGGTACACAGTCTTGTCACTGCCCCTATGTCATACGTGTGCGCATGTGCTCCAGACTCAGACTGTTTCATTTCCGAGGGGCAATTTTATTAGAGTCATTTACATGTGAATCTAGGAATCTTATTTATGCCATTATCTGTAAAAGATGCAACATTACCTATATTGGTGAAACTGGCAGATGTTTGGCAGATAGATTCCTTGAGCACTTAAATGACATTTATCACAGGGAACCTAAACCTGTGGCCCTTCATTTTAATAGCCCAGACCATTCCGGTTCCCTTGATGCCCTGGTGACTGGTTTAACCTTCACCCCTACTAGTCTGATTCCCAACTCGTGGGTGCTCGGGCAACCAGACATTTGATATAGAGAAAAAACTCTATACCCATCTCGTGTGTGCTTGGGCACCCATACTTTTTATAGAGCAATATAAAGAGTTCATTTCAAGCCAAACTGTCAGTATCTTCACAAACACAAAAACTAGGAAATAAGGGAAGAAGTCATGAGTTATGCAAGTTTTCTTGATTTTTAATTCAGAACAATAAACATTGAATATTGAATGTTTTGTTCACTTAACAATGAACATGAACACCCAAATATGCTGAATCATTGTCGCAACTCTGACATTGCAAACCACTCTGGACACACAACATGCTTGTAGTCTGGGCAAATGTAGGAATGACATCTTCCACAATGAGTAGACACTTTTTTATCTTTTTTCCTTGAACAGAGAGCACATCTTTTCTGTTTTTTTCTTGGCTGAGGCGTTGGAACCTGGTTTTGATTTGGGGGTTGTAGCCTTTGTTGTGTTCATCTATTTCTGAGATTGTTCAGAAGGATTGGATGGGTTGGAATGACCTCTCTTTATTTAGGGAATTTCCGTTCCATCCAAGCTTTGGATTGTTAGAGAAATGGTATCTTTCAAATAATTTGAAAGGTTTTGTAAACCAATGGGGCGTTTGAGCTGACCTTCTGCATGTCCTGATGCTACTGATCTAAAGAAATCAGATTGTGCATCCTTTCCAGCCAGACAGTGGTTTAGGTTTGCCGCTCTAAAGACCACGAAAGCTGCAAGGCATCTAAGGTCCAAAATATTTTACAGCTTTTTTTATGAACAACTTTTTGTTTTTTCTTGAATGTTGTCAAGCCATTCTTGCAGTTGTAGGTTGTAAAAAAGTTGTCAAATGTAATGTTTCTGCCAGTCCTCAAGTATGGCTCAACTAATTCCTTGACCACCCTCTCTCCATGGTCCTTTTATGGCTGTCGACCAACCTTTCCTATGTAAGGTATGCCCCTCAGATGAAAACAAGTGTCTGCCTCATTCAGCCAGTAGATCTTTAAAATATATCTGTCTGGCTTGCTCTATAGATCATCATCATCAGTTGCCATCTCCACAACGAAGGTTGGTTGTAATGGATCTCCAACGTCTTCTGTCTCTTGTCTTGATGGTGCACTCTGACAGACTCTTTCCTGTCCATCTCTTGATGTTGTCTTCCCACTTATAGCGCTGTCTTCCCCTTGCACGTTTGCCTTCAACTCTCCCTTCTGTTATGGTCTTCTGCAAGGTGTTATGCCTTTTTATGTGGCCAAAGTATTTTAGCTGTCGAACTTTGACCTCCCTCATTAGTTCTCTTTTCATACCTAGATTTTCTAGGACCTGCTTATTTGTTTTCATCTCTTTCCATGAGATACGCCCCATTCTTCTATATATCCACATTTCAAGAGCCTCAATTCTTTCTTCCAAATGCTTATTCATCGTCCATGTTTCTGCACCATACAGAAATGCAGAATATATATAACACTTTATGATTCTCAGTTTTAATTTGTGAGATAACTGTTTGGATGTCAGTATATGTTTCATGTTGTTGAATGTAGCTTTGGCCATTCCTATTCTCTTCTTGATTTCTGTTTCACATCTGCCATCTTCTGTTATTATATGACCGAGATATACGTAGCTCTTGACTTGTTCCAGGATTTCCCCATTTACGCTTATCTTTAATGTGGGTTTATCGTCTGTTTTGCTAATTATCATAGTTTTTGTTTTCTCAATATTAATGTCGAGTCCATATTCATGACTTATACTGTTCACTTGCTTCACTAGTTCCTGTAACTCCTGTTCGCTTTCAGCTAACAACACGGTATCATCTGCATATCTAAGGTTGTTTATTGACCTTCCACTGATGTTCAGTCCTGGTATTTCCTGTATCTGTTTGAAAATTTTTTCAGTGTATAAATTAAATAGGCAGGGGGACAGCACACAACCTTGTCTGACACCTCTTTTTATGTCTATGTATGGTGAATAATTCCTTCCAGTTCTTACTGTGGCAGTTTGCTCCCAATAAAGGTTACTGAGTATTCTTATATCTTTTCCATCAATACCTATGTCTTCGAGGCATTCAATTATTTTCTCATGATGGACTCTGTCAAAAGCCTTCTTATAGTCAATGAAGCACATATACATACTTTTTTCGGACCTCTGTATATTTTTCTGCTAATATTCTTAGGCAAAATATTGCCTCTCTTGTTCCACTGTTCCGTCTAAAACCAAACTGTTCTTCCTGGATTTCGCTGTCTACTTTACTTTTTATTCTTTCCTGTATGATTTTGAGCAGTATCTTAATTGCATGACTCATCAGGCTGATTGTTCTGAAGTCTGAACATTCTGTTGCATTTGGTTTTTTGGGCAATGTTATAAAAACTGATGTCTTCATGTCGTGTGGTATATATCCTGTATTGTATACATCGTTGCATATTTCTGTGATTGTATCTATACCAAAGCTCTCCAGAGCTTCTATCATTTCAATTTTTATGTTATCCATGCCTGCTGATTTTCCTTTTTGTATCATATGAATGGCATTCTCTACTTCTGATCTGAGAATGTTTGGGCCTTCATTAGAATCTGGTGATGGTTTTTTACCTCTGTTGTCCTCGAATAATTCTTTTACGTATTCTGCCCATCTGTTTGATATGTCTTTCTCATCAAGTAATATTACACCATTTTTGTTCTTGATACAGCTTCCTCCTTGTGCAAACCGTGACCGATTTGATAATTTCTTTATTTCTTCATGCATATCTCTTGTCCTGTGCTTTGCTTCCAAGTCTTCTATTTCCTTGCATTTTGTTTCTATCCACCGTTCTTTTGCTTCTCTACACATAGTACGTATGTCATTGTCTATTGTTTTATATTCTGGAGTGTTTTTTGCTTTCTTTCTTTCGGTCATTTTATTCAAGATGTCATCTGTCATCCAAATTTGATTTTTCTTAGACTCCTTTTTAGGTAAATTTGCATTTGCTGATTGTATGCTTGTTTTTAAGCATTCCCATTTTGCGGTTGCTTTTTCTTCTGGGTTTTCTCTTCTATACTGCTCCATGCTTTCTGTCAATAACTGTTGATATTTATTTTTGACGTCGATTAAATATTTCTGTTTTATATCTGGTTGTTTCAGCGCTGATATTTCTATCTGGGGTTCCTCCTGTCTTCTGTTTCCTGCTCTTTTCAGCTTTATATTTACTTTGATGACGACTGGATTGTGATCTGAATTTATGTCGGCGCCAGGATATGTCTTTGCACTTGTGACACTGTTCTTAAATCTATGTTTTATCATGATATAGTCGATTTGATTTCGTGTTATATCTCCTGGGCTTTTCCATGTGTATAATTTCCTTGGGTGGTGTTCAAAAAAGGTGTTACATATGACCAGCTGGTTTTCTTCACAGAACTGGATAAGTCTGTCTCCTCTATCATTTCTTGTCCCTAATCCATACTGTCCTACTATTTTCTTGTATTTTCCTTTTCCTACTTTTGCATTCATATCACCCATTACTATCAACACATCTGTTGATTTGACTGGTTTAAGTGTGTGTTGTAGCTCTTCATAGTATTCTTCTATTTCTTCCTCGCTGTGATCTTTAGTTGGTGCATAAGTTTGTAAGATTGATATGTCGAATGGCTTTGCTCTCATTTTTAGTAACATCATTCTGTCATTGTGTGTCCAGTATCCACATACGTATTTTTCTAACTCCTTCTTTATCAACATTCCTACCCCTCTTTCATGTTTCTCTCCGCCTGAGTGTATAAGCGTGTACTGGTCTCTTTTTATGTAGCCTGTATCAAAAAGTCTTGCCTCTGCAACTCCCAGTATATCGAGTTTCATGTCTGTTGCTACTAATATAAGAAGATTGTCAAGCTTTCCTTCTCCGTTCAGAGTTCTAACATTCCATGTTCCTATTTTTAGGCTTCTCCTACTAGTTTTTAGGTGGTCTTTCTCAGAATGCTCCCTTTCAACAGAATTTAAGGAACACTCGTCATTATGTACTTTCTTACTCATTAGAGGAGTTGCCTCTTCCCTGTTAATTTGTACAGTAGATTCTTCCCCAGGGGACAGAGAGTTCTCTACATATCGTTTCTTATCTTGTTGTTGTGATCCCATTACATTCTGTAGGAAGTACGTGGTAAGGCCCCAATCTCTTCCACGGTGGCTAGCCATTGTCTTTTTCTATGTCCGACACGCCTCCAGTGCGCCACACACTTTGCTGTTTCGCTTTGCGAGCCGTTGATCTTCTCAGATTCCTCCGCCTCACTCACCGTCTCAGTCTTTGTGTACTAGGGATGGACATTCCCTTGAGTAAGATTGCTCCTACTCCACCCATGTAGTTTAGCCAGTCAGCCAAGACTGTTGCCCGGGATGTGGCCACCGCCGTACACAAGCGGTATTCAAGGAGCCATACATGAGCTAGATAAAGAGAGGAGAACCAAATAGGATCCTGACTATCCTAAAAAGGACATGGCTGTCTCTCACCGTGAGGTACTATCCCTCTCTCTTTATCCTACAATTAGCATCTTCCTTTGAAGGGCACCAGTTGTTCGTCAATAGTCAGGAAAGGACCAGGATTGTAGTTTCTTCTCAAATTTCTTTCAAACTTCCCTGACTGGAGCAAGAGGGTCTTTTGTTTCTTCTTTCTGTGCAAGTGGCTTTGTCATCAAAGTGCAAGCACCCCAACAGCCTGACAAATCTTTTGTAGCTAAACAATGATCTGACAAAGGGGCTTCCCCAAGCAGGCGGTAGCTGTCCAGTGAGATTCTAGAACCTCTCCCACTGTCGGAAGTAGCCCCTGGCGCCAAGTCCTATGCCAATTGAGCAAAATGCTTTCAAACGGTAACTGCTACTTCCCGTTTTTGCCGACACCTATAGTGTGAAGCTGGAGTGTCCTCTCCAGGGCGCGAGCTTGGGCACAGTTATATGGAGATCAAGCTGTTGCCCATGCAGCATGTTCCCCCTCTCCACACAGCCGGTAGATCCAAAGGAACGGCAGTAGCCGATACAGTTTGGTACCAGCCATGTCGCAGGAGTTGCCAGAATAATGTCGAATCGACATTAGACTGCCTTAGGGACTCCGACTCCGGATTTATCCTCAGGGTTTACTCCCGAAGCCAATTCCATAAATGGATATTCCCGCAAGGCAGCGGTGGTTTGAATTCAGAGTTCCTTCTCTTAGATAAGCTACCAACCAAGGATCACGAGCCCTATCTGCCCGAAGCTGCTGGTTTTAAGGCGCCAGTCTCTCGCCTTTGCCCCTTCTCCCGTCAGTGGAAACAGTTTCGCCGGGCTCAAATTGAGCCACACGTGAAGGCCGGGAGCTGGACTTGGTTGTCAGAGGCTGTTTGAGGCGCGTGCCATAGAAGTATTTTATCTGCAGTGAGAGCTTATCCTCACTACAACTCCCGGCAATAACAACCTTTGGAAACCATTTACTGATACACCATATCAAATCTGTATTTGCTCTCAGTAATGTCTTGTGAGTGTAATACAGCATATTTACTGATACACCATATCAAATCTGTATAATTATTTCCCTATACAATGTAATGGGTGTATGGGCACCCACAAGTTGGGTAAAGGACTAAGAAACTTCCCCCCCCCCCCCCCCCACCCCCACTGCAACACTATTATTTGTTTTCATGTGTACACACCAAGGGAGATGGTGGATTCCAACATAATTTGGGCATTCTTAGCACCAAATGAAAAATAATGCTAGTTTTTAAAAAAAATCTGTTTTAAATGGTTCCTCGAGTTGGGGTGAAGGTTAAAAGCCTGCTTTTGCGATGACCGTACTCATTTTTCTCTAGAGAATTGTCTCATTTTCAAAATGGGCTGTCATGGCTTAAATGAGCAACATCGTTTTGCTTAACTCTGTTATTTATTGGCTTTCCACTATTTTAGACTTCTTTATTTCATCCATCTCTTTTTCACAATCTTTTCTTTGTAAGTGTTTCATTTCCTGTCCCATTTGTGCACTTTTATGATGTCACATTTATATGTGATTCCTGTAGCCATTGTATTTACCGCTTCTCATTATCTTTTGCCCGATGGTGTCATATCAGAGCTTGTTTTGTTATTCAATTTTCTGCTTTTGATTATAGTCACAGTGAGGTAGCTGTTGTTTGAACGTAAATATCATTGAGAGCAGGAATTATATGTCCCTTATATTTAACGAGAAGCAATAAATGAGTTATATCCTGTTTAGAATTAGCTCCCCTTGACTGAGATCAGAGAATTGTCGAAGGTTTGAATAGATCTCAATCATTTAGTACAACCAGTGAGTAAACACTTTAAACACAGGTTTTTACAGACAGTCTGTACATAGATGGCAAAATGTGTGCAGGACATGAAGTGAGACTTTGAGAGCAGACACAGTGAGTTTGTTACCCAGCATGAATATGCTGTGGGTCTGTAGTGAAGAGATATACTCCAGTCGCCAGATATCAAAGATAAGGTATTCTTTGAAGAATTAACAAGTTATTTGTATAGGAGAATTGTGTAGAGAAATTTTGAGGACATTTTCAGTATATCAAGGTAGGTAGACTTCACTAATTTATTGAATTGAGAATCATTTCGATTGAATGTGACAGGTCATCACAGGAACGAACGAACGAATGAACAAACTTTATTTTCAAAGGGTTAAGAATTGGGCACGCAGGCCCGTCTGAGAAAATTTGCTAGTGAAAAAGACAAGCAGAAGAATGAACATGAAATAGACAAGTGTTGGGAAATTTTGACACCCTAGTGGTTAGGCTAATGAACCATTAACCAAGCAAGGCAAGATTAACATTGGATATGAGAACATATTATTGTGACAGCATGGAAACATCGATGCAACTAGAGCTACGGAAGAAGAGTTAAAGTGATAAAAGAATCTGTGACCAGTAATCAAGTTCTCATGAGTTGTTATTACAGATAGATTGAATAACTTTGTTGAAGCAAGTGAATGGAAGCTTGGAAAGTTTGCACATTAGGTGTCTTTATTCACCCACAGATTAAAATTGTTGAAATTTAGAAGCCAAACGAAGCACCGTACTTTTTCTTAAATTTTTTTTCTTAAATTCGCGCGAAAAATGTCATCGCGCAACAAATCTCTCTCGCAGTTCGCCAGTGTTGCTTGTGGGGCTACGTTTTTCCTTAGGCTTAGGAGACTGTGTACTCTGATAGGCTTCTATAATGATCTCTTGATCAACCATATCTGGGTATTTAAACTGATAATCGATTTCTGGTTGTCTTTGTGTTCAATATTTGCGGGTGTTCTGATAATATTCTGTGCCATCCGTGTATACCATTTTTCTTTTCGGTGCTTCCAGGTATCCTCTCTGCAATTGTTTAGCTTGTTTTGAACTCTCTGTCTTTCTCCATGGGGGTATTATGGTGTGTCGAAGCACTTGCACTGAACCTTGGGGGCGGCTGGGGGTGTATTGTGTTGTCTGACGCGGGGACTGATGGGTATGGTTCTGCGAAGTAATGTTTTGTTTATGAAACCTCCTATCTCGATCAGTCTTACCTCTAGACCTAACGTGCCATGCAGCAGAGTCAATGGGGTGGCGGGGGGGAGGGGGTGTATTCTGTGGTCTGATGCGGGGGCGGGGATTGATGGGTATGACTCGCCTGCATTATGTTGGTCAGTGTTACCTTGTTTAGTTTTGTAGGTGCCTCGTATGGAGGATGATTGTACTTGAGCTATGATAGCACCTCTAGCAATGGTTGTCGTTTTACCAGATGTGTTGACTATCATAACCGGAAGTCTCTGTTTGTTGTGACTTCTGCTATTCCTTCCATAATAAATAGCATTGGTTCTTCATTTATATCTTCTCCCTGTATGGGTTCCACATGAATAGTTTGTCCAGGTTTTATATATTGTGACGCTTCAATCCTACCCTTGGCTATGACTAATGAATTTGGTAAGAGGGTAACCAGGCTGTTAAACGAATCAATGATGCAATATGGATGTCATCTTGGAGTTCTACAAGCGATAATTTCCTATTACTCGTGGGTTTTTGCTCAGCAGTGAATATGTGTAGTTATGTCTAGTTTTGTAGCAGTTAGGGTTAGGTTTAGGGGTAGTATTAGGGTTAGGATTAGGGTTAACACTAACCCAAACCCTAAACCTAACCCTAATACTAAGCCTAAACCTAACCCTAACTGCTACGAAAGAACACATAGCTACACATATTTACTGCGGAGCAAAAACCCACGACTGGGAAATAAATTTAGATTTATAACCTCAGACCTAAGGGCCTTTTATATTTGGACATGTGCCCTAATATAACCGACTAGGTTGAACGGGACGCGCCTCGCCAAACGAGGCAAAACTTAAAAAAAAAAAAAAACAAAAAAAAACACCAAGAACTTGTCTCTAGCATTCAAGTTGTATTAAATCGTTCATTTCAACGGAGGTAAGTAGGCCTAATAAATTCATTTATAAAACATATTTACATAGGCTAAGTGCAGTTTATAGATAGGTCTTCTGTACTTGCGGCCGTAATTTACAATGTAGGCCTATTTACAGTTTTATTTTTAACCATGGCCAAAATTAGTGTTTGAATGAAATTTCTTGGTTTACAACTGCTTACGGGAATATGTTTGACACAGTTTGAGATGGTCAGGAATATAAATTGATGGCGATTCCATATCCTATAGCATACCCTGTTATCAGACCATGTCCCACTGTTCATTTCACCACATTTTTTGGAAATAAATATATTTTGAATGCTTTTTCATTATATTTATGATGAAGAGACATATCCCGTTCTGCTCTGCAGGGTTATAATTTGGATATGCCTAGGCCTACATGTTTTCAATTCCAGATAACATGAATAACCGCCGATACATGAAAGTGGCATCACATCTGTCAAATCACTGTAATTAGGATAAATGAAAATTACCAATTTTGTGCATAGACCTATGTTATTTAAAATTAGAAAAATAATTTAAAAAACAATTTTTTTAAATCGAAACAAACAGATTAGATAAAACAAAACAAACCCCAACAAAACAATCAAACGAAAATAGTAAAGATGGGGAGGGGGTGTGTGTGTAAAGTCCTGATGTTTCCATTTAGATATCATAAGTGTTATAAGGATATCATCATACCTTCACCCTCCCAATTACTATATATTAACTTTTGTTCTAGTTAAATATTGTTTGACTATATTATTCATGCGTTTAGAACTTTGACTTGGTAAATATACATAGCTTAGGCCTACTCATAAGTTATTTGTGTGTTCCATTTTTTTTTTTTAAACGGAAAAGAACACAACCCCAAGGAGCAGTTTTTCCCTCAGAAACATCAAAATTATCTAACACTACTCCCTCTTCTTCTTCTTTGATCCTTAGCCGCCGACCATCAAAGCAGTCAGTGGCCATCACGCCTAGTGGCGTCTTGTAGGGCAACAACAAATTGATTCCACTTTGCTCGGTCGGTGGCCATCCTTCGTACAGTGCCCCAACTCTGGTTCATTCCCTGCATCTCAGCCTCATTCAGAATCTGCGCTTGCAGAAAAATACAGCAAAAGTATGGGAGGTGTCGACCACTTCAGCCAACTAGGTGCAAGCTACCCCTACCCACACAGATCCTATTTTTATATCATTTCTTAGTTGAAACTGCCCTGGTCAATGGGCACATAAACTACAACACTGCCAACTCTACAAAAACAGATCAAAGCAAAGATCAGGATGTCAGTATGACTCTTATTGAACCTGCTATTCTTCGATGCAATGTGACACCTTCAAAACCACAGGTCACAACACAACTTACTGAACTCCACTTCATTGATAAATATGAAAGGGCAAGGTACAAACCAGACTGTAAAGTGTGTAAGGCTGCAGGGAACAGAAGCCAGACTTGCATGTACTGCCCAGATTGCAATGTACCTCTATGCCTGATACCCTGCTTCAAGTTATACCACACAGTCAAGGATTATCAACGATCCAGACATAGACTCTTGCAGAGACCTACAGCTACAACTTCAATCCCAGTTAATGAAAAAAGCAGCTCAGACTCCAACTACAGGTACTGAACTACTCAAACATGTACAAACGCTCATTGTCAGATGCCACAGACGCAGAATACATTCAAAAAAGAAAAACCCAAAAAAGTTTTTTTTTTTTTTTTTTTTTTTTTTGCATTTTATTCACAATTTAATTAGCCTTTTATGTTGATATACGTGGCTAATCGTTAAATCAATACGTCAATCAAGCTTATTTTATTCATTACCATCCATGTCACTATTATTTTATTGCGCTGACGTTGAACAAATTCACTAAAAACTGGAAAAAGATGTCTGTTTTTAAATCTTTTATGAATTTAAAAAAAAAAAAACAGTTCTTTTTAAAGAAATCTGCAAACACCCTTGGTAATGGGAGACGGTAATGCTCCGGATTGTTGGTCAGCAAAGTGATAATTATATCTGAGAAAATTAGATGAGGAAAATATTAGAGTTTCCCATCCTTGAAAATCACGTGCTGGACCTGGAAAAACCTGGAAAAAGCCTGGAAAATGCTTGAAGAAATTTGCTATGAACCCTGAATTTATTCTTATTTTCCGTGGATCAAAATATATCCCGGCTTGGTGTTTTGACAGAAAGTCTCTTCCTAGGATAAAATTTCTACTCATGCCTCTAGTGATAATGAATGCATGTGTGATTGTCTGGCTGCCAATCTTAAATGTGACATGCACCCACCACGGTCCTTTTTAGGGCCCACAAAACCCACAAAACTGCACCATGGTCCTGTTTAGGGCCCACAAAACTGCACCACGGTCCTGTTTAGGGCCCACAAAACCAACAAAACTGTAACCTGGCAAGAAATCGCTACGCACTGATCCTTTATTTGTTTTCGCCGCTGGGTGGAGATGGCTGGGTATGGAGGGGATCCCCTCGCTATGCACTGATCCTTGTCAAATATTGTCTCTAACACTTCACTCCAATGCATCATAAAGCTGGTCTTACTGTAGTGAAGTCTCTAACACTTCACTCCAATGCATCATAAAGCTGGTCTTACTGTAGTGAAGTCTAACACTTCACTCCCCTGCATCATAAAGCTGGTCTTACTGTAGTGAAGTCTCTAACACTTCACTCCAATGCATCATAAAGCTGGTCTTACTGTAGTGAAGTCTCTAACACTTCATTCCATTGCATCATAAAGCTGGTCTTACTGTAGTGAAGTATGTAACACTTCACTCTCCTGCATCATAAAGCTGGTCTTACTGTAGTGAAGTCTCTAACACTTCACTCCAATGCATCATAAAGTTGGTCTTACTGTAGTGAAGTCTCTAACTCTTCACTCCCCTGTATAATACAGCTATGCTTAATACATACATGTGCCATGCTGCCACCCCTACCTGCGAAATGCATAATAGACTAACCCCGCTCTCTTCCTGCCACCCCTACCTGCGAATTGCAATTAGACTAACCCCGCGCAGGCAAATGTATGGAATACGGTGTGGTCATTTAATTTCAGAATGGGTGAACAAAGACACAAAAACCGAACTTTTTAATATGAGTCTTTCTTCTGCATGGCTGTAAATATGTTGGTGTATTAGGAAGGAAAGGAAAGGATCCCGTTACATGCCCATTGAGGCATATTGGGAATATGGTGTTAGGTATGTTGGTGTATTAAACTATGAAAACCAGAGCAGCATCACACCATGTTTATCATTCTATGTGTCATAGTATCGTACTGTTGCTGTCCATGTTACAGATGAAGTTATTAGAGTACTGAGAGCTAACACTACACAAGGACAGATTGAACTAACCACAATAGTAGATCATCAACAATATGTTGCTTTGTGGCAGCTATCGAATAGCAACGGCAACAAGAACATGACATTGCTATGTTGGTTTTATCACATGCAGTGAACAATACATACATCTTACCCAACATAGTGTACAATGTTATGCACATAACCCTGTGACTTGAATAAACATAAAATTTGCACTAAGCTAACAGCGTCACTGGATATCTTAAAATTTTTGGAAATAAACATTTTTTTTCACATTTACCTATAATTTGTATTAATGGAAGTGCATAAATATTCCCACTTACCAGTACACTTTCACTTCCATGAAAAAAATTAAAATGAATAAAGAAGTTGTTTTAAATTGTACCAGGGAAAAAATACATTTGGTTGAATGGCAGACATTATCACCACTAAACCACCAAAACACATTGATATATCTAGTCTTGTTGTGCTATTTTTTTTTTTTTACAATTGTTAATTATTGCCTGTCTCAGTCATCATGTTGTTTCTGTCGTTAGGCAGAGAGATGCTTAGAAAATTATACGGGAAGGTAGACACAATTTTATTGAATACTCATTTCAATGAACTCATAATTTTTAAAGTGTTCTCAAAATCCTGATTAACTAGGCCTATTTCAGTTTTTTATTTTTAAACCTGTGTATGATGCCATAAATCTTTGTTTATGGGGCTGCAAGGAATGTGAATTAAGATATCATTTATAGAAGTAGAGTGTTCGATTGACAGAGTGGATAGAGCGCTGGTATCTTACTGCTCCAGTCTACCCAGCTGTAAATGGGTACCTGACTGAGTTAGGGAAGGAAAAGGCAGCAATGAAGGGAACATCGCCCCCCCCCCCCTCGCAATGCTGGACCAAGTTTGGTCAAGTCTCTAACACTTCACTCCCCTACAGCAGTATCTGCTATGGGACAACCTTGACCTTTGATATAGAAGTAATATTTAAAACTGCAGTGATATATCACTTCTAGAAGTGAAGGATTCATTAACGTGACTTCACATTTGTGATTATGAAACCACTACTGCTCTGAGAGTATAACTGCTTGTAACATGACAGCTACTTGTGTGCCACTGAATTATTTCATAAATGGATCACAACTTTTACCACCACATTGTTATCTACCCATATTAAGCTCATTAAATAATTCTCATTTTATTCTCTACCTGCCAGAATGATGATGGTCATAACGACACTGAAGACTGTGATACTCATGTTCAGATAGTTGACATCTTGGATACAATAACACCAAGAATTATGAAAGTAGAACAATCTGGCATATGTAAAGATGAAGGTAATCAAATTGTAGTCATATATATGAAATAAATCACCGATTATGGAAACAACGGCAGATTGATCTATTTGTTGTTGCCCTAAAGACGCCGCTAGGCGTGATGGGAAACTACAACGGAGAAAATCAATCTGCTGTTGCCCTTAAGACGCCACAAGGCGTGATGGCCTCTGACTGCTTGGTCGGTCTTTGGCTAAGGACGGAAGAAGAAGAATATGAAATAAATGCTTTTTTTATTTATTTATTTTTATTTTTTGTTTAGTATTTTATTGATTTCTGAGAATAACACTCTGCATTCTTAGTAAAAAGAAACAAAACTATGGTTAACTGGGTATGGGTCTGACCAACACACAAATTTAAGTTTCTTTTGTTGTTTATTATCATTTAAACTTGACAGCATCAAATATCTAAAGAAAGATCAAATAAAATCAGATTTACATACATATGAAATGGCATGATAAAGGTGCCCTCCTCCTATGGAGAAAAAAAGAACCCAAAAAGTTAATAACCCAAAGGTCAAAGGTTAGCACTATGTTACAGAGTAGACAGTATAGTAAACAGGTTCCTCCTGTATGCTACCCAGTAAAGTTAACAAGTTTAAGCAAATCCAGTTTTGGTAAAGTCCCTGTAACAAAGACAAATATTCACTCTCTCTTTCATACAGTGGCCACTCGATCACTTTTACCTACTCTTGGTGACATCCCTTGGAATTACAATGTTTCATGACTATATAAAATGTCAGGTTTATTTCCCAAATTGGCCCCAGTCCATCCTCTGTCAAATAAGGACTAGTTAGGTGAACGCCGAATCTGGGGGTGGGTTTTTCCTGGATGAACAAAATGTCACTGCCGATGGTTGCTGTAGAAACGTGATCTTGGGGTTCACAGTTAAAAGAGGAAAATACTTCCAGTATTGGGAAACATCTGGTTGCTAAAAATGTTACAATTGATAAATGATGATAATCCTGTCGGCTGGCTCTATGGTAGAGTGTTGATTCTGAAACAGCATAAATTCTGGATGCTACGCTTGAATACGACTTTCAGAAGTCGGGAATGAAAGTTATTTTTTTCACCACCACAGTGGGCTGATAAAATTGAAACAATATTGCTGAGTTTGGTAAGTCCAGTTTAATTTTACACGTTAACATGTTTCTCATGTATCGTTGGCACATACTTGCTCACCAATGAAATTGGTGACGCCCAAGCCAAGAAAAGACAACATTAACCAAGCAGTAAAAAGAAAAAGACTGCTGGACGCCCTTGATGAGGTATTTTAATTATCATATATAAAGTTTATAACATTAGTTCTTCTTCCTCATTCACTCTCAGATGTCCAATTAAATGTTTTCAATGAAAGCAGTAGTCAGTTTGAGGCTATTTGAATCTCCGTAGAGCTTTTCCACAAATGGTATTGGTGTTGGCCATATGCGCTTTCTCTGTTCTGCATATGTTAGGCAACTTTGAAGCAGGTGTTCAGCAGTCATTTTATGTGTGGGGACTTCGCAACATTGAAAATGTTACATCACACCAACTTCAGAACACTGCCGTCTTCTTAAATATAATCTTTCAACTTTCTCTGACAAACAGCATATAGTCTGGAATATACTGATCACACAATAAAACTATAGGGCTACATCATGAATAATTATCAATATATTTGAGACCAAAAATTGCAAATCTGCAAAACACATTACCGAAAAATATAGTTTGTTGAATGAAAGTCAATATTCACAACATCATATTTCAAAAAGTATAAAAGGTACAAGCTTTAAATTTGTACATATTAATCTGCATACTACACAAATATATCTCAATTTTTTTTCAGAGGATTTAAACATCTATTTGGTCTTGTATAATTTTTTTAAATGTGTCCAGAGGCCAATTTGTCGCAGGGGAAGAAAAAAATGTGAAAATGAAGAAAAAAAATTTTTTTAAAGATACTGTCCAAATTTCATTTAAAAAAAATTTGTAGGCAATAATTAACAACATCTAAACAATAATTAGCAACATCTAAACGCTATATTTTTTTAAAACAACTGGTTATTAGCATTTAAAAAGACATTTTTTAACTGGAGAAGAATGATCATGGCGCACTCTTTCCCTGCGAGAGGGCAATGACGCCTCAAAACCTAAATGCTTCAGAAGTCCAAAATACAATTCTTTGATATTTCCTGATAGTTTAATGTCCTTATCATTCAATATTAATTATCTGTATCTTACCTCTACACCTCACGGTAGAAGGGGAACGACTAAGTAAGTAAGTATCTTAACTGAGCCTTCAGATTTCTAAGGGCATTTCGTCCTTTTTCACTTTTTATCTGTTTGTAGTGTGTTACTTTGTGGTCTGTAGCTTTATGAAAAAAAAAAAAAAAAAAAAACTACAAGCAGTCTACCTCAAGCCATGTTGCATTCCCATCCTCCTTCAGATAATAAAGTTGTGCAAGGACCTTGTTTGTCAGATTGACAGCTGGCACCTTTGGACGGCAACCCTTCCCAGTCATTAAAAATGGTTTTTCATAGCATCGTAGTAGGAGTCATCTGGAACAATAAAATTCCAGAAGTTTTTTTTTTTTTTTAACATTTAAAGAGAATTACATGTACTATTACTATTACTGGCTTGTTCTTGTTCAGAGTTTCTTCTTGATTTTTTTTTTCCATATTATTTGGAATTGAAAACAATATGTATCCTAATTATAACCCATCAGAGGTCGAACGGGATATTTTTCTTCCTTAAATAAAAATAAATATATATATCTTCTTTTCGGGGAATTTTAAGACTATCAACTATTGGCTGCGAGTTCAGACATTTCAGTACAGCATCAGCTTTTTTAATTATGGCATTTTCCGGTCTCCCAGCCTTGACTCAATTGGCTTTGGCCTTGCGATATCCTTCGCGTTTGAGATCATAATTCACCCTATTATGTTGCAAAATAAACCTTCATTCAATTACACATTAATCAAAACATGCATTTTTTATTCAGATTGGTAACTTTCTTAGCTTTTCAAGCTCGTGAAATAATTAGATTGATGCGTGAATGTCTGAAGTGGTGATAACACATTCATTCCACGCTGTTACAACAACTATGTGATCGTGTTAAATTGCTAAATAATATTAAAACTATTGTAAAGTTTACATTTAAAGTTCAAAACATTGTTAATAAGTGATATACTTACGTATAGTCATCTTCAAATCAGAAGATGTAATGAAGTTTAAGCACGAACCAACATAAGTGGCATGCCGATTTTGATCGACATCGGGAGTTATCACGGTCGATGTAACAGCCTCGCTCTGCATTTTTCACTAAAATTCTTGACTGAGAGAGCGTTACTTAAAGTCAAATCGCTTCACCAGCAAACATCAGAAGTCTTTGATATTTTACAGGAATAAATAAAAATGGCTCCCAAATCTTCTCATACCATGCAAGGAATTATAACACAACTTAAAATGTCAAATCTTGTAAAATTTCGACTTCACTTTGATAAATCTACGTCTGCCACTTTGTTTTCTACAGCTTGCATTATTCGAAATTAAAGCCCATCCTAATGGTGAAAACCGTATGCAAATCAGATGTCTGCTGGTCAAGCGAAACCTGTTTGAATGAAGTGGGGTGAGGCAAAAATGCCGAGAGTTGGCCGCGCGCCGGGGCCAACTACGCGTAACGTTGCTGTTAGTTTTTATTAGTAAAAAAATACTTCAATAACTTTTATTATTCAGGAATTAATACATTTCAAAAGAGAAGAAGATAAAGAGTATCGTGATGTCAATTTTATTTCAATCTGCTTAATAGCAAAGGGACAGTGATGACTTAAACTTGACGAATTTCCATCAGTTTTCTCCACTTTTGTCCGTTTTCAACAGCTCAAAGCGGGCACTTTGTGGTACCTACTAATCAGCAGTAGTCCAAGCATACACTTCACTGTCACAATCGGGGTTCCTTCTTCATTCAGAATGCATTCTAGCCATTCACATTTAGATATGGACAGTGTGAGTTTGTATATTTCCAGTCCATACTCGATCACTGACATCACTAGCTGATGGTAAATGAGAAGCAATAGTGTCTTCTCCAGTTACATAGCAGCCATTGTTGTTAAGGCCTCACCTGTACTTCTGTATACTTGGCTCACAATTGTACTTGTACAATAATCCATGACCAGACATTGTTGTTAAGACCTCACCTGTACTTCTGTATACTTGGCTCACAATTGTACTTGTACAATAATCCATGACCAGACATTGTTGTTAAGACCTCACCTTTACTTCTGTATACTTGGCTCACAGTTGTACTTGTACAATAATCCATGACCAGACATTGTTGTTAAGACCTCACCTGTACCTCTGTATACTTGGATCACAATTGTACTTGTACAATAATCCATGACCAGACATTGTTGTTAAGACCTCACCTGTACTTCTGTATACTTGGCTCACAATTGTTCTTGTACAATAATCCATGACCAGACATTGTTGTTAAGACCTCACCTGTACCTCTGTATACTTGGATCACAATTGTACTTGTACAATAATCTATGACCAGACATTGTTGTTAAGACCTCACCTGTACTTCTGTATACTTGGCTCACAATTGTACTTGTACAATAATCCATAACCAGACATTGTTGTTAAAACCTCACCTGTACTTCTGTATACTTGGATCACAATTGTACTTGTACAATAATCCATGACCAGACATTGTTGTTAAGACCTCACCTGTACTTCTGTATACTTGGCTCACAATTGTTCTTGTACAATAATCCATGACCAGACACTGATACAAGATATTTCAGCTTGTCTTGCCTTTCACTAGTGTGCTTTGATGATCTTCTAGACATTACTCTCAATGTATGTGTATATAAATACACCACAGTTCTCAGTTTGGTTTGGTTTTAAGGATTATTTTCATTGCACATGGACAACTCCATAAGTGCTCTGATCTCCTTTAGATCACACAAGGAGGATCTCAGCGCAGTGCACAAACTCCATAGCACTGGCGAGAATCCTAATGTGTGTATACAGAAATCATTCTATAAATATTTTTGTGGTGGGTAGATTTCTAATTTTTTTAAATGTTCCCAGGGCAGTGGCCTGATAGGCACACTCTTTAAGATTTCCAACTGCAGTGGGATTTTTAACGTGCACAACTTGCACATGGGACCTCTTATTTTTCACCTCAAGGATCTCAACACATAATGGTACACAGGAACAAGGTTCAATATTTAATTCACAAAGAAAAGAAAAATCACTTTAGAAATATGGTTGAGAACAAATCAAATAGCAAGGAAATATGGAAGACAATTAACACTAGGTACCACAAAGTGCCTGCTTCGAGCTGTTGAAAACGGACGAAAGTGGAGAAAACTGAGGGAAATTCGTCAAGTTTAAGTCGTGACGACAGTGACTGTCCCTTTGCTATTAAGTGGATTGAAATAAAATTTACATCACGATACTCTTTATCTTCTTCTCTTTTGAAATGTATTAATTTCTGAATAATAAAAGTTATTGAAGTATTTTTTTACTAATAAAAACAAACAGCAACGTTACGCGTAGTTGCCACGGCGCGCGGCTAACTCTTGGCTTTTGTGCCTCACCCCGCTTCATTCAAACGGGTTTCGCTTGACCAGCAGATGTCTGATTTGCATACGGTTTTCACCATTAGGATAGGCAGATGCATAGCTTTAATTTCGTATAATGCAAGCTGTAGAAAACAAAGTGGAAGATGTCAATTTCTTGAAGTGAAGTTGAAATTTTTCAAGATTTGACATTTTAAATGGAGTTATAATTGTTTGCAATGTATGAAAAGATTTGGGAGCCATTTTCCTTTATTCGTGTGAAATTTTAAAGACTTCTGATATTTGCTGGTGGAGCGAATTGACTTTGAGTAAGTTCTGTATCGCTCAAGTTAGGCCTAGAATTTTAGCGAAGGATAGAGAGCGAGGCTGTTCCATTGGCCGTGATAACTCCCGATGTCGATCAAGATCGGGACGCCACTTATATTGGCTCATGTTCAAACATCATCACATCTTCTGATTTGAGATTGACTATACGTAAGTATATCACTTATTAACAATGTTTTCAACTTCAAATGTAAAATTTACAATAGTTTTAATATTATTTAGCAATTTAACACGATCGCACAGTTTTTGTGTAACAACGTGGATTGAATTGTTATCACCACTTCAGACATTCACACATCAATCTAATTTTTTCAAGAGCTTGAAAAGCTAAGAAAGTTACCAATTTGAATAAAAAATGCATGTTTTGATTAATTGGTAATTAAATGAAGGTTTCTTTTGCAACATAATAGGGTGAATTATGATCTCAAAAGCGAATGATATCGCAAGGCCCAATGCCAATGGCCGCCATATCGAGTCAAGGCTAGGAAACCGGACAATGTCATAATTAAAGTAGCTGATGCTGTACTGAAATGTCCGGACTAGCAGGCACTAGTTGATAGTCTTAAAATTCCCCAAAAAGAAGATATATAATATATAAATATATAAAAATATATAAAAATATATAAAAATATATATATATATATATAAAATATATATATATATATATATATATATATATATATATATATATATATATATATATATATATATATATATATATATATATATATATATATATATATATATATATATATATATATATATAAAATTAAGGATGAAAAATATCCCGTTCAACCTCTGATGGGTTATAATTAGGATACATATTGTTTTCAATTCCAAATAATATGAAAAAAAAAAAAAATCAAGAAGAAACTCTGAACAAGAACAAGCCATTAATAGTAATAGTACATGTAATTCTCTATACATGTAAAAAGAAAAAAAGTAACTTCTGGAATTTTATTGTTCCAGATGACTCCTACTACGATGCTATGAAAAACCATTTTTAATGACTGGGAAGGGTTGCCGTCCAAAGGTGCCAGCTGTCAATCTGACAAACAAGGTCCTTGCACAACTTTATTATCTGAAGGAGGATGGGAATGCAACATGGCTTGAGGTAGACTGCTTGTAGTTTTTTTTTTTTTTTTTTTCCATAAAGCTGCAGACCACAAAGTAACACACTACAAACAGATAAAAAGTTAAATGGAGAAGAGGAAGGAGCAGATAAAATAAAAGTAGAGAATGCAAGAGTGACGACGAAAAACCCAAAACATAGACTGGAATGGAAAAAACGGAGTAAAGAGTCAGAGAGGGCAGTCAAAGAAAAAATTAAACAGCGAATAACTGACAACAATAGGAGGAAAAAAAGAGAAAGATATTAAAAATGCAGAGAAGAAGATAGAGTTATATAACACAATCATAAGCCAAGGGGGTCTGTGCACCACAAAGCAGGATGTGGATAAAATTTGTAAAGGACGAAATGCCCTTAGAAATCTGAAGGCTCAGTTAAGATACTTACTTACTTAGTCGTTCCCCTTCTACCGTGAGGTGTAGAGGTAAGATACAGATAATTAATATTGAATGATAAGGACATTAAACTATCAGGAAATATCAAAGAATTGTATTTTGGACTTCTGAAGCATTTAGGTTTTGAGGCTTCATTGCCCTCTCGCAGGGAAAGAGTGCGCCATGATCATTCTCTTCCAGTTTAAAAATGTCTTTTTAAATGCTAATAACCAGTTGTTTTAAAAAAATATAGCGTTTAGATGTTGCTAATTATTGTTTAGATGTTGTTAATTATTGCCTACAAATTTTTTTAAAATGAAATTTGGACAGTATCTTAAAAAAAAAAAAATTTTCTTCATTTTCACATTTTTTTTTTCTTCCCCTGCGACAAATTGGCCTCTGGACACATTTTAAAAAATTATACAAGAACAAATAGATGTTTAAATCCTCTGAAAAAAATTGAGATGTATTTGTGTAGTATGCAGATTAATATGTACAAATTTAAAGCTTGTACCTTTTATACTTTTTGAAATATGATGTTGTGAATATTGACTCATTCAACAAACTATATTTTTCGGTAATGTGTTTTGCAGATTTGCAATTTTTGGTCTCAAGAATATTGATAATTATTCATGATGTAGCCCTATAGTTTTCTTTGTGTGATCAGTATATTCCAGACTATATGCTGTTTGTCAGAGAAAGTTGTAAGATTATATTTAAGAAGACGGCAGTGTTCTGAAGTTTGTGTGATGTAACTTTTTCAATGTTGCGAAGTCCCACACTTTTTAAAATGCTATAACTTTTTTATTTGTTGTCCTGTTTTAAAAAATAAAGTACCAAATTTCATGATTTACCAAGGGCTTCACAACTACATTGTTTTCTCTGGTGTTTCTGTGGAAACAAAAATCACTTTGTGGTACCTATTAACACCTTAGCAAAAAAGTAATGCACCAGACTCATTCTCTTCCAACACTTCATTTACTTGCACCGACTTCAGCAGTCACTTTCAAGCAGAAATAAACAGTCTGAAATCCACAATAGCACATTCCTTTAGTAACTTAGACAGACTTACAGCTATCTGTGAGAACAAATGTACAAACTCAGTTCCATCAGACATTCCTTTTATGACAGTTAATGAAGTGTATAACTATCTTCTTGGTCTTAAAGATAATAGCTCATCAGGGCTTGGAGGAATTAGTAATTGAATACTGTGTTAAGCTGCACCAGCTATCAGCAATTCACTAACTTATATATAAAATCAATGTATCGCTAAGAGTTATTTTCCTTCAGCCTGTAAGATCGCCAAAGTATATTCCTTCTTCAAATCTGGTTCATCAGATAACAGTAACCTTGGTAACTATAGACACATTTGTCTTATATCATCACTGTCTAAACCAGTGTTCTGCAACCTTTTTGACTTCGTAGCACACTCAAGTACCATTTAAAATTTCACAGCACAGTTTAGTAGAGCATCTGGGGGGCAGCCAGTCCCCATGAGCACAATCTCCAAACATGGCGCCTTTAAAAATTTTTATTTAAAACATGTTCACCTACCCAGGCACCCACACAAGTGCGCGTACTCATAAGAATTGTTTCCTGGTGTAAAAAAAATGCTAACTACTGTGGATAATTTACAATAGTTCAGTCTCTTTGACTACTACTTGTTGTACAGAATGTTTCTGCTTCTCCTACAGGTGGCACCTTTTAATAAAATCCCATCCGGTACTGTTTTAGCCTTTCAAAATTGCTTAAATCATGGATTCAACCTATTAGTGAAATTATAAAAAAAAACCAGAAAGCCAAACTTATATTACTCAAACTTATTTTATTTTGTCCTGATAGGAGGTGGAGAAACATATTAAGAAGACACAATCTGGATGAGACAGAAAGAAGATGGAGACGCAAATAGAATAAATAAATGGCTAAAATATGTGAGACTGGATGCCGACATTGTATTCGACATGCCCACGATGTCTTTGCACCTGCGGTGGAATATTCTGAAGACTTATGTACCCCCAGCCTAACAGCAGGAGACAATACCTCGGTCACTGCTGTTCCACAAGAAGTGACACCCTTTGAAGACTTGGTATTACCTTTATCCAAGGAGCCATTTACATCATCCAGAGTCCTACGTCAGCACAAGCAGTCGATGTAGAGTCCATATAAGACTTGGTATTACCTTTATCCAAGGAGCCATTTACATCATCCAGAGTCCTACGTCAGCACAAGTAGTTGATGTAGAGTCTATATAAGACTTGATTCTTTCAGCTGGCTATAATGCAGAGGCTAAGAATGACATCGTAAGACTGTGTGATATTGCTGATACACATAGAGAGTAACCAACAGATCCACATTAGTTTTGTGCCACACACGTAATACCTGACTTTAGTACATGCTCTGCTTAAAGTAGGAACTTGTCAGCCAGTACTTAAAGATAATTTTGACAATTTTCCTAAAGATGAAGATGGACGTCATCTCCGTGCAATTTGAAAAATAAAGAAGGACAAATGTTCGTATAATCGATCGGCTTTGGCTGGTTTACTCACAAAGAGCAAATATTATGATTTTTTTTCCTATTGACTAAATCGGTCGGATGCCTGAACGTATCCAAAACTTGGCTGCAAGCATTTTTCTAAAGGTTTGCACACAATTGAAAAGCATGAACAAAGCGAAAGTCTTACAACATAGCACAGAAAGAACTTTTCCGTATCACATTCCATTTGTTCAACGACAGAACAGTCTTGTTTTGTCTTCTAATGGCGGAAAGGAATGAGAGAGAAAATAATACCATGGGTTTTATGGCTTATTACAGACAAGTCTCTTTTTTTTTTTGAAGTGCAAGAATTGGTATTCGGCGGTCTTCGCGAGTATCAACGTTTTGATTCACAGATTACAAATGATGCCGATTGTTTGGAACTTACTAAGCTGTTGGCTTTTGAAGAAAAGCTACATTACTTTAACATTATTTATTGCAGGGCGATTTAAATGCGCCATATCTCAGCTTTCATACGGAAATGATCTGATAAAATTTTTAATAACCGAGATTCTATCAAAGACAGTAGCTTAAATCAAAATAGCTAAATACTTTGCCGTAAGTGTTGACTCTACAATTGATAAACTTGGTCAATTATTTTTAAAGTTGCTATATTTAACAGTAAATGGTGATTCAGATTAACAATATACACAATTCAGCGAATATCTGGAACAAGTGCTGAAGATTGTTTTTTTTTAAAATTCCTATTGCAATAATAAAAAACTAGGGGCTGTAACACTTTTTGTTCTAACAGGCAGTCTTACGATGGAACAAGGACAATGTTGGGTGAAATATCAGGTCTGTATTTCTTTTCTTTCTAGCTACATATTGGGTAATGAAAGCATCAACTTGAGCCAACAGAAATGGATTCCAATAGAATCTAACCAAACAGCTTGATGATTTAGATTTTGCCAACAACTTGGCTCTTTTTACTTTTAACCGTAATCAGATGTACAAAAAAATGAAATATTCAAGGAGATGTCAAATCTAATGGGTCTGAAATGCGCAGGGAACAGCAAAGATAATGAGAATAAATGCCAAAAGTGATATGATTGAAATTCACAAAACACCCCTACTAGATGTAATATAATACATATATCTTGGCAGCAATATAGAAAAAGCAGGAGGAGCGGAGTGATATGAAAATAAGAACACAAAAGGCTATAGAAGCTTTTATTGCATGGGGAAATGTAGTACAGTAGATGGAAATTGTCCAACACAGAAATAAGAATCTTTAACTCTAATGTCAAGTCAGTTCTATTGTATGGCTCTGAAACATTGAGAACTACAAAAATAACAACTAAAAGGCTACAGACTTTCATACATGAGTGCTTATGTAGAATAAAGGATTGAAATAGTGCGACAAGGCCACCAGTATGGAACTGATGACAAGAACCAGACAAGTGCCAGTGGAACAAGAGAAGAGAAGAAGATGCTGGCGATGAATAGGACACACACTGGGGGAATCTTTTGATAGCATTACAAGGTAGTATTTATTTTCTAATCCTCAGAGTAAGACAAATACAGACAAGGGACAGACAAAAACACATGTAGAAGAGAACATAAGACAGACAAAAACACACGGAGAAGAGAACATGAGACAGACAACAACACATGGAGAAGAGAACATGAGACAAACAAAAACACATGGAGAAGAGAACATGAGACAGACAAAAACACACAGAGAAGAGAACATGAGACAGACAAAAACACACAGAGAAGAGAACATGAGACAGACAAAAACACATGGAGAAGAGAACAAGAGACAGACAAAAACACATGGAGAAGAGAACATGAGGCAGACAAAATCACATGGAGAAGAGAACATGAGGCAGACAAAAACACATGGAGAAGAGAACATGAGGCAGACAAAAACACATGGAGAAGAGAACATGAGGCAGACAAAAACACATGGAGAAGAAAACATGAAACAGACAAAAACACATGGAGAAGAGAACATAAAACAGACAAAAACACATGGAGAAGAAAACATGAAACAGACAAAAACACATGGAGAAGAGAACATAAAACAGACAAAAACACATGGAGAAGAAAACATGAAACAGACAAAAACACATGGAGAAGAAAACATGAAACAGACAAAAACACATGGAGAAGAGAACATAAAACAGACAAAAACACATGGAGAAGAGAACATGAGACAGACAAAAACACATGGAGAAGAGAACATGAGACAGACAAAAACACATGGAGAAGAGAACATGAGACAGACAAAAACACATGGAGAAGAGAACATGAGGCAGACAAAAACACATGGAGAAGAGAACATGAGGCAGACAAAAACACATGGAGAAGAGAACATGAGGCAGACAAAAACACATGGTGAAGAGAACATAAGGCAGACAAAAACATATGGAGAAGAGAAAAGGAGACAGACAAAAACACATGGAGAAGAGAACATAAGACAGACAAAAACACATAGAGAATAGAACATGAGGCAGACAAAAGCACATGGAGAAGAGAACATGAGACAGACAAAAACAGGGAGAAGAGAACATGCGACAGACAAAATTATGGAGAAGAGAACATGAGACAGACAAAAACACATGGAGAAGAGAACATGAGACAGAGAAAAACACACGGAGAAGAGAACATGACACAGACAAAAACACAGAGAAGAGAACATGAGACAGACAAAAACACGGAGAAGAGAACATGACACAGACAAAAACACAGAGAAGAGAACATGAGACAGACAAAAACACAGAGAAGAGAACATGAGCCAGACAAAAACACACAGAAGAGAACATGAGACAGACAAAAACATGGAGAAGAGAACATGAGACAGACAAAAACAGATGGAGAAGAGAACACGAAACAGACAAAAACACACAGAGAAGAGAACATGAGACAGACAAAAACACACAGAGAAGAGAACATGAGACACAAAAACACGGAGAAGAGAACATGAGACACAAAAACACGGAGAAGAGAACATGAGACAGACAAAAACACACAGAGAAGAGAACATGAGACAGACAAAAACACATGGAGAAGAGAACATGAGACAGACAAAAACACATGGAGAAGAGAACATGAGACAGACAAAAACACATGGAGAAGAGAACATGAGACAGACAAAAACACAGAGAAGAGAACATGAGACAGACAAAAACACATGGAGAAGAGAACATGAGACAGACAAAAACACATGGAGAAGAAAACATGAAACAGACAAAAACACATGGAGAAGAGAACATAAAACAGACAAAAACACATGGAGAAGAGAACAAGAGACAGACAAAAACACATGGAGAAGAGAACATGAGACCGTTAAAAACATGGAGAAGAGAACATGAGACAGACAAAAACTCACAGAGAAGAGAACATGCGACAGACAAAAACACACACAGAGAAGACAACATGAGACAGACAAAAACAGCAACATGAGACAGACAAAAACAGGGAGAAGAGAACATGAGACACAAAAACACAGAGAGAAGAGAACATGAGACAGACAAAAACACATGGAGAAGAGAACATGAGACAGACAAAAACACATGGAGAAGAGAACATGAGACAGACAAAAACACATGGAGAAGAGAACATGAGACAGACAAAAACACATGGAGAAGAGAACATGAGACAGACAAAAACACGGAGAAGAGAACATGAGACAGACAAAAACACATGGAGAAGAGAACATGAGACCGTTAAAAACATGGAGAAGAGAACATGAGACAGACAAAAACACATGGAGAAGAGAACATGAGACAGACAAAAACACAGAGAAGAGAACATGAGACAGACAAAAACACATGGAGAAGAGAACATGAGACAGACAAAAACACATGGAGAAGAGAACATGAGACAGACAAAAACACATGGAGAAGAGAACATGAGACAGACAAAAACACACAGAGAAGAGAACATGAGACACAAAAACACGGAGAAGAGAACATGAGACACAAAAACACAGAGAAGAGAACATGAGACAGACAAAAACACACAGAGAAGAGAACATGAGACAGGCAAAAACACACAGAAGAGAACATGAGACAGACAAAAACATGGAGAAGAGAACATGAGACAGACAAAAACAGATGGAGAAGAGAACACGAAACAGACAAAAACACACAGAGAAGAGAACATGAGACAGACAAAAACACACAGAGAAGAGAACATGAGACACAAAAACACAGAGAAGAGAACACGAGACAGACAAAAACACATGGAGAAGAGAACATGAGACAAACGAAAACACGGAGAAGAGAACATGAGACAGACAAAATTATGGAGAAGAGAACATGAGACAGACAAAAACACATGGAGAAGAGAACATGAGACAGATAAAAACACACAAAGAAGAGAACAAGAGACAGACAAAAACACGGAGAAGAGAACATGAGACAGACAAAAACACATGGAGAAGAGAAAACGAGACAGACAAACACACATGGAGAAGAGAACAAGAGACAGACAAAAACACATGGAGAAGAGAACATGAGACAGACAAAAACACATGGAGAAGAGAACATGAGACAGACAAAAACACATGGAGAAGAGAACATGAGACAGACAAAAACACATGGAGAAGAGAACATGAGACAGACAAAAACACATGGAGAAGAGAACATGAGACAGACAAAAACACATGGAGAAGAGAACATGAGACAGACAAAAACACACAGAGAAGAGAACATGAGACAGACAAAAACATGGAGAAGAGAACAAGAGACACAAAAACACATGGAGAAGAGAACATGAGACAGACAAAAACATGGAGAAGAGAACATGAGACAGGCAAAAACACACAGAGAAGAGAACATGAGACAGACAAAAACACATGGAGAAGAGAACATGAGACAGACAAAAACACATGGTGAAGAGAACAAGAGACAGACAAAAACACACAGAGAAGAGAACATGAGACAGACAAAAACACACAGAGAAGAGAACATGAGACAGACAAAAACATGGAGAAGAGAACATGAGACAGACAAAAACACATGGAGAAAAGAACATGAGAGACAAAAACACACAGAGAGGAGAACATGAGACAGACAAAAACACACAGAGAAGAGAACATGAGACACACAAAAACACGGAGAAGAGAACACGAGACAGACAAAAACACATGGAGAAGAGAACATGAGACAGACAAAAAACGCATGGAGAAGAGAACACGAGACAGACAAAAACACATGGAGAAGAGAACAAGAGACAGACAAAAACACATGGGGAAGAGAACATGAAACAGACAAAAACACATGGAGAAGAGAACATGAAACAGACAAAAACACATGGAGAAGAGAACACGAGATAGACAAAAACACATGGAGAAGAGAACACGAAACAGACAAAAACACATGGAGAAGACAACACAAGACAGACAAAAACACATGGAGAAGAGAACACGAAACAGACAGAAACACATGGAGAAGAGAACATGAGACAGACAAATACACATGGAGAAGAGAACACATAACAGACAAAAACACATGGAGAAGAGAACACAAGACAGACAAAAACACATGGAGAAGAGAACACGAGACAGACAAAAAGACATGGAGAAGAGAACATGAGACAGACAAAAACACATGGAGAAGAAAACATGAAACAGACAAAAACACATGGAGAAGAGAACATGAAACAGACAAAAACACATGGAGAAGAGAACATGAAACAGACAAAAACACATGGAGAAGAGAACATGAGACAGACAAAAACACATGGAGAAGAGAACATGAGACAGACAAAAACACATGGAGAAGAGAACATGAGACAGACAAAAACACATGGAGAAGAGAACATGAGACAGACAAAAACAACGGAGAAGAGAACATGAGACAGACAAAAACACATGGAGAAGAGAAAACGAGACAGACAAACACACATGGAGAAGAGAACAAGAGACACAAAAACACATGGAGAAGAGAACATGAGACAGACAAAAACATGGAGAAGAGAACATGAGACAGGCAAAAACACACAGAGACAGACAAAAACACATGGAGAAGAGAACATGAGACAGACAAAAAACACATGGAGAAGAGAACATGAGACAGACAAAAACATGGAGAAGAGAACATGAGACAGACAAAAACACATGGAGAAGAGAACATGAGACAGACAAAAACACATGGAGAAGAGAACATGAGACAGACAAAAACACACAGAGAAGAGAACATGAGACAGACAAAAACATGGAGAAGAGAACATGAGACAGACAAAAACACATGGAGAAGAGAACAAGAGACAGACAAAAACACATGGAGAAGAGAACATGAGACAGACAAAAACACATGGAGAAGAGAACATGAGACAGACAAAAACAGACAAAAACACATGGAGAAGAGAACATGAGACAGACAAAAACACATGGAGAAGAGAACATGAGACAGACAAAAACACATGGAGAAGAGAACATGAGACAGACAAAAACACACAGAGAAGAGAACATGAGACAGACAAAAACATGGAGAACAGAACATGAGACAGACAAAAACACATGGAGAAGAGAACATGAGACAGACAAAAACACACAGAGAAGAGAACATGAGACAGACAAAAACACACAAAGAGAACATGAGACAGACAAAACATGAGAAAAGAACAAAGAAAACAAAAACGCATGGAGAAGAGAACATGAGACACAAAAACACATGAGACAACACAAAACAAAAACACAAGGAGAAGAGAACATGAGACAGACAAAAAACACATGGAGAAGAGAACATGAGACAGACAAAAACACACGGAGAAGAGAACATGAGACAGACAAAAAACACACAGAGAAGAGAACATGAGACAGACAAAATTACATGGAGAAGAGAACATGAGACAGACAAAAACACGGAGAAGAGAACACGAGACAGACAAAAACACATGGAGAAGAGAACATGAGACAGACAAAAACACATGGAGAAGAGAACATGAGACAGACAAAAACACATGGAGAAGAGAACATGAGACAGACAAAAACACGGAGAAGAGAACAAGAGACAGACAAAAACACATGAAAAAAAAAACAAAAGACAGACAAAAACACATGGAGAAGAGAACATGAGACAGACAAAAACACATGGAGAAGAGAACATGAGACAGACAAAAACACATGGAGAAGAGAACATGAGACAGACAAAAAAACACATGGAGAAGAGAACACGAGACAGACAAAAACACATGCAGAAGAGAACAAGAGACAGACAAAAAACACATGGAGAAGACAGAGAGAAGAGAACATGAGACACAAAAAACACATGGAGAAACATGAACAAGAAAAGACAGACAAAAACACACAAAAACACATGGAGAAGAGAACATGAGACAGACAAAAACACACAGAGAAGAGAACACGAGACAGACAAAAACACACATGAAGAGAACATGAGAACATGAGACAGAAAAAAAAACGCACAAACAAAAGAGAGACAAAAACACGGAGAAGAGGACATGAGACAGACAAAAAGAACACATGAGAGAAGAGAACAGAACATGAGACAGACAAAAACACATGGAGAAGAGAAGAGAACAAAAACACATGAGACAGACAAAAACACACAGAGAAGAGAACATGAGAAAAAAAAACAAGGAGAAGAGAACATGAGACACAAAAACATGGAGAAGAGAACATGAAACAGACAAAAACACATGGAGAAGAGAACACGAGACAGACAAAAATACCTGGAGAAGAGAACAAGCGACAGACAAAAATACCTGGAGAAGAGAACAAGCGACAGAGAAAAACACATGGTGAAGAGAACATGAGACAGACTAAAACACATGGAGAAGAGAACACAAGACAGACAAAAACACATGGAGAAGAAAACAAGAGACAGACAAAAACACATGGGGAAGAGAACATGAGACAGACAAAAACACATGGAGAAGAGAACATAAGACAGACAAAACATGGAGAAGACATGAGACGACAGAAAAACACATGGAGAAGAGAACATGAGACAGACAAAAACACATGGAGAAGAGAACATGAGACAGACAAAAACAAAAACATGAGACAGACACATGGAAGAAGAAACATGGAGAAGAGAACATGAAACAGACAAAAACACATGGAGAAGAGAACATGAGACAGACAAAAACACATGGAGAAGAGAACATGAGACAGACAAAAACACATGGAGAAGAGAACATGAGACAGACAAAAACACATGGAGAAGAGAACATGAGACAGACAAAAACACATGGAGAAGAGAACATGAGACAGACAAAAACACATGGAGAAGAACAAGAACAAAAACATGGAGAAGAGAACAGACAAAAAAACAACACATGAGAAAAAAAAAAAACACATGAGAGAACACATGGAGAAGAGAACATGAGACAGACAAAACACACAAAAACACATGGAGAAGAGAACATGAGACAGACAAAAACACACATGGAGAAACAAGAGAAAAACACATGGAGAAGAGAACATGAGACAGACAAAAACACATGGAGAAGAGAACATGAGACAGATAAAAAAACACACAAAGAAGAGAACAAGAGACAGACAAAAACACGGAGAAGAGAACATGAGACAGACAAAAACACATGGAGAAGAGAAAACGAGACAGACAAACACACATGGAGAAGAGAACAAGAGACACAAAAACACATGGAGAAGAGAACATGAGACAGACAAAAACACATGGAGAAGAGAACATGAGACAGACAAAAACACATGGAGAAGAGAAAACGAGACAGACAAACACACATGGAGAAGAGAACAAGAGACACAAAAACACATGGAGAAGAGAACATGAGACAGACAAAAACATGGAGAAGAACAACAGACAGACAAAAAAACAGAAGAAGAAACATGAGACAGAGAAGAAAACATGAGACACAAAAACACAGAGAAGAGAAAACGAGACAGACAAAAACACATGGAGAAGAGAACAAAGAGAGAAAAAAAAACACATGGAGAAGAGAACATGAGACAGACAAAAAAACACACAGAAGAACATGAAACATGAGAAAACAGACAAAAAAACACACATGAAAGAGAACATGAGAAGACAAAAACACAGAAGAGAAAGAACAAGAGACAGACAAAAACACATGGAAAAACATGAGAACACACATGAGAAGACAGACAGACAAAAACACACGGTGAAGAGAACATGAGACAGACAAAAACACATGGAGAAGAGAACATGAGACAGACAAAAAACACACAAAGAAGAGAACATGAGACAGACAAAAACATGGAGAAGAGAACATGAGACAGACAAAATTACATGGAGAAGAGAACATGAGACAGACACAAAAACACAGAGAAGAGAACATGAGACAGACAAAAACACATGGAGAAGAGAACATGAGACAGACAAAAACACATGGAGAAGAGAACATGAGACAGACAAAAACACATGGAGAAGAGAACATGAGACAGACAAAAACACATGGAGAAGAGAACAAGAGACAGACAAAAACACATGGTGAAGAGAACATGAGACAGACAAAAACACATGGAGAAGAGAACAAGAGACAGACAAAAACACACGGAGAGACAGACAAAAACACACGGAGAAGAGAACATGAGACAGACAAAAACACATGGAGAAGAGAACATGAGACAGACAAAAACACATGGAGAAGAGAACATGAGACAGACAAAAACACATGGAGAAGAGAACATGAGACAGACAAAAACACATGGAGAAGAGAACATGAGACACACAAAAACACATGGAGAAGAAAACATGAGACAGACAAAAACACATGGAGAAGAGAACACGAGACAGACAAAAATACCTGGAGAAGAGAACAAGCGACAGACAAAAATACCTGGAGAAGAGAACAAGCGACAGAGAAAAACACATGGTGAAGAGAACATGAGACAGACAAAAACACATGGAGAAGAGAACATGAGACAGACAAAAACACATGGAGAAGAGAACATGAGACAGACAAAAACACATGGAGAAGAGAACATGAGACAGACAAAAACACATGGAGAAGAGAACATGAGACAGACAAAAACACATGGAGAAGAGAACATGAGACAGACAAAAACACATGGAGAAGAGAACATGAGACAGACAAAAACACACGGAGAAGAGAACATGAGACAGACAAAAACACATGGAGAAGAGAACATGAGACAGACAAAAACACATGGAGAAGAGAACATGAGACAGACAAAAACACATGGAGAAGAGAACATGAGACAGAGAAAAACACATGGAGAAGAGAACATGAGACAAAAAAAACACATGGAGAAGAGAACATGAGACAGACAAAAAAACACAGAGAAAAGAACATGAAACAGACAAAAAACACATGGAAAGAACACGAGACAGACAAAAACACATGGAGAAGAGAACATGAGACAGACAAAAACACATGGAGAAGAGAGAAGAGAACATGAGACAGATAAAAACACACAAAGAAGAGAACAAGAGACAGACAAAAACATGGAGAAGAGAACATGAGACAGACAAAAACACATGGAGAAGAGAACATGAGACAGATAAAAACACACAAAGAAGAGAACAAGAGACAGACAAAAACACGGAGAAGAGAACATGAGACAGACAAAAACATGGAGAAGAGAACATGAGACAGACAAAAACAGATGGAGAAGAGAACACGAGAATACAAAAACACACAGAGAAGAGAACATGAGACAGACAAAAACACATGAGAAAGACAGACAAAAACACACAGAAGAGAACAGAGACAGACAAAAACACATGAGAAGAGAACATGAGACAGACAAAAACACATGGAGAGAAGAGAACATGAGACAGACAAAAAAACACACAGGAGAAGAGAACATGAGACAGACAAAAACACATGGAGAAGAGAACATGACAGACATACAAAAACACATGGAAAAGAGAACAAGAGAAAGACAAAAACACAGAGAAGAGAACATGAGACACAAAAACAAAGAAGAGAACATGAGACAGACAAAAACATGGAGAAGAGAACATGAGACAGACAAAAACACATGGAGAAGAGAACATGAGACAGATAAAAACACACAAAGAAGAGAACAAGAGACAGACAAAAACACGGAGAAGAGAACATGAGACAGACAAAAACACATGGAGAAGAGAACAAGAGACACAAAAACACATGGAGAAGAGAACATGAGACAGACAAAAACATGGAGAAGAGAACATGAGACAGGCAAAAACACACAGAGAAGAGAACATGAGACAGACAAAAACACATGGTGAAGAGAACAAGAGACAGACAAAAACACATGGAGAAGAGAACATGAGACAGACAAAAACACATGGAGAAGAGAACATGAGACAGACAAAAACACATGGAGAAGAGAACATGAGAAGAGAACATGAGACAGACAAAAACACATGGAGAAGAAAACATGAAAGAGACACACATGAGAAGAGAACAAGAAACACACATGGAGAAGAGAACATGAACAGACAAAAACACATGGAGAAGAGAACAAAAAAACATGGAGACACATGACAAAAAAACACATGAGAAGAGAACATGAGAACATGAGACAGATAAAAACACATGGAGAAGAGAACATGAGACAGACAAAAACACAGAAGACAGACAAAAACACACATGGAGAGAACATGAGACAGACAAAAACCCATGGGGAAGAGAACAGAACACATGAGAAGAGAACATGAGACAGACAAAAAAACACATGGAGAAGAGAACATGAAACAGACAAAAACATGGAGACAGGCAAAACACACAGAAGAGAACATGAGACAGACAAAAACATGGAGAAGAGAACATGAGACAGACAAACACACATGGAGAAGAGAACAAGAGACAGAGAAAAACACACAGGAGAAGAGAAAAAAACATGAAAGAGAACATGAAACAGACAAAAAAAACACATGGAGAAGAGAACATGAGACAGACAAAAACACATGGAGAAGAGAACATGAGACAGACAAAAACACATGGAGAAGAGAACATGAGACAGACAAAAACACATGGAGAAGAGAACATGAGACAGACAAAAACACACAGAGAAGAGAACATGAGACAGACAAAAACATGGAGAACAGAACATGAGACAGACAAAAACACATGGAGACGAGAACATGAGACAGACAAAAACACACAGAGAAGAGAGACCGTTAAAAACATGGAGAAGAGAACATGAGACAGACAAAAACACACAGAGAAGAGAACATGAGACAGACAAAAACACATGGAGAAGAGAACATGAGACAGACAAAAACACATGGAGAAGAGAACATGAGACAGACAAAAACACATGGAGAAGAGAACATGAGACAGACAAAAACACAAGGAGAAGAGAACATGAGACACAAAAAACACAGAGAAAAAAAAAAGAGACAGACAAAAAACACACAAAGAAGAGAACATGAGACAGACAAAAACACACAGAGAAGAGAACATGAGACAGACAAAAACACGGAGAAGAGAACATGAGACAGACAAAAACACATGGAGAAGAGAACATGAGACAGACAAAAACACATGGAGAAGAGAACATGAGACAGACAAAAAACACATGGAGAAGAGAACATGAGACAGACAAAAAAACACATGGAGAAGAGAACATGAGACAGACAAAAACACATGGAGAAGAGAACATGAGACAGACAAAAACACATGGAGAAGAGAACATGAGACAGACAAAAACACATGGAGAAGAGAACATGAGACAGACAAAAACACATGGAGAAGAGAACATGAGACAGACAAAAACACACAGAGAAGAGAACATGAGAAGAGAACATGAGACAGACAAAAACACAGAGAAGAGAACATGAGACAGACAAAAAACAAAAACACATGGAGAAGAGAACACGAGACAGACAAAAACACATGGAGAAGAGAACATGAGACAGACAAAAACACATGGAGAAGAGAACATGAGACAGACAAAAACATGGAGAAGAGAACATGAGACAGACAAAAACACACAGAGAAGAGAACATGAGACAGACAAAAACACGGAGAAGAGAACATGAGACAGACAAAAACACATGGAGAAGAGAACATGAGACAGACAAAAACACATGGAGAAGAGAACATGAGACAGACAAAAACACACAGAGAAGAGAACATGAGACAGACAAAAACATGGAGAACAGAACATGAGACAGACAAAAACACATGGAGAAGAGAACATGAGACAGACAAAAACACACAGAGAAGAGAACATGAGACAGACAAAAACACATGGAGAAGAGAACATGAGACAGACAAAAACACATGGAGAAGAGAACATGAGACAGACAAAAACACACAGAGAAGAGAACATGAGACAGACAAAAACACGGAGAAGAGAACACGAGACAGACAAAAACACATGGAGAAGAGAACATGAGACAGACAAAAAACGCATGGAGAAGAGAACACGAGACAGACAAAAAACACATGGAGAAGAGAACATGAAACAGACAAAAACAAACGGAAAAGAGAACATGAGACAGACAAAAACACATGGAGAAGAACATGAGACAAGAAGAGAAACAGAAGAGAACATGAGACAGACAAAAACACATGGAGAAGAGAACATGAGACAGACAAAAACACATGGAGAAGAGAACATGAGACAGACAAAAACACATGGAGAAGAGACAAAAACACATGGAGAAGAGAACATGAGACAGACAAAAACACATGGAGAAGAGAACATGAGACAGACAAAAACACACATGGAGAAGAGAACATGAGACAGACAAAAACACATGGAGAAGAGAACATGAGACAGACAAAAACACATGGAGAAGAGAACAAAAACACGAGAAAAACACAGACAAAAACACACACAGAGAAGAGAACATGAAACAGACAAAAACACACAGAGACAGAAAAAACACATGGAGAAGAGAACATGAGACAGACAAAAACACATGGAGAAGAGAACATGAGACAGACAAAAACACATGGAGAAGAGAACATGAGACAGACAAAAACACATGGAGAAGAGAACATGAGACAGACAAAAACACATGGAGAAGAGAACATGAGACAGACAAAAACACATGGAGAAGAGAACATGAGACAGACAAAAACACATGGAGAAGAGAACATGAGACAGACAAAAACACATGGAGAAGAGAACATGAGACAGACAAAAACACATGGAGAAGAGAACATGAGACAGACAAAAACGCATGGAGAAGACAACACGAGACAGACAAAAACAGACAAAAAACAGACAAAAACACATGGAGAAGAGAACAAGAGACAGACAAAAACACATGGAGAAGAGAACATGAGACAGACAAAAACACCATGAGAAGAGAACATGAGATGACAAAAACACATGGAGAAGAGAACATGAGACAGACAAAAACACATGGAGAAGAGAACATGAGGCAGACAAAAACACAGAGAAGAGAACATGAGACAGAGAGAACACGAAACAGACAAAAACACATGGAGAAGAGAACATGAGACAGACAAAAACACATGGAGAAGAGAACATGAGACAGACAAAAACACATGGAGAAGAGAACACAAGACAGACAGACAAAAAAACACAGAGAAGAGAACATGAGACAGACAAAAACACATGGAGAAGAGAACATGAGACAGACAAAAACACATGGAGAAGAGAACATGAGACAGACAAAAACACATGGAGAAGAGAACATGAGACAGACAAAAACACATGGAGAAGAGAACATGAGACAGACAAAAACACATGGAGAAGAGAACATGAGACAGACAAAAACATGGAGAAGAGAACATGAGACAGACAAAAACACATGGAGAAGAGAACATGAGACAGACAAAAACACACAGAGAAGAGAACATGAGACAGACAAAAACACACAGAGAAGAGAACATGAGACAGACAAAAACACATGGAGAAGAGAACATGAGACAGACAAAAACACATGGAGAAGAGAACATGAGACAGACAAAAACACATGGAGAAGAGAACAAGAGACAGACAAAAACACATGGAGAAGAGAACATGAGACAGACAAAAACACATGGAGAAGAGAACATGAGACAGACAAAACACATGGAGAAGAGAACAAGAGACAGACAAAAATACACGGGGAAGAGAACATGAAACAGACAAAAACACATGGAGAAGAGAAAACATGAGACAGACAAAAACACATGGAGAAGAGAACATGAGACAGACAAAAACACACAGAGAAGAGAACATGAGACAGACAAAAACACATGGAGAAGAGAACATGAGACAGACAAAAACATGGAGAAGAGAACATGAGACAGACAAAAACACATGGAGAAGAGAACATGAGACAGACAAAAACACATGGAGAAGAGAACATGAGACAGACAAAAACACATGGAGAAGAGTGGGGAAGAGAACATGAAACAGACAAAAAGACAAAAACACATGGAGAAGAGAACATGAGACAGACAAAAACACATGGAGAAGAGAACATGAGACAGACAAAAACACATGGAGAAGAGAACATGAGACAGACAAAAACACATGGAGAAGAGAACATGAAACAGACAAAAACACATGGAGAAGAGAACATGAGACAGACAAAAACACACAGAGAAGAGAACATGAGACAGACAAAAACACAGAGAAAAGAACAAGAGACAGACAAAAACACATGGAGAAGAGAACATGAGACAGACAAAAACACATGGAGAAGAGAACATGAGACAGACAAAAACACATGGAGAAGAGAACATGAGACAGACAAAAACACATGGAGAAGAGAACATGAGACAGACAAAAACACATGGAGAAGAGAACATGAGACAGACAAAAACACATGGAGAAGAGAACATGAGACAGACAAAAACACATGGAGAAGAGAACACATAACAGACAAAAACACATGGAGAAGAGACAGACAAAAACACATGGAGAAGAGAACATGAGACAGACAAAAACACATGGAGAAGAGAACATGAGACAGACAAAAACACATGGAGAAGAGAACATGAGACAGACAAAAACACACAGAGAAGAGAACATGAGACAGACAAAAACACATGGAGAAGAGAACATGAGACAGACAAAAAACACATGGAGAAGAGAACATGAGACAGACAAAAACACATGGAGAAGAGAACATGAGACAGACAAAAACACATGGAGAAGAGAACATGAGACAGACAAAAACACATGGAGAAGAGAACATGAGACAGACAAAAACACATGGAGAAGAGAACATGAGACAGACAAAAAACACATGGAGAAGAGAACATGAGACAGACAAAAACACATGGAGAAGAGAACATGAGACAGACAAAAAACACATGGAGAAGAGAACATGAGACAGACAAAAACACATGGAGAAGAGAACATGAGACAGACAAAAACACATGGAGAAGAGAACATGAGACAGACAAAAACACATGGAGAGAAACATGAGAACACAGAGAGACAGACAAAAACAAAACAGATGGAGAAGAGAACAAGAGACAGACAAAAACACACAGAGAAGAGAACATGAGACAGACAAAAAACACATGGAGAAGAGAACATGAGACACAAAAACACATGGAGAAGAGAACATGAGACAGACAAAAACACATGGAGAAGAGAACATGAGACAGACAAAAACACATGGAGAAGAGAACATGAGACAGACAAAAAACACATGGAGAAGAGAACATGAGACAGACAAAAACACATGGAGAAGAGAACATGAGACAGACAAAAACACATGGAGAAGAGAACATGAGACAGACAAAAACACATGGAGAAGAGAACATGAGACATGAGACAGACAAAAACACATGGAGAAGAGAACATGAGACAGACAAAAACACATGGAGAAGAGAACATGAGACAGACAAAAACACATGGAGAAGAGAACATGAGACAGACAAAAACACATGGAGAAGAGAACACGAGACAGACAAAAAACACAAAAGAACATGAGACACACATGGAGAAGAACATGAGAACATGAGACAGACAAAAACACAGAGAAGAGAACATGAGACAGACAAAAACACAGAGAAGAGAACATGAGACAGACAAAAACACATGGAGAAGAGAACATGAGACAGACAAAAACACATGGAGAAGAGAACATGAGACAGACAAAAACACATGGAGAAGAGAACATGAGACAGACAAAAACACACAGAGAAGAGAACATGAGACAGACAAAAACACACAGAGAAGAGAACATGAGACACAAAAACACAGAGAGACAGACAAAAACACATGGAGAAGAGAACATGAGACAGACAAAAACACATGGAGAAGAGAACATGAGACAGAGAACAAAAACACAGGAAAAGAGACAGACACAAAAACACAGAGAAGAGAACATGAGACAGACAAAAACACATGGAGAAGAGAACATGAGACAGACAAAAACACACAGAGAAGAGAACATGAGACAGACAAAAACACAGAGAAGAGAACATGAGACAGACAAAAACACAGAGAAGAGAACATGAGACAGACAAAAACACATGGAGAAGAGAACATGAGACAGACAAAAACACACAGAGAAGAGAACATGAGACAGACAAAAACACACAGAGAAGAGAACATGAGACAGACAAAAACACGGAGAAGAGAACACGAGACAGACAAAAACACATGGAGAAGAGAACATGAGACACAAAAACACAGAGAGAAGAGAACATGAGACAGACAAAAACACATGGAGAAGAGAACATGAGACAGACAAAAACACATGGAGAAGAGAACATGAGACAGACAAAAACACATGGAGAAGAGAACATGAGACAGACAAAAACACATGGAGAAGAAAACATGAAACAGACAAAAACACATGGAGAAGAGAACATGAAACAGACAAAAACACATGGAGAAGAGAACATGAAACAGACAAAAACACATGGAGAAGAGAACATGAAACAGACAAAAACACACGGAAAAGAGAACATGAGACAGACAAAAACACAGAGAAAAGAACAAGAGACAGACAAAAACACATGGAGAAGAGAACATGAGGCAGACAAAAACACATGGAGAAGAGAACATGAGACAGATAAAAACACATGGAGAAGAGAACATGAGACAGACAAAAACACAGAGAAAAGAACAAGAGACAGACAAAAACACATGGAGAAGAGAACATGAGGCAGACAAAAACACACGGAGAAGAGAACATGAGACAGACAAAAACACACGGAGAAGAGAACATAAGACAGACAAAAACACATGGAGAAGAGAACATGAGACAGACAAAAACACATGGAGAAGAGAACATGAGACAGAGAAAAACACACGGAGAAGAGAACATGAGACAGACAAAAACACACAGAGAAGAGAACATGAGACAGACAAAAACACGGAGAAGAGAACAAGAGACAGACAAAAACCCATGGTGAAGAGAACACGAGACAGACAAAAACACACAGAGAAGAGAACAAGAGACAGACAAAAACACATGGGGAAGAGAACATGAGACAGACAAAACACATGGAGAAGAGAACATGAGACAGACAAAAACACATGGAGAAGAGAACATGAGACAGACAAAAACACATGGAGAAGAGAACATGAGACAGACAAAAACACATGGAGAAGAGAACATGAGACAGACAAAAACACATGGAGAAGAGAACATGAGACAGACAAAAACACATGGAGAAGAGAACATGAGACAGACAAAAACACATGGTGAAGAGAACAAGAGACAGACAAAAACACATGGTGAAGAGAACATGAGACAGAGAAAAACACACGGAGAAGAGAACATGAGACAGACAAAAACACACAGAGAAGAGAACATGAGACAGACAAAAACACACAGAGAAGAGAACATGAGACAGACAAAAACACATGGAGAAGAGAACATGAGACAGACAAAAACACACAGAGAAGAGAACATGAGACAGACAAAAACACATAGGGAAGAGAACATGAGACAGACAAAAACACATGGGGAAGAGAACATGAGACAGACAAAAACACATGGAGAAGACAAAAACACACAGAGAAGAGAACATGAGACAGACAAAAACACACAGAGAAGAGAACATGAGACAGACAAAAACACATGGAGAAGAGAACATGAGACAGACAAAAACACATGGAGAAGAGAACATGAGACAGACAAAAAACACAAAGAATAGAACAAGAGACAGACAAAAACATGGAGAAGAGAACATGAGACAGACAAAATTATGGAGAAGAGAACATGAGACAGATAAAAACACACAAAGAAGAGAACAAGAGACAGACAAAAACACAGAGAAGAGAACATGAGACAGACAAAAACACATGGAGAAGAGAACACGAGACAGACAAAAACACATGGAGAAGAGAACATGAGACAGATAAAAACACACAAAGAAGAGAACATGAGACAGACAAAAACACATGGAGAAGAGAACATGAGACAGACAAAAACACATGGAGAAGAGAACATGAGACAGACAAAAACACATGGAGAAGAGAACATGAGACAGACAAAAACACACAGAGAAGAGAACATGAGACAGACAAAAACACACAGAGAAGAGAACATGAGACAGACAAAAACACGGAGAAGAGAACATGAGACAGACAAAAACACATGGAGAAGAGAACATGAGACAGACAAAAACACATGGAGAAGAGAACATGAGACAGACAAAAACACACAGAGAAGAGAACATGAGACAGACAAAAACACATGGAGAAGAGAACATGAGACAGACAAAAACACATGGAGAAGAGAACATGAGACAGACAAAAACACATGGAGAAGAGAACATGAGACAGACAAAAACACACAGAGAAGAGAACATGAGACAGACAAAAACACACGGAGAAGAGAACATGAGACAGACAAAAACACATGGAGAAGAGAACATGAGACAGACAAAAACACATGGAGAAGAGAACATGAGACAGACAAAAACACATGGAGAAGAGAACATGAGACAGACAAAAACACATGGAGAAGAGAACATGAGACAGACAAAAACACATGGAGAAGAGAACATGAAACAGACAAAAACACATGGAGAAGAGAACATGAGACAGACAAAAACACATGGAGAAGAGAACACGAAACAGACAAAAACACATGGAGAAGAGAACACGAGACAGACAAAAACACATGGAGAAGAGAACATGAGACAGACAAAAACACATGGAGAAGAGAACATGAGACAGACAAAAACACATGGAGAAGAGAACATGAGACAGACAAAAACACATGGAGAAGAGAACATGAGACAGACAAAAACACACAGAGAAGAGAAAGAACATGAGACAGACAAAAACACCATGAGAAGAGAACATGAGACAGACAAAAACACATGGAGAAGAGAACATGAGACAGACAAAAACACATGGAGAAGAGAACATGAGACAGACAAAAACACATGGAGAAGAGAACACAAGACAGACAAAAACACATGGAGAAGAGAACATGAGACAGACAAAAACACATGGAGAAGAGAACATGAGACAGACAAAAACACAGAGAAAAGAACATGAAACAGACAAAAACACATGGAGAAGAGAACATGAAACAGACAAAAACACACGGAAAAGAGAAATGAGACAGACAAAAACACAGAGATAAGAACAAGAGACAGACAAAAACACATGGAGAAGAGAACATGAGTCAGACAAAAACACACAGAGAAGAGAACATGAGACAGACAGACAAAAAACACATAGAAGAGAACATGAGACAGACAAAAAACACATGGAGAAGAGAACATGAGACAGACAAAAACACATGGAGAAGAGAACATGAGACAGACAAAAAACACACAGAGAAAGAGAAACAAAACAACAAAAACACACAGAGAAGAGAACATGAGAACATGGAGAAGAGAACATGAGACAGACAAAAACACATGGAGAAGAGAACATGAGACAGACAAAAACACATGGAGAAGAGAACATGAGACAGACAAAAACACATGGAGAAGAGAACATGAGACAGACAAAAACACATGGAGAAGAGAACATGAGACAGAAAAAAACACACAGAGAAGAGAACATGAGACAGACAAAAACACATGGAGAAGAGAACATGAGACAGACAAAAACACACAGAGAAGAGAACATGAGACAGACAAAAACATGGAGAAGAGAACATGAGACAGACAAAAACACATGGAGAAGAGAACATGAGACAGACAAAAACACATGGAGAAGAGAACATGAGACAGACAAAAAACACACAAAGAAGAGAACAAGAGACAGACAAAAACATGGAGAAGAGAACATGAGACAGACAAAAACACATGGAGAAGAGAACATGAGACAGACAAAAACACATGGAGAAGAGAACATGAGACAGACAAAAACACATGGAGAAGAGAACATGAGACAGACAAAAACACATGGAGAAGAGAACATGAGACAGACAAAAACACATGGAGAAGAGAACATGAGACAGACAAAAAACACACAGAGAAGAGAACATGAGACAGACAAAAACACATGGAGAAGAGAACATGAGACAGACAAAAACACATGGAGAAGAGAACATGAGACAGACAAAAACACAGAGAAGAGAACATGAGACAGACAAAAACACACAGAGAAGAGAACATGAGACAGACAAAAACATGGAGAAGAGAACATGAGACAGACAAAAACACATGGAGAAGAGAACATGAGACAGACAAAAACACAGAGAAGAGAACATGAGACAGACAAAAACACAGAGAAGAGAACATGAGACAGACAAAAACACGGAGAAGAGAACATGAGACAGACAAAAACACAGAGAAGAGAACATGAGACAGACAAAAACACATGGAGAAGAGAACATGAGACAGACAAAAACACACAGAGAAGAGAACATGAGACAGACAAAAACACATGGAGAAGAGAACATGAGACAGACAAAAACACATGGAGAAGAGAACATGAGACAGACAAAAACACATGGAGAAGAGAACATGAGACAGACAAAAACACATGGAGAAGAAAACATGAGACAGACAAAAACACATGGAGAAGAGAACATGAGACAGACAAAAACACATGGAGAAGAGAACATGAGACAGACAAAAACACATGGAGAAGAGAACATGAGACAGACAAAAACACATGGAGAAGAGAACATGAGACAGACAAAAACACATGGAGAAGAGAACATGAGACAGACAAAAACACACAGAGAAGAGAACATGAGACACAAAAACACGGAGAAGAGAACATGAGACACAAAAACACGGAGAAGAGAAAATGAGACACAAAAACACGGAGAAGAGAACATGAGACAGACAAAATTATGGAGAAGAGAACATGAGACAGATAAAAACACACAAAGAAGAGAACAAGAGACAGACAAAAACATGGAGAAGAGAACATGAGACAGACAAAAACACATGGAGAAGAGAACATGAGACAGACAAAAACACATGGAGAAGAGAACAAGAGACAGACAAAAACACATGGAGAAGAGAACATGAGACAGACAAAAACACATGGAGAAGAGAACATGAGACAGACAAAAACACATGGAGAAGAGAACATGAGACAGACAAAAACACATGGAGAAGAGAACATGAGACAGACAAAAACACATGGAGAAGAGAACATGAGACAGACAAAAACACACAGAGAAGAGAACATGAGACAGACAAAAACACATGGAGAAGAGAACACGAGACAGACAAAAACACACAGAGAAGAGAACAAGAGACAGACAAAAACACAAAGAAGAGAACAAGAGACAGACAAAAACACGGAGAAGAGAACATGAGACAGACAAAAACACATGGAGAAGAGAACAAGAGGCAGACAAAAACACATGGAGAAGAGAACATGAAACAGAAAAAAACATGGAGAAGAGAACATGAGACAGGCAAAAACACACATGGAGAAAAAGAAGAAGAGAACATGAGACAGACAGACAAAAACACAACAGAGAAGAGAACACAGAGAAAAGAGACAAACAGACAAAAACATGGAGAAGAGAACATGAGACAGGCAAAAACACACAGAAGAGAACATGAGACAGACAAAAACACATGGAGAAGAGAACACAAGACAGACAAAAACACATGGAGAAGAGAACATGAGACAGACAAAAACACATGGAGAAGAGAACATGAGACAGACAAAAACACATGGAGAAGAGAACATGAGACAGACAAAAACACATGGAGAAGAGAACATGAGACAGACAAAAACACATGGAGAAGAGAACATGAGACAGACAAAAACACATGGAGAAGAGAACATGAGACAGACAAAAACACATGGAGAAGAGAACATGAGACAGACAAAAACACATGGAGAAGAAAACATGAGACAGACAAAAACACATGGAGAAGAGAACATGAGACAGACAAAAACACATGGAGAAGAGAACAAGAGACAGACAAAAACACATGGAGAAGAGAACATGAGACAGACAAAAACACATGGAGAAGAGAACATGAGACAGACAAAAACACATGGAGAAGAGAACATGAGACAGACAAAAACACATGGAGAAGAGAACACAAGACAGACAAAAACACATGGAGAAGAGAACATGAGACAGACAAAAACACATGGAGAAGAGAACATGAGACAGACAAAAACACATGGAGAAGAGAACATGAGACAGACAAAAACACATGGAGAAGAGAACATGAGACAGACAAAAACACATGGAGAAGAGAACATGAGACAGACAAAAAACACAAAGAAGAGAACAAGAGACAGACAAAAACACATGGAGAAGAGAACACAAGACAGACAAAAACACATGGAGAAGAGAACATGAGACAGACAAAAACACATGGAGAAGAGAACATGAGACAGACAAAAACACATGGAGAAGAGAACAAGAGACAGACAAAAACACATGGTGAAGAGAACATGAGACAGACAAAAACACATGGAGAAGAGAATATGAGACAGACAAAAAACACAAAGAAGAGAACAAGAGACAGACAAAAACATGGAAAAGAGAACATGAGACAGACAAAATTACATGAAGAAGAGAACAAGAGACAGACAAAAACACATGGAGAAGAGAACATGAGACAGACAAAAACACATGGAGAAGAGAACAAGAGACAGACAAAAACACATGGAGAAGAGAACATGAGACAGACAAAAACACATGGAGAAGAGAACATGAGACAGACAAAAACACACAGAGAAGAGAACATGAGACAGACAAAAACACACAGAGAAGAGAACATGAGACAGACAAAAACACACAGAGAAGAGAACATGAGACAGACAAAAACACAGAGAGAAGAGAACATGAGACAGACAAAAACACATGGAGAAGAGAACATGAGACAGACAAAAACATGGAGAAGAGAACATGAGACAGGCAAAAACACACAGAGAAGAGAACATGAGACAGACAAAAACACACAGAGAAGAGAACATGAGACAGACAAAAACATGGAGAAGAGAACATGAGACAGACAAAAACACACAGAGAAGAGAACATGAGACAGACAAAAACACACAGAGAAGAGAACATGAGACAGACAAAAACACACAGAGAAGAGAACATGAGACAGACAAAAACACATGGAGAAGAGAACATGAGACAGACAAAAACACATGGAGAAGAGAACATGAGACAGACAAAAACACATGGAGAAGAGAACATGAGACAGACAAAAACACATGGAGAAGAGAACATGAGACAGACAAAAACACATGGAGAAGAGAACATGAGACAGACAAAAACACATGGAGAAGAGAACATGAGACAGACAAAAAACGCATGGAGAAGAGAACACGAGACAGACAAAAACACATGGAGAAGAGAACATGAGACAGACAAAAACACATGGAGAAGAGAACACGAGATAGACAAAAACACATGGAGAAGAGAGCGGAACATGGAGAAGAGAACATGAGACAGACAAAAACACATGGAGAAGAGAACATGAGACAGACAAAAACACATGGAACATGAGACTGACAAAAACACATGGAGAAGAGAACATGAGACAGAGAAAAAACACACGGAGAAATGAACATGAGACAGACAAAAACACATGGAAAAACATGACATGAAAAAACAAAACACACATGAGAAAAGAACAATGAGACAGACAAAAAAAACACATGGAGAAGAGAACATGAGACAGAGAAGAGAACACGAAACAGACAAAAACACATGGAGAAGAGAACATGAGACAGACAAAAACACATGGAGAAGAGAACACAAAACAGACAAAAACACATGGAGAAGAGAACACAAGACAGACAAAAACACATGGAGAAGAGAACACGAGACAGACAAAAAGACATGGAGAAGAGAACATGAGACAGACAAAAACACATGGAGAAGAGAACATGAGACAGACAAAAACACACGGAGAAGAAACAAAGACAGACAAAAAACACATGAGAAGAGAACACGAAACAGACAAAAACACATGGAGAAGAGAACATGAGACAGACAAAAAACATGGAGAAGAGAACATGAGACAGAAAAAAACAAGAGAAGAGAACATGAGACAGACAAAAACACATGGAGAAGAGAAGAGAAAAAAAACAAGAAAGAAAAGACAGACAAAAACACATGGAGAAGAGAACATGAGACAGACAAAAACACATGGAGAAGAGAACACGAAACAGACAAAAACACATGAGAAGAGAAAAAAAACAGACAAAAAACACACAAGAAGAAGAACAGACATGAGACAGACAAAAAACAAAAAAAAAAAAAACATGAGATGGAGAAGAGAACATGAGGCAGACAAAAACACATGGAGAAGAGAACATGAGACAGACAAAAAACACAAAAAACACAGGAGAAGAACATGAACATGAGACAGAGACAAAAAAAACATGGAGAAGAGAACATGGAGAAAAAAACACATGAGAAGAGAACATGAGACAGACAAAAACACATGGAGAAGAGAACATGAGACAGACAAAAAACACATGGAGAAGAGAACATGAGACAACAAAAACAAAAAAAGAAACAGAGACAGAAAAAAACACAGAGAAGAGAACATGCGACAGACAAAAAACACATGAGAACAAAAAAAATGAAAGAGAACATGAGACAGACAAAAACACATGGAGAAGAGAACAGACAGACAACAAACAAAAAAGACACATGGAGAAGAGAAACATGAGACAGACAAAAACACATGGAGAAAGAGAAACAACACGACACATGAGAAGAGAAAAAACAGACAAAAAAACACAGAGAAGAGAACATGAGACAGACAAAAACACACATGGACAAGGAGAAGAGAACATGAAAGAGAAAACAGACAAAAAACACATGGAGAAGAGAACATGAGACAGACAAAAACACATGGAGAAGAAACATGAACAGACAAAAAACACAAAAAAAACATGAGACAACAAAAACACAGAGAGAACATGAGAACAAAAAAAGAAGAAGAGAGCATGAGACAGACAAAAACACATGGAGAAGAGAGCATGAGACAGACAAAAACACGTGGAAAAGAGAACATGAGACAGACAAAAACACGTGGAGAAGAGAACATGAGACAGACAAAAACAAAAAAAACATGGAGAAGAGAACATGAGAACATGAGACAAAAAAAACATGAAAAAGAACAAAAGACAGACAAAAAAAACACATGGAGAAGAAAACATGAGACAGACAAAAACACATGGAGAAGAGAACACGAGACAGACAAAAAACACATGAGAAGAAAATGAGAAACAAAAAAAAAAAAACAAGAGACAAAAAACACATGAGAGAACAAAAAACACACATGAGAAGAGAACAAGAGACAGACAAAAACACACAAGAAAGGAACAAGAGAAAAAAACATGAGACAGAAAGAGAAAAAACACATGGAGAAGAGAAAAAAAACAAGACAAAAAACACATGGACAGAACAAGACAGACAAAAACACATGGAGAAGAAAACAAGAGACAGACAAAAACACATGGGGAAGAGAACATGAGACAGACAAAAACACATGGAGAAGAGAACATGAGACAGACAAAAACACATGGAGAAGAGAACATGAGACAGACATGAGAGAAAGAACATGAGAAGACAAAAACACAGGAGAAGAGAACACAAGACAGACAAAAAATGGAAAAGAAAACAAGACAGACAAAAACACATGAGAAGAGAACATGAGACAGACAAAAACACATGGAGAAGAGAACATGAGACAGACAAAAAAACAAAAAAAAACATGACAGACAAAAAACACAATGAGAAGAGAACATGAGACAGACAAAAACACATGGAGAAAGAACAAGACAGAAAAAAAAAAAAAAGAAAAAGAACATGAAAAAAAAAACAAAAAAGAAACAAAAAAAAAAACATGGAGAAGAGAAGATGAGACAGACAAAAACACACAGAGAAAAGAACATGAGACAGACAAAAAAACACATGAGAGAAAAAACAAAGAACAACAAAACAGACAAAAACATGAAAAGACAGACAAAAAACACATGGAGAAGAGAACAATGAGACAGACAAAAACACAGAGAAAAGAACATGAGACAGACAAAAACACATGGAGAAGAGAACAAAGAAAAGACAAAAAACACACTGAGAAGAGAACAAAACAAAAAACACATGGAAAAAAACATGAGAACAAAAACACATGAGAAGAGAACAAAGACAAAAAAAACATGGAGAAGAGAAAGAAAGAAAAAGACATGAGACAGACAAAAAACACATGGAGAAGAGAGAACATGAGACAGACAAAAACACATGGAGAAAGAGAACATGAAAAACAAAAAACACATGAGAAGAGAACAAGACAGACAAAAAAAACATGGAGAAGAGAACATGAGACAGACAAAAACACATGACAAAAAAAAAAAACACATGAGAAGAGAAACATGAGACAGACAAAAACACATGGAGAAGAGAACATGAGACGACAAAAACACATGGAGAAGAGAACAAGAGACATGAGACAAAAACAAAAACACATGGAGAAAACAAGAACAGACAAAAAAACACATGGAGAAGAGAACAAAACAGACAAAAACACATGGAGAACATGAGAACATGAGACAACAAAAAAACACATGAGAAGAGAAAATGAGACCGACAAAAACACATGGACAAGAAAACATGAGACAGACAAAAACACATGGAGAAGAGAACATAAGACGACAAAAACACATGGAGAAGAGAACTTGAGACATACTAAAACACATGGAAAAAGAAGAGACAGACAAAAACACAAAAACAACAAACAAGACAAAAACACATGGTGAAAGAAATGAGAACAGACAAAAAAGACAGACAAAAAAACACATGGAGAAAAACAAAAGAGAAATGAGACAGACAAAAACATAGAGAAAAGAACAAGAGACAGACAAAAACATGGAAAAGAAAAAAAACAGAGACAGACAAAAAAAACACAGAAAGAGAACATGGAAAGACAGACAGACAAAAACACATGGAGAAGAGAACATGAGACAGACAAAAAACACATGGAAAGAAACAAAACAGATAAAAACACACAAAGAAGAGAACATGAAACAGACAAAAACACATGGAGAAGAGAACATGAAAAAGACAAAAACTTGGAGAAGAGAACACAAAAGACAAAAAACACATGAGAAAAAAAAGAACAGACAAAAACACATGAGAAGAGAAACATGAGACAGACAAAAAAAAAAAACATGGAGAAGAGAACATGAGACAGACAAAAGCACATGGAGAAGGGAACATGATACAGACAAAAACAGTGAGAAGAGAACATGCAACAGACAAAATAAGGGAGAAGAAAACATGAGACAGACAAAAACACAGGGAGAAGAGAACATGAGACAGATAAAAAGACACATGGAGAAGAAAACATGAGAAGACAAAAAAAACAAAAAAGAACAGAACAAAAAAAAAACAAAAGAGAAGAGAAAAACAAATGAAAAAACAAAAACACATGGAGAAGAGAATGAGACAAAAAAAAAAAAAAGAAGACAAAAAAAACACAAAGAAGAGAACATGAGACAGACAAAAACACATGGAGAAAGAAAAATGAGACAGACAAAAACACATGGAGAAGAGAACATGAAAACAGACAAAAAACACAAAAAACATGGAGAAGAGAACATGAGACAGACAAAAACACACAGAGAAGAGAACATGAGACAGACAAAAACACATGGTGAAGAGAACAAGAGACAGACAAAAACACACAGAGAAGAGAACACATAACAGACAAAAACACATGGAGAAGAGAACACAAGACAGACAAAAACACATGGAGAGAACAAGAGACAGACAAAAAACAAAGAAAGACAAAAACACAAAAACACATGGAGAAACAAGAGAACATGAACAGACAAAAACATGAGACAGAAAAAACACATGGAGAAGAGAACATGAGACAGACAAAAACACATAGAGAAGAGAACATGAGACAGACAAAAACACATGGTTAAGAGAACAAGAGACAGACAAAAACACAAGGAGCAGACAACAAGAGACAGACAAAAACACATCATGGAGAAGAGAACACGAGACAGACAAAAACACATGGAGAAGAGAACAAGAGGCAGACAAAAACACATGGAGAAGAGAACATGAGACAGACAAAAACACATGGTGAAAAGAACAAGAGACAGACAAAAACACATCGTGAAGAGAACATGAGACAGAGAAAAACACACGGAGAAGAGAACATGAGACAGACAAAAAAACACTGAGAAGAGAACATGAGACAGACAAAAAAACACATGGAGAAAAGAAACATGAGACAGACAAAAAACACAAAGAAAAAGAAGAAAAAAAAAAAATGAGAAGAGACAGGCAAAAACACACAGAGAAGAAGAACATGAGACAGACAAAAACACATGGAGAAGAGAACATGAGACAGACAAAAACACATGGAGAAGAGAACATGAGACACAAAAACACGGAGAAGAGAACATGAGACAGACAAAAACACGGAGAAGAGAACATGAGACAGACAAAAACACATGGAGAAGAGAACATGAGACAGACAAAAACATGGAGAAGAGAACATGAGACAGACAAAAACACACAGAGAAGAGAACATGAGACAGACAAAAACACGGAGAAGAGAACATGAGACAGACAAAAACACATGGAGAAGAGAACATGAGACAGACAAAAACACATGGAGAAGAGAACATGAGACAGACAAAAACACATGGAGAAGAGAACATGAGACAGACAAAAACACATGGGGAAGAGAACATGAGACAGACAAGGGAGACAGACAAAAACACGGAGAAGAGAACATGAGACAGACAAAAACACATGGAGAAGAGAACACGAGACAGACAAAAACACATGGAGAAGAGAACAAGAGGCAGACAAAAACACATGGAGAAGAGAACATGAAACAGACAAAAAACACATGGAGAAGAGAACATGAAACAGACAAAAACACACAGAGAAGAGAACATGAGACACAAAAAAGAAAAAACACATGGAAAAGAACATGAGACACAAGAAGAAAACATGAGACAAAAACACATGGAAAAGAACATGAGACAGATAAAAAAAAACACACAGAGAAGAGAACATGAAACAGACAAAAACACATGGAGAAGAGAACATGAGACAGACAAAAACACATGGAGAAGAGAACACGAGACAGACAAAAACACATGGAGAAGAGAACATGAGACAGACAAAAACACATGGAGAAACAAAAAACACATGGAGAAGAGAGAGACAAAAACACACGGAAAAGAGAAATGAGACAGACAAAAACACAGAGATAAGAACAAGAGACAGAAAAAACACATGGAGAAGAGAACATGAGACAGACAAAAACACATGGAGAAGAGAACATGAGACAGATAAAAAAACACACAAACAAGAGACAGACAAAAACACGGAGAAGAGAACATGAGACAGACAAAAACACATGGAGAAGAGAAAACGAGACAGACAAACACACATGGAGAAGAGAACAAGAGACACAAAAACACATGAGACAACAAAAAAACACATCGAGAAGAGAAAAAGAGACAGACAAAAACACATGGGGAAGAGAACATGAGACGGCAAAAAAACATGGAAAAAAGAACAAGGGACAGACAAAAACAAGAAAAAAACATGGAGAAAAAAAACAAAAGAAACATGAGACAGACAAAAACACACGGAAAAGAGAAATGAGACAGACAAAAACACAGAGAAAAGAACATGAAACAGACAAAAACACATGGAGAAGAGAACATGAGAAGAAAAACACATGAGAAGAGAACATGAGACAGAAAACAAAACAAAGAAAAGAGAACATGAGACAGACAAAAAAACACAGAGAAAAGAACATGAAACAGACAAAAACACACGGAAAAGAGAAATGAGACAGACAAAAACATAGAGACAAAAACATGGAGAAGAGAACATGAGACAGACAAAAACACATGGAGAAGAGAAATGAGACAGACAAAAACACATGGAGAAGAGAAGAGACATGAGACAGACAAAAACACACAGAGAAGAGAAATGAACAGACAAAAAACACATGGAGAAGAGAACATGAGACAGACAAAAACACATGGAGAAGAGAACATGAAACAGACAAAAAACACAGGAGAAGAGAACAAGACAGACAAAAACACACCACATGGAGAAAAAACATGAGACAGACAAAAACAACAAAAAAAACACAAACAAGACAAAAACACATGAGAAGAGAACATGAGACAACAAAAAACACATGGAGAAGAGAACATGAGACATGAAGAGACATGAGACAGACAAAATTATGGAGAAGAGAACATGAGACAGACAAAAGTACGGAGAAGAGAACATGAGACAGACAAAAACACATGGAGAAGAGAACACGAGACAGACAAAAACACATGGAGAAGAGAACATGAGACAGACAAAAACACATGGGGAAGAGAACATGAGACAGACAAAAACACATGGGGAAGAGAACATGAGACAGACAAAAACACAGAGAAGAGAACATGAACAAAACACACATGGAGAAGAAACAAAACAGACACAAAAACACATGGAGAAGAGAACATGAGACAGACAAAAACACGGAGAAGAGAACATGAGACAGACAAAATTATGGAGAAGAGAACATGAGACAGACAAAAACACATGGAGAAGAGAACATGAGACAGATAAAAAAAACACACAAAGAAGAGAACAAGAGACAGACAAAAACACGGAGAAGAGAACATGAGACAGACAAAAACACATGGAGAAGAGAACATGAGACAGACAAAAACAGATGGAGAAGAGAACACGAGAATACAAAAACACACAGAGAAGAGAACATGAGACAGACAAAAACACACAGAGAAGAGAACATGAGACAGACAAAAACACACAGAGAAGAGAACATGAGACAGACAAAAACACAGAGAAGAGAACATGAGACAGACAAGAAGAAAACATGAGGCAGACAAAAACACATGGAGAAGAGAACAAGAGACAGACAAAAACACACAGAGAAGAGAACATGAGACAGACAAAAACACATGGAGAAGAGAACATGAGACAGACAAAAACACATGGAGAAGAGAACATGAGACAGACAAAAACACATGGAGAAGAGAACATGAGACACAAAAACACATGGAGAAGAGAACATGAGACAGACAAAAAACACATGGAGAAGAGAACATGAGACAGACAAAAACACATGGAGAAGAGAACATGAGACAGACAAAAACACACAGAGAAGAGAACATGAGACAGACAAAAACACATGGAGAAGAGAACATGAGAACATGAGACAAAGACAAAAACACATGGAAGAAGAGAAAACATGAGAATGCAGAACAAGACAAAAAAAACACGGAGAAGAGAACATGAGACAGACAAAAAAAACACAGAGAAGAGAACATGAGACAGACAAAAAACACATGAGAAGAGAACAAGACAGACAAAAACACATGAGAAAGAACATGAGACAGACACATGGAAAGAGAACATGAGACAGACAAAAAAACACAGAGAAGAGAGAACAAAACAACACAGAAGACAGACAAAAACACAGAGAAGAGAACATGAACAGACAAAAACACATGGAGAAGAGAACAAGAAGAAAAAAACAGGAGAAAGAACAAAAAGACAAAAACACATGGAGAAGAAGACAGAACACATGGAGAAGAGAACATGACAAGACAAAAACACACATGAAGAGAACATGAGACAGACAAAAACACATGGAGAAGAGAACATGAGACAGACAAAAAAACACACAAAGAAAGAAACAGACAAAAAACAACATGGAGAGAGAAACATGAAGACAGAAAAAAACACACAGAGAAGAGAGAACACGAGACAGACAAAAACACATGCAGAAGAGAACACGAGACAGACAAAAACACATGGGGAAGAGAACATGAAACAGACAAAAACACATGACATGAAAAAGAGAACATGAAACAGACAAAAACACATGGAGAAGAGAACACGAGATAGACAAAAACACATGGAGAAGAGAACACGAAACAGACAAAAACACATGGAGAAGACAACACAAGACAGACAAAAACACATGGAGAAGAGAACACGAGACAGACAAAAACACATGGAGAAGAGAACATGAGACAGACAAAAACACATGGAGAAGAGAACATGAGACAGACAAAACACATGGAGAAGAGAACAAGAGACAGACAAAAATACACGGGGAAGAGAACATGAAACAGACAAAAACACATGGAGAAGAGAACATGAAACAGACAAAAACACATGGAGAAGAGAACACGAGATAGACAAAAACACATGGAGAAGAGAACATGAGACAGACAAAAACACTTGGAAGAAGAGAACATGAGACAGACAAAAAACACATGGAGAAGAGAACAAGAGACAGACAAAAACACACAGAGAAGAGAACATGAGACAGACAAAAAAACACAGAGAAGAGAACATGAGACAGACAAAAACATGGAGAAGAGAACATGAGACAGGCAAAAACACACAGAGAAGAGAACATGAGACAGACAAAAACACACGGAGAAGAGAACATGAGACAGACAAAAACACATGGAGAAGAGACCATGAGAAACTAACAGAGAAAACACAAAGAAGAGAACACATGAGACAGACAAAAAACACATGGAGAAGAACATGAGACAGACAAAAACACATGGAAAACACATGAGAACAAGAGACATGAGAAAGACAAAAAAACACAAGAAGAGAACATGAGAGACATGAAACAGGATAAGAAAAACACATGGAGAAGAGAACACAGACAGACAAAAAAACACATGGAGAAGAAGAAACATGAGACAGACAAAAAACACATGGAGAAGAGAACATGAGAACACATGAGACAAGACAAAAAAAACACATGGAGAAGAGAACACGAGACAGACAAAAACACATGGAGAAGAGAACATGAGACAGACAAAAACACATGGAGAAGAGAACATGAAACAGACAAAAACACACGGAAAAGAGAAATGAGACAGACAAAAACATAGAGAAAAGAACAAGAGACAGACAAAAACACATGGAGAAGAGAAAAGGAGACAGACGAAAACACATGGAGAAGAGAACAAGAGACAGACAAAAACACATGGTGAAGAGAACAAGAGACAGACAAAAACACATGGAGAAGAGAACATGAGACAGACAAAAACACATGGAGAAGAGAACATGAGACAGACAAAAACACATGGAGAAGAGAACAAGAGACAGACAAAAACACATGGAGAAGAGAACATGAAACAGACAAAAACACATGGAGAAGAGAACATGAGACAGACAAAAACACACGGAAAAGAGAAATGAGACAGACAAAAACACAGAGAAAAGAACATGAAACAGACAAAAACACACAGAACCATGAAAGACAGACAAAACACATGGAGAAAAAATGAGACAGACAAGAACACATGGAGAAGAGAACACGAGACAGACAAAAACACATGGAGAAGAGAACATGAGACAGACAAAAACACATGGAGAAGAGAACATGAAACAGACAAAAACACACGGAAAAGAGAAATGAGACAGACAAAAACATAGAGAAAAGAACAAGAGACAGACAAAAACACATGGAGAAGAGAAAAGGAGACAGACGAAAACACATGGAGAAGAGAACAAGAGACAGACAAAAACACATGGTGAAGAGAACAAGAGACAGACAAAAACACATGGAGAAGAGAACATGGAGAAGAGAACATGAGACAGACAAAAAACACAAAAAAAAAAACAGAGAAGAGAACAGAACAGACAACAAACAACACACAGAGAAAGAACATGAGACAGACAAAAAAACACATGAGAGAAGAGAACAAAAGACAGGACAAAAACAGACAAAAACACACATGGAGAAGAGAACATGAGACAGACAAAAACACAGAAGAGAACATGAGACAGACAAAAAACATGGAGAAAAAACATGAGACAGACAAAAAACATCAAGACAGACAAAAACATGGAGAAGAGAACATGAAGACAGACAAAAACACATCTGAGAGAACAATGAGACAGACAAAAAGGAGAAGACATGAGAAGAGAACATGAGAGAACAGAGACAGACAAAAACACACAGAGAAGAAGAGAACATGAGACAGACAAAAACAACATGGAGAGAAAAAGAGACAAAACATGAGAAGACATGAGACAAAAAAACACACGGAGAAGAGAAAATGAGACAGACAAAAACACACATGAAGAGAGAAAGAACAAAAAACACATGGAGAAGAGAACATGAGACAGACAAAAAACACATGGAGAAGAGAACATGAGACAGACAAAAACACATGGAGAAGAGAACATGAGACAGACAACAAAAAAACAGAAGAAGAGAAACGAGACAGACAAAACACATGAGAAGAGAACAGAGACAGACAAAAAACACATGGAGAAGAGAACATGAGACAGACAAAAACAAGAAGAAATGAGACAGGCAAAAACAAACAGAGAGAAACAACTTGAGAAGACAAAAACAGACAAAAACACACACAGAGAAGAGAACATGAGACAGACAAAAAAACAAAAAACACACAGAGAAGAGAACATGAGACAGACAAAAAAAGAAGAGAACATGAGACAGACAAAAACACATGAGAAAGATGAGACAACAAAAAACAACAGGAGAAAGAGAACAAGACAAAACAGACAAAACACACAAGAAGAGAACATGAGACAGACAAAAACACATGAGAAGAGAACATGAGACAGACAAAAAACACATGGAGAAGAGAACATGAGACAGACAAAAACACATGAGAGAAGAGAACAAGACAGAAAAACACATGGAAAGAGAACAGAAGAACACATGAGAGAAGAGAACATGAGAACACACAAAAACATGGAGAAGAGAACACACATGGAGAAGAGAACATGAGACAGACAAAAACACATGGAGAAGAGAACATGAGAAGACAGACAAAAACACACAGAAGGAGAAACATGAGACAGACAAAAACACCATGAGAAGAGAACATGAGATGACAAAAACACATGGAGAAGAGAACATGAGACAGACAAAAACACATGGAGAAGAGAACATGAGGCAGACAAAAACACATGGAGAAGAGAACATGAGACAGACAAAAACACACAGAGAAGAGAACATGAGACAGACAAAAACACATGGAGAAGAGAACACGAGACAGACAAAAACACATGGAGAAGAGAACATGAGACAGACAAAAACACATGAGACAGACAAAAACACATGGAGAAGAGAACATGAAACAGAAAAAAACACATGGAGAAGAGAACATAAAACAGACAAAAACACATGGAGAACATGAGACAGACAAAAACACAGAGAAAAGAACATGAGACAGACAAAAACACATGGAGAAGAGAACACAAAACAGACAAAAACACATGGAGAAGAGAACACAAACAGACAAAAACACATGGAGAAGAGAACATGAGACAGACAAAAACACACGGAAAAGAGAAATGAGACAGACAAAAACACAGAGAAAAGAACATGAAACAGACAAAAACACATGGAGAAGAGAACATGAAACAGACAAAAACACACGGAAAAGAGAACATGAGACAGACAAAAACACAGAAAAGAACAAGAGACAGACAAAAACACATGGAGAAGAGAACAAGAGACAGACAAAAACACATGGAGAAGAGAACATGAGACAGACAAAAACACATGGAGAAGAGAACATGAGACAGACAAAAACACATGGAGAAGAGAACATGAGACAGACAAAAACACATGGAGAAGAGAACATGAGACAGACAAAAACACAGAGAAGAGAACAAGAGACAGACAAAAACATGGAAAAGAGAACATGAGAAAAACACATGGACACATGAGACAGACAAAAACATAACACAAAGAGACAGACAAAAACACATGGAGAGAGAATATGAGACAGACAAAAACACACGGAGAAGAGAACAAGAGACAGACAAAAACATGGAAAAGAGAACATGAGACAGACAAAATTACATGGAGAAGAGAACATGAGACAGACAAAAACACGGAGAAGAGAACAAGAGACAGACAAAAACACATGGAGAAGAGAACATGAGACCGTTAAAAACATGGAGAAGAGAACATGAGACAGACAAAAACTCACAGAGAAGAGAACATGAGACAGACAAAAACACACAGAGAAGAGAACATGAGACAGAAAAAACATGGAGAAAAGACAAAACACATGGAGAAGAGACACATGAGACAAAGCAAAAAACACATGGAGAAGAGAACATGAGACAGACAAAAACACATGGAGAAGAGAACATGAGACAGACAAAATTATGGAGAAGAGAACATGAGACAGATAAAAAAACACACAAAGAAGAGAACAAGAGACAGACAAAAACACATGGAGAAGAGAACATGAGACAGACAAAAAACACAAAGAATAGAACAAGAGACAGACAAAAACATGGAAAAGAGAACATGAGACAGACAAAATTACATGAAGAAGAGAACATGAGACAGACAAAAACACGGAGAAGAGAACAAGAGACAGACAAAAACACATGGAGAAGAGAACATGAAACAGACAAAATTACATGGAGAAGAGAACATGAGACAGACAAAAAACACACAAAGAAGAGAACATGACACAGACAAAAAACACACATGAAAGAGAAACATGAAAGACAGAACAAAAACACACAGGAGAAGAGAACATGAGACAAAAACACATGGAGAAGAGAACATGAGACAGACAAAAACACATGGAGAAGAGAGAGAAAAAACACACGTGAGAAGAGAACATGAGAAAAAAAACACACAGAGAAGAGAACATGAGACAGACAAAAACACACAGAGAAGAGAACAACTCTCCAGACCTAACACACCCCCTCCTCCCCCCCCTACACCCTCTCCTCCCCCCTGAACCCTCCCATTACAACCTGGAAGCATGGGCCCCCTCCCACCCCGGAGAAGGAGAAACTCTCCCACCCCTCCACCCACAAGACTCCCCACCCCCCCATCCCCTCCCCCCACCCCACCCCCCCCCACCCCCTCTACCCTCCCCACCCGCCCCCCCCCCCCCGATGTTCCCACCCCCCCCTCACCCCCTCCCTCCCACCTCCCCGCCCCCCATCGTCCCAAACCCCCGATTCCCCCCCCTCACCCCCTCGGACTCCTCCCCCCTCCCCTCCACACAACCCCTCCTCCACCACACCCCCATAACCCCTAGAACTACCCCCCCAGCCGCACCCCCCCCCTACCAAAAACTACCACTGAGATCAGCGAGGCACACCATGCGCGTCCATCACCCCCCCCACCCTACCAGGCCCCCCACCTCCCCCCCCCGCCCGCCCCCCTCCCACGCGGGGCGCTCCCCCCCACCCAACCACCCCCCCGCGGCGCAACCCCCACACAACTGGACCCACCCCCTGACGACACGCTCTCCTCACAAACAGCCCCTCACTGAGCGCACCGCCTCGCCCCCCCCACTCCCCCCATCCACACACAACATACTCCCCCCCCCCGTTTTCCCCTCACCCCGGCTCTCCAACCCCGACCCGCACCCACCCGCCTCGCACCAATCCGCCCCCCCACGCCACCCCAGCCCGAAAACTCCCCACGCACCGCCCCAGCCCCCTCGCAAAACCCGTGCCCCCCGCCAACGTCCTCAACCAAACAATCAAAACACAAAAAAAACAATCAACACAAACTGCGTACTAAAACAACAAACAATACGACCAACGAACAGCCTAACCCTTGTGGTACGCGGCCCCCGTGCCCTAAAGACTTCCGTTCCTAAAAAAAAAACAAAATAAAAAAAAAAAACCCCCCCCCCCCCCAAAAAAAAACAAAAAAAACCACCCACGGAAAAAACAAAAAAAATCAAAAAACAAGACCCGCCCCAAAGAAAAACTACCGTCCTCCCTTCCAAAAAAAAAAAAGAAAAAAAGAAAAAACACAAAAAAAAAAAACAAAAAAAACCAAAAAAAAACAAAAAAAAAAAGAAAGAAAAAAAAAAAGACAGAATCAAAAAAAAAAAGAAAACACAAAGACAAAAAAAAAAAGAAAAAAAGAAAAAAAAGGAAAGAAAAAAACCAAAAACCAAAAAGACAAAAAAGCCACCCAAAACGCCCCGGCGGAACAAAAAAAATACATACCACCCCCACTAGAAATGCGATAAAAGAAAAAGAAAAAAAAAAAAAAAAAAAGAAAAACAAAACCCCAAAAAACAAAAAAAACAAAAATAAAAAAACAAAAAAAAAGGCTCCATCCCTGACAAAAAAAAAGAACAAAAAAAAAAAAAAAAAACAAAAAAAAAATCAAAGAAAACAAAAAAGATAAAAAAAAAAAAAAAAAAAAGAACACCAAAGAGAAACAAACGCGAGCGCCCAAGCGCCCGGTCCACCCCGCCCCCCCCCCACCCCTACCCCAACCCCACCTCCCCTCACCCCGCCCTGTGCCCCCCGTCGCACCCAGTCTCCCTCCCAACCTCGCTCCGTCCCCCTCCTCCTCCTCTCACCCTCAACCCTCCCCCTCCCCCTCGCCTCCACCCCGACACCCCGCAACGACCCACCTACCCCCCCCACTCATCCCCAACGCCCCCCACTCACCCCACCCCTCCCCCCCGCCCCCTCCCCCCACTCCCACACTTCCCCACACCCCCACACCCAACCCCCCCCCCCACCCTCTTCCCCAACCCCCCCCCCACCCAAACACCCCCATCCCCACCCTCCCCCTCCGCCCTCCCCCCCCACCTCCCTTCGCCCCCCTCCCAGACCCTCGACACCCACCCACCCACCACAACGACCCCTCCTCGCCACAAACCCCACACGCATCCCAACAAAACCGACCCAAGACAAACATGGAGAACAGAACACAAAAAAGACACACTCAAAACCTCAATCAAAACAACGAACCTGAGAAGAGACATTAACCTCAAGCAACAGACCACACCAGCGCGGCCGCAAACTCAAACACCGAACCAACGCGCACACCAACACACCCCCGCCCAACACCAAAAACACCCCAATGGAAGCCGCCCCACAGACGCCCCGACAGACCACTCACAAACCCCTCCAGGGGGTATAGCCACTCTCCGCGCCAGCCGCCTCCAAGGGGGCTTCCCGCAACCACCGCCCCCACAACACAACACAAACACCCCACCCCTCCCCACCAATCCCCGCCGGCCCTGCGCCAATCCCCCCGCACACCAATCCTTAGCGACCCCGCTATCCTCATATTCACACCCCACAAACTCCCTCCCGCCACCGGGCACCCCCACCTGCCAACGCAATCCACCCCCTCGCGCCTCCCCCCCCCCCCCCCCCACCCCCCCCCCCAACCCACCAACCCCCCCCCCGCCCTAACCCCCCCTTAACCCGCCTCCCCCCCCCCAACCGCGCCACCCCCCCCACCCGTACAAACACCAGCTCCCCCCCCCCCCCCCCCCAAACCCCCCCCCCCCCGAACCCCCGACCTAAACAAAACCAACCAAACAAAAACACCAAACCAACCCACCACACACGCCCCCCCCCCCCCACCCAAACCCCAAATACCCCACAAAACCTAAACAAAAAACCGCCCCCCCCCTCCCCCCCCCCCCCCCCCCCCCCCCCCCCACCTTCCCCCCCCCCCCCAAACCCTAACGCCCCGCCCACCGCACCCACACTCCCCTCAACCCCAACCCAACCCCCTCCTTACCGCCCCCCCCCTCCGTCCACCCCCACCCCCAACGCCGGCGGCGTGCCCCCCCTCACCCCACCTCCACCCCTCTCCCGCCCCCCCCCCAGGCACGCTCTCCCCCTCGCCATCCCCCTCGCGCCCCAGCCCAACCCCACCACACCCCCCGCCCACATTCCACCCCCCCCCCCCCACCGCCCCCCCCCCGCTCCCCCCCTCCCCCGCCCCCCTCTCTCCTCCCCTAACCCCCGCCCCGCTGCCCCCCTCACCGCACATCCCCTGTGCGCCTCCCCCCCCCCCGCCCCCGCCGCACCCGCCCCCCCGCCCCCCCCCCCCCCCCCCCCCCCCCCCCTCCCCCCCCACCCCACTCCTCCCCATCACCACCCCACCCCCCCTCCCCCCCCCCAACAACCCCTGCCCCCCCCCCTCCCCCCCCCACCCGCCCATCCCCCCTGCCCCCGTCTGGCCAGCCTCCCTAACCCCCCAGACACAACCCCCTCGCCCCCACCCCCCCCCCCCACGCCCCCCCCCCCACCCCGACCCCAGCGGCCTCCCCCCCATCGCAACCCCCCCCGTGCCGTCCCTACAACCCCCCCACACACCCAGACCCGCCCTCCCGCAAACGCACGCCACCCCCACCAGTGAGGAGCTTCCCCCCCCCCCACCCGCTCCACGCCCCCTCTCCGGCCTGCTGCGCACCCCCACCCCTCCCAATCCGACGCCCCACCGCCGCTCTCCCGGGGAGGCCCTAACCCAGGTGCAACGCGCCCACGTCTCCGCCCCCAGCACCCCCGCCACACCACCAGCACCAAAAAACCACCCCCCCACCACCGCGCACGCCCCCCCCACACCCCCCAACCACCAACAACAACCTCGAGTGGCAACGCACACACAAGCCCCCGCCCGAAAACCCTCCTGAGCTGCCCCCAGCTCGCCGCCGCACCTCGACCCCCCCCGCCTGCGCACGCACCAAAAACCAACCACCCACCAACCCGCACACCCCCCAACCCCCACCCCCAACCCCACCCCCCCCCCCCCCCCCCCCCCCCCCCCCCCCCCCCCCCCCCCCCCCGCGCCCCCGCCCCCCACCCCCCGCCCCCCCGCCCACCCCCCCCGACCCCCCCCTCCCCGCCTCCCCCCCCTCCCACCCCCCCACCCGCCCCCCCAGGTCCCACCGTCCACTCCCCTTTCCCCCCCCTACCCCTCAGCCCCCGCAGGCCCCGCCCCACCAAACCCTTATCCTCCCGCCACCCCGCCCTCATTCCCCCCCCCCTATTCCCAGCCCAAGCCCCATCCCCACATGGCCCTCCACGCCCCCCCACCCTTCGCCCCCCCCCCCCCCCCCCCCCCCATTTACCCCCCCCAGCAGTCCCCTGCGCACCACTCTGGGGACCCCCCCCCCACTGGAACCCCCCCGAACCCCAAACACCCCCCGACCCCCGTTCCCCAATTGTCCTACCCCAGCCACCTTCCCCCACCCCCTTTCACCGACCCCAGCCCCCTCCCCTCCCTCCCCCCAGCCGCTCCACCCCCCACCACCCGCCCTCCCCCCTCCCCCCCCCACCCTCATTTTCCACCCACGCTCGCCCCGGTCCCCCCCAACCAGCCCCCCCCTACCCTGCCCACTCCCCCCCCCCCCCCCACCCCCCCCGCACCCCCCAGTCAACCCACCTTCCCCCCATCGCCCCCCCCCCCCCCCCCCCCCCTCCCCCCCCCACCCCCCCACCCCCCCCCCCCCCCCCCCCCCCCCCCCCCCCCCCCCCCCCCTCCGCCCCCCCCCCCCCCCCGCCCCCCCCCCCCCCCCCCCCCCCCCCCCCCCCCCCCCCCCCCCCCCCCCCCCACCCGCCCCCCCCCCCCCCCCCCCCCCGCCCCCCCCCCCATTAGCGCCCCCCCCCTTTACCTCCCCTTTCCCCCTCACCCTCCCTACCCCCCCCCCTCCCCCCCCCCACCCCGCCCCCCCTCAAGTCCAACACCGACCTTCCCCCCATGCCCCAACCGCCCCATTCCCCCCCGCCCCGCCCCAGACCCACACCTCGCCGATTCCCCCCAACCCCCCCCCCCTTCTACCCCCCCTCCCCCCCCCCCCCCCCCCCCCGATCGGTCCCTACCTTCCCCCCCCACCTTCCCCCCCCCCCCCCCCCCGTCCAACCCTCTCCCCTCCCCGTCCACCCGGCCCGGGCCACTCCCTCCCCCCTACCCCAGCCCCACCCCCCCCACCCCCCCATCCCACCCCCCGCCCCCCCCCTGCCGTGCATTCCCTGCGGCACCTCCGCCCCCGCACCATTGCCTCTAAGCGCCCCCCCCTACGGTACCGCCTTGTCCAAACCCCCCCGCCTTCAGCCCCCCCCCCCCCGCCTCGCCCCGAGCCCCCCCCCACCCCCCCCCCACCTTCCCCATCGCCTCTCGCTCCCCCGCCCGCCACTCCCCCCGCCCTAAGTTTCCGCCCAGGCCCACCAGCCAACCGCTTTTGCCCCCCCGCCTCCCTCCGCCCCGCCCCCCTGCCCCGCCCAGAGCCTGTCGCTGAAGCCGCCCCCCCCCCCCCCCCCCCCCCCCCCACCCCCATCGTTTCCCACCACGTCCCCCCCTAAGTCCGCGGTCCCCCCCTCCCCGCACCCCAGCGCGCCCCCCCCCAATCCTTCCCAACGCTGCCCCGCACCCCCACCCGGCCCCGCCCACCCTCGCCCCCTCCGCCTCACCTTGGCCCCTGCCTCCCCGCGCCCCCACCCCTCCCCGCGTGATGCCCCCCCCCCCTGCCCCCCCCCCCGGCCCCCCCCGCCCCGCCCTCCGCCCCGACCCCTACGGCGGCCCCCCTACCCCCCGCCCCTCCGCCCCCCCGCCCTCCAACCCCCTCCCGCGCCGCCCCCGCCTCGCCCCTCCCCCCGCCCCCGGCCCCCCGCCCCCCGCCACCCTCCCCCCCGGCACTTCCCTTGCCGACCCGGCCCCGCCACCCCCCAAATAGCCCCCCCCCCCCCCGCACTTCTTGTATCCCTCAGCCCGTAATCGCCCCCATGTCCCCCCCTTGCCCTCGCCGCCCGGCCCCGCCCCCCCGCCGCCCCCCCCCCCGTGACCCCCTCCCTCCTTCCCCCAAAACTTGACCACCACCGTCCGCCACCTCGCCCCCGCCCCCCCCCCCCCCCCCCCCGCCTCCCCCCGCCGCAGTTTTCGGAGCGGCCCGGGACCCCCCCCACCGAGCCACCAGTTTGGGTGCCTGCCGCCGCGTGCCGCCCATCGGGTCCCCCGCCCCCCGGCCCCCCCCGCCCCCCCCGCCCGGTAGGCCGCCCCCCCCCATCGGGCTTGCCCAGCCCCCGATCCCCCCCCGCGCCCCCCCTCAGGCCCGGTAAGGCCCAGCCCCCGGTTCGCCTGCCCTCGCGCCCCCAGATCCGCGCCCGCGGCACTGGCCCCTCCGCCCCGCCGCCCGCCCCTCCATATTCCCGGCCCTTCGCCCCCACAGGAGGTCCCCCACCGCTCCCGCCCCGCCCCCCGGACCCAGCCCCCGGTGAGGCCGCGACCCGCTCTCCCCGGGTCCCCCTGCCTGCGCCGCGCCCGGGTCCCCCGCCGCACGGTCCCCGGCACCCCCGGGGCCACGCCCCCCGGCAAAACGCCCCCCCCCGCCCCCCCCCCATAGGCGCGCGGCCCCCCCGGCGTGCCCCTCGTCGGCCGGCGTGGTCCAGTGCGCCCCGCGCACGGGTCCCCCATCGGCGCTCCCCCCGCCTCCCCCTCCCCCGCCCCGGCCAGTACGGGCCCCCGCCCCTCGCCCCCCCCGGGTGCGCCGCACCCCCCATCCCCGCCGTCCCCCCCGGACCCCCGCCCCGCCCGCCGCGCCCGGGGACCCGCCCACCGCCCCGGGCCTCGAGTCACCCGGCCGACGCCCCCCGCCCCGGGCCCCCCCCCGCCGGGCGCGCCGCCCCCTCCGCCGGCGCCCGCCCCCCCCGGTTGACCCCCGCCGCCTCCCCGACCGGCGTTCGCCCCGCCCCCCGCCCCCCCCGCCCCCGGGACCCCCCCGCCGCACCCGGGCCCCGCCCCCGCGGCCGGCCCCCCGACCCTGTCCCGCTGGCCAAAAGCCCAGCCGACGCCGCCTCCCCCCCCCGCTCCCCCCCGCGAAGCCCCCGTTCCCGGCTCGCCCGCCTCCACCGCCCCTCCCCCCCAGCCTCACGCCCACCCAACACGCTCCGCGCTGCCCCCCTTCCCGGCTGAGGACCCCCCCCCCCCGGCCACCCCCGCCCACGCCCCCCGGCCCTGGTCCCGCCCCCGCCCCCCGCCCGCGCGGAGCCCCCGTCGCCGCAGGGCCGGCCCCCGCCCGCCCGCCCCACGGCCGCACCCCGCCCCCCTTCCCCCCAGCGCCGCCCCCCCGGCAAGCGCCCGCCGACCCCCCGCAGCGGGCAGGACCGCGGTTCCCCGCCCGGCCCCCCTTGGTGCGCCCGAACAGAAGCCCCCCCCCCCGAACCCCCCCCCTCGCCCGACCGCGCCCCCCCCGCCGGGCTCGCCCCGCCCCCCCCCCGCCCCCTGGGCCGCACCCCCGCCCGCCGGCCCGCCCCCCCGTCCGGGACCCCCCGAGCTACGGCGCTCCGGACCCCACGCCGGCGGCTTACCCTCCGACCTCGCCGTCCTCCCGGCCCCCCCCGCCCCGGCTCCCGAGCCTGCGGCCCCTCCGCGCCCCAAGCGCCCGGGCCGCCGGCTCCCCACCCACCCCCCCGCTCCGAGCGCCCCCCACCCGCCCCCGGTGCAGCCACTTGCCCCCGGTGCTCGCGCCTCCGCTCGCCTCCCGCCCCGCCCCCCCAGCTCTCCTCCGGTTCCCGGTCCTGTGCGGCTGCCCGCCCCCCCCCCCCGCCGCCCCCCGCCCCCGCCCCCCGACCCGCCCCCTCCCCCGGGCGGCCCCCCACCCTCCCCGCCCTCCTCACGGCCTACCCCCCCCCCCCCCACCCCCCCCCCCCTGCCGCCCCTCCCCCCCCGGCGCCCGCCCCCCGCCCGCGTCTTCCCCGTCCCCCGCCGCCGCCACCGGGACGCCGCCCCCCGCCCCCCGGCCCCCTCCCTGGCTTCCCAGTCTCGCGCCCCGCCGCCTGCCCCGCCCCCAGCCGGCTCATTCGCGCGCCGGGCACCGCGCGCCCGCCCCGTTCCCCCCGTGGCCGCGCCCCGCTCCCGCGCCCCCCCCTTCCGCGCCGCGGGCCCGCGGCACGGGGGGCCCCCTCGCGGCCCCCTCTCCGCTGCCTTGGCGCCCCGGCCCTTCCTCCCCCGCCGCCCGCGTCCTCCCGGCCCCCTGCCGCCCCGGCGGCCCCCCCCCCCGCATCGGAGCGCCGCGGCCCGCCCGCCCCCCGCCATGGCCCCCTTCCCCCGGCATCCCGGGGGGGGTGGGTCCCGGCCCCCCCCCCCCCGGTGGTTGCCGCGCCCCCGGCTCCTAATGCGCCCCGGGGCCCCCGCCGTTGTTCTCCGGCTCCGCCGGGCACCCCCCGTATCGGCGCCCCTGGCCGCCCCCGCGACTGCCGCCCCGCCTCCCGCCACGCCCCGGCGGTCTCCCTCGCGCCCTTCACTGGTGCCCCGGCCGCCCCCACCCCCCCCCCCCCCGCCCCCCCCCCCCCGCCCCGCCCCCCCCCCCCCCCCCCCCCCCCCCCCCCCCCCCCCCCCCCCCCCCCCCCCCCCCCCCCCCCCCCCCCCCCCCCCGCCCCTCCCCCCCCCCCCGCCCCAGCCTCCCCGGCCCCCGTCCCCCCGCGCCCACCCCGGTCCCCCGCCCGGCGCCCTTCCCACCCGGTCCCCCGCGCGCCCCAGCGTCCCGCCGCCGGCCCCCCCCCCCCCCCCCCCCCCTCGCCGCCCCCCCCCGCCCCGCCCCCCCGCCTCCCCCCCCCCCCCCCGCGACGGGCCCTCACGGGCGCCGTTCCCCACCCTCCCCCCCCCCCCGCCCGCCCCGCGGCCTCCCCCCCCCCCCGGGCCAAGCGCGCCCCCCTCCCTCCTGCACCCCCGCGCGCCGCTCGGCCCCCCCCGCCCCCCCACCACTGCCCCGCCCCACCGCCGCCCCCCCCCGGCGCACCCCCCGCCCGCGCCTGCGCCCCCGCCGAGCCCGCCCCCTTGCCGTCCTCCCCCAACCCCCCCCCCCCGCCGGGCCCCATCCCCCGTCCCCCCCAGAATACCCGGCCCCCGCCCTCGCCGCTCCGCTGGGCCCCCCCCGCCCCACCTCCAGCCGGTTCGGGCCACCCCTGCCCGCCTCTTCCCGTCCTCGCCCCAGTCCCCCGCCCCCCCCACCCCCCGCCCCTCCCCCCACCCCCCCGCCGCCCCCCCCGGAGCCGCGCCCACCCCGCCCCGCCGTCCCCCCCCCCCCCCCTCCCCCCCCCCCCCCCCCCCCCCCCCCCCCCCCCCCCCCCCCCCCCCCCCCCCCCCCCCCCCCCCCCCCCCCCCCCCCCCCCCCCCCCCCCCCCCCCCCCCCCCCGCCCCCCCCCCCCCCGCCCCCCCCCCGGCCCCCCCCCCCCCCCCCCCCCCCCCCCCCCCCCCGCCCCCCCCCGCCCGCCCCCCCGGTTCCCCCGGGGGGTGGCCCCCCTCGGGGGGGGGGGGACCCCCTGACCCGCCCCACGCCCCGCCCCCCCCCGGCCTTAATGCCCCGCGCGCACAGGGGGGGGATGGGGGGGCCCTGGCCGGGCGGGCCAGGTCGCGGGGGCCCGCCGGGGGACACGCGCTGCCCCCCACCCTATGGCGGGGGGGGGGGGGCTGCGGGGCGGCCCGGGGCCCCCAACTGGGTGGGGCGCCGCCCCGGGGGGCGGGGGGGGGGGGGCGGGCCCCCCGCCTGACCCGCCGCCTCGGGGGGGGCGCCTGCCCCCGGTGTGGGCCTCGCCGGGGCGGTTTGCGGCCCGCCCCGGGCCCCCCCCCACCCCCCCTGGCCCCCGGGGCCCCCGCCGCCCCCCGCCCGGGGGCATAGGCCGGGGCCGGCGGGGGGAAAAAAAAAACCCCGGGGGCTGGGGGGGGGGGGGGGGGGGGGGCGGCCCCGCCCCCCCAGGCCCCCCGCCCCCCCCTCCGGGCGAGGGGGTCGGGGGGGGGGGAAGGGGGGGGTGGGGGCTGGTCCGGGGGGCGGCCCCCCCACCGGGGGGGGGGCGGGGGGGGCGGCCCCCAGGGGGGGCGCCCCCCCGGGGGGGGGGGGGCGCCGCTGTCGGGGCCCGCGCCCGGGGGGGGGGGGGCCGCGGGCTCCCCCCCCGACGGCGGCGCGGCCCCATGCCGGTGGGGTCCGGGCGGGGGGGGGGGGCCCTCGCCCCTCCACCTCGCCCCGCGCCTCGACGGGGGGGCCCCCCGCCGGGGGTACCGCCGGCCACGCGCGGGGGGGGGCCTGGGGGCCCCCCCGGGGCGCTCTCCCTCGGGGGGGGGCCCCCCATTAAACGGGGGGGGCAGGGCCGGGTGGGCAACACCCGCGCGGGGGGGGGCTGGCCCTCCGGGGGGCGGCCACCCGCCCCCCGCCTAAAGCCGGGGGGCCGGGGCCCCTGGTCCCCCCGGGGCGTGGGGGTGGGGGGGGGGGGGGGGGGGGGGGGGGGGGGGGGCGGGCGGGGGGCCGGGCGGGCGCGGGGGGGGCGGGGGGGGCGGTTGGGGGGGGGGGCGGGCGCGCCCCCCGTACGCCCCAACGGGGGGGGGGGGTTTAGGGGCGGACCCGGGCCCCCCGGCCCCCCTGCGCGGCGGGGCGGGGGGGCCCCCTATAGGCTCGGGGGGTCTGCCACCCCGGGGGACGGGTGGGGGGGGGCGGGGGAGCCCCGGGGGGGGGGGGGCCCCTGCCCCGGGGGCCCCGTCCTCGCCCGCCCCGCCGACTCCCCGTCGCGCACACGGCTTCTACCCCCGGGCCCGCCACCCCCTTTCCCCCGCCCGCATCCCCGGCACGGGCGGGGGGGTCGGGGGCCCGCCCGGGGTCCCCCCCCCCAGTCCCCCCCCCCCCGCCACGGGTGGGGGGGGGGGGGGGACCGGGCCCCCCCGGGGGGGGGGGCTCGGGTGGGGGGGGCCGCGCCCCGGCGCCCCGTTGCCCAGCCGCGCGGGCAGGTGGGGGTGGGGGGCCCCCCCACCCAGGGGGGCCGGGGGGGGGACCAGTTCGGGGGGCGGGGGCTTGGGGGCCCCGGGGGAGGGGGGGGGGGGGCGGGGGGGGGGGCCCCACCCCTATCCGGCCGGGCCTTGGGGGGAAGGGGGGGGGGGGGGGGGGCGGAGGTGTAAATACGCCGGGGGGGGGGGTGGGGGGCGGGGCGGGGGAGGGCCCCCATCGGTGGAGGTTTGGTGGGGGTCCCGGCTGGGGCGACGCCGCGGGGGGCCGGGGGGGGGGGGGGGGGGGGGGGGGGGGGGGGGGGGGGGGTTGGCGGGGGGGGGGGGGCGTCAAACCCCGGCAAGGGGGGGGGGGGGCGGGGGGGTTTGTGTTATTGCCTTCGCGGGGGGGGGGGGGGGGGGTGGGGGGGGGGGGGGGGGGGGGGGGGGGGGGCGGGGGGGGGGGGGGGGGCGGGGGGGGGAGGGGGGGGGGGGGCGGGGGGGGGGCGGGGGGGGCGGGGGCGGGGGGGGGGGGGGGGGGGGGGGGGGGGGGGGGGGGGGGGGGGGGGGGGGCGGGGGGGGGCAGGGGGGGGGGGGGGGGGGGGGGGGGGGGTGGGGGGGGGGGGGGGGGGGGGGTGGGGGGGGGGGGCGGGGGGGGGGGGGGGGGGAGGCCCCCCCCCCCCCTTACGGGGCAGGGTGGGGGGGCCGCCACGGGCGGCCCGCTGGGGGGTCGGGGGGGGCCGCCCCAACCCCTGACCACCGGGGGGGGCAGGGGGGGGGCGGGGGGGGGGGGGGGGCGGGGGGGGGGGGGCACAAAAGGCCGGGTGGGGGTTTTTGGGGAGGGGGGGGGGGGGGGGGGGGGGTCGGGGGGTGGGGGGGGGGGGGGGGGAGGGGGGGGTGGGGGGGGGGGGGGGCGGAGGGGGGCTCGGGGGGGGGGGGGGGGGGGGGGGGGGGGGGGGGGGGGGGGGGGGGGGGGGGGGTGGGGGGGGGGGGGGGGGGGGGGGGGGGGCGGGATGGGGTGGTGGGGGGGGGAGGGGGGGTTCAAACTTCCATGGGGGGCGGGGCCCTCCCCCCCCCTCACCCCCAGGGGGGGGGGGGGTGGGGGGGGGGGCCCCCCCGGGGGGGGGTGGGGGGGGTGGGGGGGGAGGGGGGGGGGCGGGGGGGGGGGCCCCGACCTCCGCAGCAAACAAAGGCGGGTTGGGGGGGGGGGGGGGAGGGGGCGGCGGGGGGGGCACCAATCCCGGCAGGGGGGGCCACGGGGGGGGGGTTTTTCCCAGGGGCAAGGGGGCGGGGCGAGGGGGGGGGAGGGCGGGGGGGGGGGGGGGGGGGGGGGGGGGGGGGGGGGGGGGGGGGCCGGGAGGGGGGGGGGGGGGGGGGGGGGGGGGGGGGGGGGGGGGGGGGGGGGGGTTGTGGGGGGGGGGGGGGGGGGGCCGGGGGGGGGGGGGGCGGGGGGCGGGGTGGCGGGGGGGGGGGGGGGGGGGGGGGATATGGGGGGGGGGGGGCGGGGGGAGAGGGGACGAGGCACGGGGGGGGGGGGGGGGGCGGGGGGGCTGTTTCAGTGGGGGATCTGGGGAGGGGGGGGGGGGGGGGGGGGGGACAGACGGGGAGGTGGGGGGGGGGGGGGGGTGCGGGGGGCAGGGGGGGCGCGGGCCAGGGCGGCACCAATACAGGGGGGGGGGGGGGGTGGGGGGGGGGCCGGGGCCGGCCCGGGGGGCCCTCGGGGGCACGGGTGGCACCCCCCCAGGCCGGGCCCCAGTGGCGGGGGCCGGGGGGGGGGGCGGGGGGGCGGGGGGGGCGGGGGGGGCGGGGGCACCCGCGGGGGGCGCGCCTGCGGCGGCCTGCGGGGCCGGGGCGGCGGGCGGGGGTCCCGTCCCCGGGGGGGGGGGGGGGGGGCTGGTTCCGGGGGGGGGCGGGGGGGGGGGGGGTAGGGGGGCGGTGGAGGGGGGGGGGGCCCCGCGGCCCGGGGGGGGGGGGGGGGGGGGGCGGGGGGGGGGGGGGGGGGGGGAAGGGGGGGGGGGGGGGGGGCCGCGGGGAGGGCGGGGGGGCGGGGGGGGGGGGGCGGGGGGGGGGGGGCGGGTGAGCCCGGCCGCGGGGGGCCTGGGGGGGGGGGGGCGCCCGGGGGGGGGGGGGGGGGGTGGGGTGCGTGGGGCGCGGGGGGGGGGGGGAGAGGGGGCGCGGCGGGGGAGGGTGGGGGGGGGGGGGGGAGGCGGGGGGGGGGGGGGCGGGGGGGGGCGCGGCCGCGGGCGGGGCGTTGGCGGGGTCGCGGGGGCGGGGGGCGGGGCGGGGGGCCGCCCCGGGTGGCGCGGGGGGCGGGGGGACGGGCCGGGGGCCGGGGGGGGCCCCACGGCGCCCGGGGCCACGCGGGGGCGGCGCGGGCGGGGGGGGGGCGGGGGGGGGGCGGGGGGGGGGGCGGGGCACCCCAGCGGCTTGTGCTCCCGCTCCCCGCCGCCTGGGCCTGCGCCCTACGTGTCCCGGCCCCCCCCTGCCGCCCCCCCAGGTGTTGGCCTGGTGCGTTGCCCCCCGACGCCCCCTCCCCACCGCCTGCTACCCGGTTAGGCCGCCGCAAAGTACCCGACCACCCGCAGCGGTGCTCCTCCCTTCCGGGGCTCCCCGGCCGCCCCCAAGACGCGTCCCCCACCCCCCGACCCGCCCAGACCCATTGTGTCCAACATCCCGTCTGTGGTATGTGTCGCATACGGTGCCCCTCCCGCCCCCCCCGATCTCGCCCGCCGGACCGCCCCCCCCGCCCCCGCCCCCCACCCCCCCCCCCCCGCCCCCCCCCCCGCCCCCCCTCCGTGCTCGCGGGGGCGCCCCTCGGCTGCCGTGCCTCCACCCGGTCGGCTCCCGCCGGGCACTGCGGTCGTCTGTGCCCCCACACTTCCCCGGCGGTTCCACCCAGTCACCGGCCCCCCCCCCGCCGGGTGTCCCGCCGCCCACCCCTCCCCCCATGCCCGGCCCCCGCCGGCAAATCACAGCCCACCAATAACCACCCCCCCTCTCCGCTGCCCCAGCCTACCCCCTGCGTGACCCAACCCCCCCACAACCCTCCCCAGGGGTCTCCCCGGCGTCGTCCTCTCTCCTTCCCACCCCCGCCCCCCCCCGCTCC
>JAMPIV010010067.1:0-120025 GCA_024509875.1 Oreohelix idahoensis | reverse complement strand
GATATTATCGCTGAGTTAAGCATAGTGTAGTATGGTGAGATGGAGTGGTTGAAGTTAGAGGGGGGTTTTTTTTGATAATGATCTATCTCTGTGTTATTCTCATGCTGGAGGCCATAATGAATTATTCAATTTAATTCCTTATGAACAGGTAAATAACTCCCTTTTTTTGGCTGAGTACACTTTAATCGCCATCTTGTGTGTTGTACTTTTGCTTAGCCTGCCTTATTCTAAAGGGCAACGATGATGACTAGTTTGATCAGCTCACGATCCACTTAGATTGTCACGCATCGATTGATGCCTGTCCTACGGACTAATTGCTTCCTGAAACTTGTTGATGGTTTAGGTTTGATACCTTTTGCGTATCAGGAACATAGAGGACGATAATGTGGCGTCAAAAAGACATGCCTGTTTGTTGAGGGTCAAATAGTAGGAGACCATCTTTAATCTCATAGTGGATATCTTCTAGCTCTTAGGGAAAGGGGGAAGTTTACTACCAGACTACATGTACAGGCGGGGGGGCCCTTTTACAGAAAACCTAACATGCAGATAGAATGACAACACCCTCAACGTTGTGTGGCAAATGTGACATCCTCCACAGAACATTTATCAACACATATAATACTTACGCAACATTTGCTACGCTACAGTAACAAACATTTCTGTCACAGCTAAAGAAAAACAGGCACGCTGACCTTTATCGCATAGCTGCTACTGTTGAAAAATACAAATGAAAATCTCCATTTTAATCAAATGTAAGATTATAATGAAAAACGGATAGGTTAAACACACAATTACCTATGAAAACTTCTGGTTTCCATATGATGTCACCAACTCTTCATCACACCCCGTAGTATACAACCCAGGAGGCTTGGGTCAACCTGACCAAAAATGACGGTCAACACAGCAGAGCTGAAATAAAGTCATGCACTCACAAAAAACGAGATGCTCTCTCATAATCCAAAAACATAACAGCAGTAGTACTTAAAACATCACTAGCTACTGTTACTTTGTTTACCATCAATAACTTTGGGATTTTGTTGCACACAGTTAACCTGGTTAAGTGTAGTAATATTTTGAGAGTTATTATCTCTATTACTATTTCCCTTATTATTCCATTTGTTCTGCCAAGAACTGCAGTTAGCATTGTTATGCTTAACATCTCTCTTAAGATAGAAATATCTGGTAAATGAAATTTGTCGACTCTTAAAACAATTATCAGATTGGTACTCTTTAATGTAATTATTCCTACCATAATTTCTCAACTCTTCAAAATCAAACTTTTGAGATCTGTTAGACTGTCTCTGGTTTCTTAACGAAGAGAAATTACCATTTGATGGGCTTCCTTGGTACTGTCTAACATTATGGTTATTTCTTTTAACAAAACTGTTGTTATTCTTTTCTGTGGTAACATGCTTATTCGCTGTATCACACTGCCTAAATTTCGTATGACAAGCAGTGGAACTGATCGAATCCCTATGGTTACCTACATGATATTTGTTATCTTTATTACCAGAACTAGATATTACACCTGAAGTATCTTTGCTGGTCTGACGCCAATAGTCATTAATCTTCAACGTAGCGTCTTCCCTACGTGGGAAATTGTATTTGCCACGCCGGGATTTACGTCCATCATGTTCAATTTTCGTATTCGCAAAGAGTGTATAGGACGGGCTCTTTGCTTGTCTATAAACAACCTTCTGTCTACTATTGTCAACCTTAACAGTAGACAAATCTTTGATGCCTAAAACAACATCCACTAAACCATTCACTCTTCTCCTTAGTTCAGTAATTTTAGCAATATTAAGAGAGATCTCTTGGTTTAGTTTTTTGTTTAAGTTATCACATGTTATAACTTTGCATCTCTCTTCTCTAAGTAACCTCTCAATCTTAATCATTTTCGTTCTCTGCACCGTTAACTCGATTCACGCAGATTCCTCAATCATTGCTGTCTATTAATTCTTACACACTTATAAAGTTAACTTTCTCCAATTCCTCGTTTATTTTGCTTGATTTATGCAAATTACTTGTGAGTTTTTACTCTACAGCACGCAGATACTGTTTCTTGTCCCATATATTCAAATTTGAGTTGAGCTCCATGTTTTGTTTGTAGGGCAATTTGCTTGTTGTTCTTCCTCCGCTCCTTCTCTTCTAATTCTTTTTTGTTGTCATCCTGCATGATGTTGCAGATTACATTATGTAAAACCCCATGGATATATTTGTGTCCATCCTCAGTATAATTGTACACAAACGGACGTATGTAATATAACACCTCCGCCAAATCTCTAGCCATGATCAATCGAGGACCTGACCAGAAGTTATTGTTAGCAAAAGCCGACAAAGCTTCTATCACATTAAACAAAAAACCATCCAGCACGTATTTCTGAAGTGCTGGGCCTCGTAATCTATTACGATATTTACCTACTTCAAATAAATAATCCAACACGGGCGTCATATCGTCTGGATGCATATCACAATCCATGGTGATTCAATCCCTGATTGTACTAAATTTATAAACCACTTATAATTGTAATAAGATTATGTTACATAGCAACAATCAATTATGCATTAAATCTCATAACAATACGATATTAATATGAAATACTCAATAGCATAAATAATGATAACTGGAAGGCTTGACAACATCATACAGAGACACAGTTTTCACACAAAAACCACTTATCTTTTAAGTAGAAAACCGTCTTGTTCTTTCTCTGTTACCAATGATAAGCATCAGACAACACACCATAAGCACACTCCCTTGTTCAAAGGCGCTGGAACAGCTACTGAACTCGTCGTTAACTGGCACCTCCGGTACTTGAATGCTGAAACTTGAATGCTGCAAATATGTTATAGGAAGCATGTAAACATTAGACACATCACCGTGTCACCGATCACAGGTTACGAGCGACACCAAACTGTCTGTAAGCAATGCAGGTGTCAACAAGGCTTGAAATGTTTTACCGATGATTCATTTAGGCTGGAAATAAGCATCTTTTGTCATAGATGAATGTCATAATCATCTGTTCCTAACTTCCATTAGTCCACTCATCGCTACTGTCATATGAATACTAGCCCGTAGGCATAGAGGACGACATAACACAGTTAAAGCTGAACTTGGTTCTCAATCGAAGCCCCGCCCACACATGGCTAACTACTGTCACAGATGAGAGAACTTGTTAGTGCATACGCCACACACAGGGCACACTAATAAACAGGTCAAGGTCTGGTAGAAACAATATTACCACGTGAAATCATGGGCCTTACGCCCGAAAAGTTGGCACTCTACTGATAATGCTGTTCATTAACAAATGATTGTTAGTTTATATCAGTTTGCTGGCAGATATTCCTGAGTCTATTTTATAGTAGTAATTGCTCACTTCCTTTCAACGCGAATTTTGCGGGTTTTAAATTCCAACTTTACTGAAAACCACCACTGATAATAACAGTTTGGTTATTTCAGAAATGCTGTTAATAATAACGGATCAATGTTAATGGACGCCAACACTGATACCGCCCGTATGTTTATTGAACCTGCTTGATATTGCTGTTCTCTTTAATGATATTGTTCAGAGTAAGTGTGCACTGATACATTCGTCCACCACAGTAACACACATAGGATTCATGGATCGTTGAACGCTGAGTAACGTTGAAAACACAGTTTATTTGCGTTACAATACGATCACACTGACATAGACGACATATAGCATAAAGTACAAGCATGAATCACAGCGCCTAATGGCGCGCATCTCATAGAAATACACATCCACCATGTTCCTTAAAGAACTGCGTTCACCGCAGTTGTAAATACGGCCTCATACATATGAGACTGCTCCATCGCAGTACTATTAGATTTATCACATAGCGGTGCACTTCCTACAGAAGATGCACATCAACGATTTTCCTCAAAATACTACGTCTCCCCTTCTCAACAAAGGCTGCTCCCCGGCAGTTGAATAATCATCGTCGCTATCCCTTCTTAAGGCCCAATAATAAATCGTGGTGCACTCCTCATCAGACGTGCACAATAGCAAAATCCCTCAAAGACTGCCTTCACCGCAGTTATAAATATGGCCTTATAAAGTCGACAAGTCTCCGACTCTTAAATGTCTTCTTCCTAGAGCTCTTTTACAGAATAATAGTGCACTCCTCATCGAACGTGCACAATAGCTAGATCCCTCAAGGACTGCCTTCATAATAACATCATAATAGCTCCATTAATCTTCCCACGGCAGTTATATCAAATACGGCCTGTACAAAATCCTGGCCTTCATAATAGATAGTGGTGCACATCCACAATATTCCTCAAAGTCTGCAGTAATATAACCTGCACAATATATATGGCCTAATCTCCTTCACAAAAATGTCTATGGCCTACAAAGTAGTCTCTCTACCTCTCGGACTCTTCATAGCGCCTAATTGTAGACTAGTGGTGCACTTCTCATAGAACGTGCCCAATAGCAAAATCTCCCATAAGCTGTCACTGCAGTCATAAATGTTATAGTACATACCTTCTTCCAATAATCTAACACATGGAAGAATATTCAATATAGGAAGAATATTCAAATACAGGAAGAACGAACGAACGAACGAACGAACGAACTTTATTTTCAAAGGGTTGAGAATTGGGCACGCAGGCCCGTCTGACATTCTGCCCTTCCTTTCTCCCGTCTTTTATACTGATTTCATTTATTCTCACATACAATTTACCCATCAATTCAAGGAATTCAACGTTGTACAGGTAAAATAATAGCATACTCACATTCACAGTATCTAATTATAAACATGAAATAAAATATGTTGAAAAGTACAAACTAAGTATTACCATGAAACAAAATATGTTGAAAAGCACTAACATCATCATTAAACCTACACTCGATATTATACCATTTGTTCGGAAAAATAATCATATTAGGGGGGCAGATAATCAGAACTCATAAAGTATTCGAAAAGTTTACGATTGTATGAATAGGGACTGAGGTTGTTATGTTTTAGATAATGTGGAAGATAGTTCCAAAGATGAGCAGCAGAGTAAGCTAAGCTTTTCTTGAATAAGTCAAGCCTAGGCTTGGGCACTTGTATTTTGTTAAGGCGTTGACTGCGTCTTTCACTGTATTTGAACATTGGCCACAGATATGTTGGAGCATTCTGTGACAGGATTTTGTGAACAAATTTAGCTTTGTTGAACAGAAAGCGCTTTCTTAGAGGCAGTATTTTGAGATATTTATATAGATCTACACACTGTGTTTGGCAGTTGCCAGAAACTAGACGCACTGCACGCTTTTGTAGTGAATCTTCAAATACAGGCCTGTTCAAAAGTCTCCACCGAGACACACATTGTGAAATCTATATATCTTCACCGAACTCTGGTCGGGAACACACACTTAGAAAAAAAAACCCAGGGTTGACTTTCCTCCGTCAACACCTTCACCCCGAATGCCCGCGGTCACCAAAACTCCCCGCCTAAACAGTCACGGGACTTCGCTGTTCACTCAGCTCAGTCCCTTCCACGGACTAGCCGTGCGAACTATTTACAGTTCTACAATACAGAACAGCGCTCATGATGCTATCTGTACACTATGACCTCTATCATATATTTGTTAACCCAATTCACCGTTAATCAAGTCTTCAAGTGATGTAACCCTCAATTTTCTGTGTCCAACCCGTATACAAAGGATCACCTCCCTTTATGACCTTAACACTGTTCCATTTACTTTGATAGTACATTCTGAGGAAGCCATTTTCTTTGAGACGACCATTACTTCTGGTTTTTTTTTGTACTATTTTTTTTTTTTGCTGAAGCCTTTATTTTAACTTTCAGTCACTATTGTATCAACGATTTCCTGCATCTCTTTTTTCACTTTTTGCTATTAAGACTATCATCAGCGTATGTCAAGTTGTTTATATTATCTCCACCAAATGATATTCCTGGTATGTCCTCCAGTGATCTCAGTATATTTTCACTGCATAGATTGAACAGATCCGGAGACAGCACACATCCTTGCCTGAAATCCTTTCTTACTTGCTGAAACGTTCCTATTTGGCTGCTACTTCTTACAGCTGCTGTTTGTTGCCAGTGTCACGGAGTGTTTTGAGGCTATTTTGTATGTGTGAATGTTCCCATGCTCCAGCGGGAGTTTATTGGTCATGTGAGTTGTTGTGAGCTGGGAATGCGTGCATGGTAACAATTTAGCTACAGGGTTGTGAGCGTTGCGTGAGACAAGCTGTTAGCTTTTGTTATGCGTGAATGAAGATCAGTGGAGCGTGAAAGGATTTCACGGGTTTTAGGGAATACGCATGAAAGGGGCAGTCAGCGGGAGGAGTGTGTTGGTTGGAGACGTGTGTTGAGTTAGTAGTGAGTTGAGTCAGTAGAGAGAGGGAGAGCAGACAGTAGACAGGAGACAGCATAGAGTGTAGAGCAGAGAAGGGTGGATGTTGCAGTAGTTGGTTATGAAGAATCCTAGTTGCTGTGTGTAGTGATTCCGAGAAGCAAGGTGCTTATAGAATACTCGGGATTGATGATGTCTACATTATTCGTAATGGCCCTGCGTCCATTGTGATTTGTTGTTCATATAATATATTATGGAGATTGACACAGCTGTTGGCGTTGCTTCTTAGACAGTGAGCTAGGACGAGTGGTGTGTACGTGTTTAACCTTCCTACATCCACCCACATACACCCTACCCGTCACATTGGGGGCTCGTCTATTCGGATGTTACAAGTGAACCCAGGGCTGTACAGCGTTGAAGTGATCTGAGGTCATTGGGTCAGCAGCCGATGGTTTGTTTTTCAACGCAGCGAAGTGTGACAACTTTACAGTAACCAGACGATTCGACACTGTTCAAATCTAGGTCAGTTGTCAACGGTACGTGTGTGCTACCGAATAAACAGTGTGTTATAGGAATGCTACCTTACAAGTCTGTTTACATCGTTTGCTGCGGTTGTGAAACAGTGTGTTGTGACCAGGAGAATCTGTGATGACCAGAAGAAGAGGATCTGCAAAAGCTGTGAGGCTGTCGTGTTGCTATGTGTAAAGTGGAAAACAAGTGCTTGGTTTTTCACTGTCTATATAGCCGGGAGCGCTACAGAATCTGAACTGAGTGTATTATTCGTGCTGTGTGTGGTCTTCATATTTCATCAACCTTGGGACTGGCTGAAGACATTATAAACATATCTACACGCTTGGGATATAAGAATTGTTATAGTGTTTGGACTTCTCCAGAGGTGGAGAAGAGGTGCAGAGGTGACTTGGAGACAACAGATCAGATCAGTTGGTTGCCATAGCCTACCATTCCAGTACACCAGAAAAGCTACGTAACCTTAGTTTGTTTTGGTTCATTATTCTAAGGCAATATTTCATTTATTTGTCCAGATTGCTCTATAGGCTTCCCTTGGTATTGGTATTCATTGTTTTATTGTTGTTGTTGGACGTGACAATTATGTTATTTATTTGTGTTTTCATTTCATCTGTAGGATTTTGCGCTATTTATTCTTAGAAGGGGTCCTATCCTGTGGGCAGGATCAGTTGTATTGCCCTTCACGAATAAAGTGTGCATTTTTGCATTAGTTGTTTACTGTGTAGTTTGTTATTGGTTGTGTTTTACATTCCCTCTTTGGAGTTTTGTGTATATGATGTGTTTTTCAGTCATTATCTTCTTACACTATCCTGTAATTACGTTAATTTTTTTCAATCTCCTGTTTTCGTGTGTTATAAAGGTTAGGTACTGTATATTTCAATATTACTTCTGTCACCCATCTTTCCTTTTTCTTGTTACCGACCTACGAAGTTGTTGTTTGTTAAATTAGGGTATACTGTTTATCATCATCATTTGTGTCATTGTTTGTTTTGTAGGGTTAATAATTTTTTGTGGGTAGACATTGAATACAGTGAGTAAAGTATCATCTTAGTAATTATTTAAGATATTATTTTGTGGTGTGAACTATTTTGACATTAAGTTAAAGTATTTAAAGTGCATACAAGTCAGATATTTTCATAATCATGTCAACACTTATGGATTTTATCCTTGTCGGTGAGAAGATAGGTAAATCTGGAGAAGATCTCTTAGCGTTTGCACAGGCTCAATTAAAAGAGGCACAAGCTCAATTTAAAGAGGTGCAAGACAGACAAGAACGACATGAGGAGCGAGAGAGAAAGAAAGTTGAAGCAGAAGAAGAAACTAAGAAAGCAGAGGAAGAGACTAAGAGGTTAGAGATACAGAAACAAATGAAAGAAATAGAAGCACAGAAAGAAATTAAAAAGATAGAAGCGGACAAAGAGGTATCATTGAAAAAACTCGAGTTAGAGAAGTCGAGTTCTGACTCATCATCAAAAAAAGAATATGGGAGCATGTACAAGTTGAAACTCCCAATTTTCAACGAATCCATAGATTTTATGGACTGTTTTTTGGAGAGGTTTCAAACGAAGGCAACTGCCTTAAAGATTAATAAAGAACTGTGGGGATCACTGTTGACAGATTATTTAACAGGGTCAGCATTAAAAACAGTTTTTCAATTAACAGTGGAAGATAGATTAAATTATGACATAGTGAAGGAAACTTTGTTACGCAAGTACAGATTAAATGAGCAGGGTTATCGGTTAAAGTTCCATAGTGCGATGCCAAGTAGTGAGCAAGATTTTGCGGAGTTTATCGCAGAGATTAAGATGTTATTGAACAGATGGATTGACCTATCTGGCAATGCTAAAGATTTTGATGGCCTATGTGATTTAATCTTACGTGATAAGGTGATGTCTTCATGTAGCTTAGAGTTGTTGGCTTTTTTCCAGGAAAGAAAACCGGAAAATATTTAGGCAATGTCTCAGTTAGGTCAACAGTACGCAACCGCACATCCGGGGAAACCAATTCATAAATCGGCGGTGCCAGAAACATTTACGACATGTGTGGCCAAGCGGAGTTCTCGTAGTGAGGAGAGACCTTATAATAAGAAGGCAGTAAGTAAGATGTGGACAAAAACAGACTTTCGTAATCCCCAGGAAACAGCAGAATATGACAGAGCCAGGTAGTAGAAGACCTTCTGGTTGTTTTAAATGTGGATCACCGCGCCATGGAGCGAAGTTTTGTGACAAGCCTGAACCTCAGTCGGTGGCCGAGCCTCAGACTAGCACTCAGGGTAGTCCACAGAAGAGCCAACATGAGGAGTACAGATGCTTTGTATGTAATGGGATTGGCCACCTTCAATTCGATTGTCCTAATAGGAAGTTTGAACGCGCAAGTTCGGTGGTATTCTTAGATACATTCAACAACGAGAGTTGTGAAGGGTGCAGACCACTTTTTCATAAAGATGAGACACCATTTCTGATTTGTGGCCACCCACTTCCATGTTTGTCAGCAGTTCATACAGATGGGAACATAGTCTTGCATCCAGGGTACGTAGGAAATAAAGTTGTATCCATCTTAAGGGATACAGGGTGTACGACAGTTGGGGTGCGGAGATCGTGCATTGAGGCGTCTCGTTGGTTGGGTCAAAACTGCTCGATGTAATCACTTTTGGTGGCAGGGTGGAATTTTATTTACCCTCTGGTGTTGATAGATATTGACATCGCCATTCTTGCGAGGTAGAGTAAAAGCATGTGTTTCTTGATGATTAATGCGGTCACTGATCTGATACTTGGAAATATTCGTGGTATCAAAGAGTGCACTGATGAAGATATCAAACTATGGAAGCACAAACATAGAGACGATACTTATGGAGGAACGACTAGATTGGAAGGAAAACCTAGGGTAATTCCTGTAGATAGCATGTCACCTGGCAAATGTCCCGAGTTTGCTATATGTCAGTATTAAAATTTAATTTCACCCAAACGAGGAAGATACTTCGTTTCCAAAACAAAGCTGGGTCAACCAGAAACTAACATTAGGAGGCATATTAAATCAGCAAAGGAATGGGGTGAACGTAAGATGAATATTCAGAAAAGGGCAGTAAATGAAACAAAGGTGAACTTTACTTTGCCAGAAGAAGGCGAATCTGTCAATATCCTAAGACTGACGGATGAAAGAAAAGCGCAGAAAACTGATTGAGAAATATCGCAGAGTAGGTCATGGTGCCCCGTATGCCACATGAGAAACATTACATAAGAGAAAAACCCAATGGCTTAAGAGATTCCCGACACTTTAGAGAAAGCCGCATGAGTAGTAATGATTACTATGGTAATTTTCAAAGTAATTATCGGATTGGATTTAGAAACAGGTACAGAGGACAAAATATAAACAGAAGATTTTGTTCCAGCAGACCAAAGCTATAGCGAACAAAAAGCTGGAGAAATAATACAGAGGTAGTTTTTTTCAGAAGAGATTGCCGCTGGGCAGACAAAAGAGAAAAGTAACCATCTTTACAGTAGAGCACGTCATAGATGAGTGGATGGTGGTGAGAGCTATTGTTGTAGCTGCGGTAGTAAGCGTGGTTATCATCATCCTAAATGGAGCAGCTACCCTGAAGAATATGACCAAGGCTGAGATTAATATGATGCGGAAGGGGCGTTCTGATAGTATAATATTGAAATTACAGAGCCCGAAAACTAACTAACATCACTAACTCAGAAGGGAAGGCCTAAGTAACAGAGTGATTTGTACAAATAAGTGTCAAAAGTGACTTAGATAAAATTTGAATATATTTTTGCACTTTCGTAGTCAACTTTTGTTGCTTTTTGATTTAGACAAATTTTCTTTCTCAGAGGCAGAGCATGCTTTTCAGTATTGATCATAGAAAGTTGCAACGATGTTTTCTACAGTCTGCCAAGTCACCAAGCAGCTGAACATAAAACCTTTACAACAGTTTGATGTTACGAGTATGACAAGATACCAGACAAGAGAATTTTTGATTATAAAAAAAACATGTTTACTTGTAGTTATATTTTGTATAAGTTTGATGACTTTACATGAAGTTTGTTAGATTATGCATGCATTTCTCTGATATGAAAATGAATTTTGTTTAACTTTAGAGATATTGAATGTCATTGTCACTAGAATAATAAGTATGCTATTAGTGTGAGTTGATGTAAGTTGTATGAAAGGATTGTTTACTTTGATGATGTATTTTAGGTTTGATGATGTATCGGACTCCCATCTCTGTCTTCACGGTGAAAACCCCGGTTTTTCACGTGGGGAAAGGGGTGGATGTCACGGAGTGTTTTGAGGCTATTTTGTATGTGTGAATGTTCCCATGCTCCAGCGGGAGTTTATTGGTCATGTGAGTTGTTGTGAGCTGGGAATGCGTGCATGGTAACAATTTAGCTACAGGGTTGTGAGCGTTGCGTGAGACAAGCTGTTAGCTTTTGTTATTGCGTGAATGAAGATCAGTGGAGCGTGAAAGGATTTCACGGGTTTTAGGGAATACGCATGAAAGGGGCAGTCAGCGGGAGGAGTGTGTTGGTTGGAGACGTGTGTTGAGTTAGTAGGAAGTTGAGTCAGTAGAGAGAGGGAGAGCAAACAGTAGACAGGAGACAGCTTAGAGTGTAGAGCAGAGAAGGGTGGATGTTGCAGTAGTTGGTTATGAAGAATCCTAGTTGCTGTGTGTAGTGATTCCGAGAAGCAAGGTGCTTATAGAATACTCGGGATTGATGATGTCTACATTATTCGTAATGGCCTGCGTCCATTGTGATTTGTTGTTCATTATATAATATATTTATGGAGATTGACACAGCTGTTGGCGTTGCTTCTTAGACAGTGAGCTAGGACGAGTGGTGTGTACGTGTTTTAACCTTCCTACATCCACCCACATAACCCTACCCGTCACAGCCAGTACATGTTCTTTATTATCATCAAGTCTTTACTATCAGTGTTTTGGTCCCACTATTAGACTTGTGTTTTAAAACAAAGTGCTCGCTGACCTGGTTGTCTGAAGAAATACATCGGGTAAATCAGAGCATTCACCATCGATGCCTGCTCCATGAAATACGAAAACACAGTCTGTATTCGTAGTTCATTATTTCCGTTACTTTAAACCCCTTACTTTAATGTAGTTATTTGAACATTATTTTATATTGTTATAGTTGTATAAAATCTGGTAAGTCAATGTGAGTCAAAGCTTGATATATTGTAATATACTAAGAAACGGAGTTGCATGCACAGTTTCAGCTTTCTATACTGTAAGGAAAATATAGATTTTGCGTGTCAAAGATTTGAAATGCGACAAATACACAATGTTACTCTGATCTTAAATAAAAGTTATTTTAAAAAAAAAAAGTTCATTTCTCACCCATCAACTCCCTATGTAGCATAAGCCTTCAACCAAGTCATGTCGAGTTTTCATATCGCACGCCGTCCCTTCAAGTCATGTCGAGTTTTCATATCGCACGCCGTCCCTTCAAGTCATGTCGAGTTTTCATATCGCACGCCGTCCCTTCAAGTCATGTCGAGTTTTCATATCGCTCGCCGTCCCTTCAAGTCATGTCGAGTTTTCATATCGCACGGCGTACCTTCAAGTCATGTCGAGTTTTCATATTGCACGCCGTCCCTTCAAGTCATGTCGAGTTTTCATATCGCACGCCGTCCCTTCAAGTCATGTCGAGTTTTCATATCGCACGCCGTCCCTTCAAGTCATGTCGAGTTTTCATATCGCACGCCGTCCCTTCAAGTCATGTCGAGTTTTCATATCGCACGTCGTCCCTTCAAGTCATGTCGAGTTTTCATATCGCACGCCGTCATTTCAAGTCATGTCGAGTTTTCATATCGCACGCCGTCCCTTCAAGTCATGTCGAGTTTTCATATCGCACGCCGTCCCTTTATTTAGTTCAAGTTTAAAAAAAATCCATTTTAGGTCTGTCGTCAAGTCTATTCTCCGTGTGTTTTCCGGTCACCATCTTTGTCTTATATAATATGTGGATACTGTAAAAAAGACTGCCTTATAATCCAGTGTGTTTTCATAATGTGTGTTCCATTCAGCGCCAACGCTTTTTTCTGACCTCTTGTAGCACTGTTATGTGTCTGGCTCTTCCCATGCGTTCCCCATCGGTGATCTAACCAAACCATTTCCGTGCTTCTATTCTGAGCATTTATAACCGTGAATAATTTCTTAGATATCCTTTTTATTGTTCTCTGTGTTTCAGGGCATTACTGTAGGACTGCGTGGACATTTGAGTTGTAGCTTATTGTTTTTAGTGTTTCAGGGCATTACTGTAGGACTGCGTGGACATTTGAGTTGTAGCTTATTGTTTTTAGTGTTTCATGGCATTACTATAAGACTGCGTTGACATTTAAGTTGTAGTTTATTGATTTTAGTGTTTCAGGGCATCACTATAGGACTGCGTGGACATTTATGTTGTAGCTTTCTGTTTTTAGTGTTTCAGAGCATTACTATAGGACTGCGTGGACATTTAAGTTGTGCTTATTGTTTTTAGTGTTTCAGGGCATTACTATAGGACTGCGTGGACATTTAAGTTGTAGCTTATTGTTTTTAGTGTTTCAGGGCATTACTATAGGACTGCGTGGACATTTGAGTTGTAGCTTATTGTTTTTAGTGTTTCAGGGCATTACTATAGGACTGCGTGGACATTTAAGTTGTAGCTTATTGTTTTTAGTGTTTCAGGGCATTACCATAGGACTGCGTGGACATTTAAGTTGTAGCTTATTGTTTTTAGTGTTTCAGTGCATTACTATAGGACTGCGTGGACATTTGAGTTGTAGCTTATTGTTTTAAGTGTTTCAGTGCATTACTATAGGACTGCGTGGACATTTGAGTTGTAGCTTATTGTTTTTAGTGTTTCAGGGCATTACTATAGGACTGCGTGGACATTTAAGTTGTAGCTTATTGTTTTTAGTGTTTCAGGGCATTACTATAGGACTGCGTGGACATTTAAGTTGTAGCTTATTGTTTTTAGTGTTTCAGTGCATTACTATAGGACTGCGTGGACATTTAAGTTGTAGCTTATTGTTTTTAGTGTTTCAGGGCATTACTATAGGACTGCGTGGACATTTAAGTTGTAGCTTATCGTTTTTAGTGTTTCAGTGCATTACTATAGGACTGCGTGGGCATTTGTAGTTTATTGATTTTAGTGTTTCAGGGAATTATTATAGGACTACGTGGACATTTAAGTTGTAGCTTATTGTTTTTAGATTTAAAAAAAAACACATTGCAAACAAGAATTCTTAAAATGATCATCATCCTTCAGTTCCCCCAGAAGCATAGGCCGACAACAAACTTATACCAATCTTTCCTGTTATGTGCTATCAGCTCAAGGTCTTTCTTCATCCCCTTCATCCCTACCTTCAGTTCTCTTCTCATTGTGTCCCTCTACCTCAATTACCCTGAGGATTCCAAAGAAAGGACTGCCTAGTAATACTGTCAACAGGATACATCAATGCGTGTCCTATCAATCTCCAGCGCCAGCTTGTCATGTCTTATTCTGCTGACGATTGTCTGCTTCTTGTCCCGCATTAGTTGTCATCTGGCCATTCTTCTATTCCACGTATGCGCATACATTTATGAACGTCTGCAACTTTTTGGGTTGTTTATTTTTTTTGTTCTCCATGTTTCAGAGATAACATGTATAAGAGTTTAAGAAGCAGAACCGGCTCCCTCAAAATCCCATTAGGAAAGAAATCTCCAGAGCGGGTAACAAAGTGGGATCGATAAACCATCATCAGCTAATAACGTATCCGAGTGTGATAGTATTTGTCTACCAAGTGGGCGGCTTGATATAACGGATGAAGTGACGATAAGTCGACTAATGGATCCCGATGCCAAGAATCGATATTATCTGCTGAAAGTCTTAGAGAATGGATTTTAAAATTCAGTTACAAAACAGTTTTCCATGATAGCAGAAGACAAAACGGATCCATCTGAAAACGAATTAGAAAATATATACTATTTTGGCTTTAATTACCAACATTAGATTTTTGTCTTTTGGGCGATTACTACAATTTCTGTGTCTGCCAAGTTTTGCTACTTCTATTTCCAATCACCGAGTTCCGCCTGGCGTCATCTTAATTAACCAGTGATGTCTGGTTTTGCTCTAATGTTTGAAGACGATCACACAAGAGATATACAATATGAAGATCAGTATGTCTAATACATCGGAGGGCTCATAACAGAGGAATTATGTTGCTATTATTTACAGGGAAAATATTAAATAGATTCGTCGTGGAGAGATTAACAGAATAGATTCGTTGTTGAGAAATTAACAGAATAGATTCGTTGTTGAGAGATTAACTGAATCCATAACCAGTGATTTCCAACCAGGAATCTTTAGAGTGTGGGGTTCAGCAGGGCGTAGTAAGGGGTTCCACGAGACCCAGAGAATAGATAACATAAAAAAACTATTTAATGAGGAAGTTTTTTGCAGCGTGTGTCAATTCTTGAATGCTCCCTATTCGTTTGCTCAGTTGGTATGTAAGTTTACTGGGCAAAGGGCAAGTCAGGATGACGAGCCCCGTGTCAACAAACAAGAGGTGGTACATTTGCCAATTTAAAAAAAGTCTACCTTTCTGTAGTTCAGAATAAGGTTATACTTTTTGCCTAAAAATCTGTCAGCTCCCTCAGGAAAATGGACATTAAACGACTTCAAAACACGCCTGTCTGTCATGTACCATCCATCCAATATCTTCCATTTATTCTGTATCCCTTTTATATAACAGTTTCCAGTTCTCTTCTCCATGTGATTTTTGTTGTCCCTGTGCCTTTCTTACCCTGAGTATTCATGAACTGATCTGTAACGATATTAAGAGGTTTCCTCAGTACGTGCCCTGTCCAACGCTAGTTACACATTTTCACTTCTTGTTCCACATTATCCATGCGTTACAGTTGCTTTTTGAAGAATGGTAAACTTCATGTGCTTTTTTCTTTGTAATTAGTGCTTTTGCTGAGACTGTGTCTAGATGTGTTTTTAACACCTGGATAACATTATATACATATAACAGCATTTTCACAGGTTGGCGTTCCGTATGTTAGTGTGGCAGCCCTGGTATTATTATGAATCCTATTATATGACAATGTCTGTCCAGGTTCGCTTACCTCTGTGGTTAGCTATAATATGCTGTATACCACACAGTCACACACACACACAGCACGTGATGCGATAACGCCATGGTAATTTGAATAGTGTTTATTTACATATGAAAGGATCATTGCTGTCTGCTCTGACCTCCACATTTGGTCCATCATAGAATATACAATGTAAGTTCATTCTTTCACCACTCTCTCTCGCCCAGTATCGAATCCACACCTTCTGACCTCTTAACCATCAGTGATCATTCAGGTGCTATAGTCTCTATATTCTGTTCTCCCTCTCTTAGATTATTGTTATTTATATTCTCTCAGTGTTCAGGTTATCTTAATGGTAGACCGGGCCTCTCCGGGGATGTTGTTTTCCCTTTTATCACTGAAGAACAGGACTACTGTCTATATGTAATAAATTTCACCCAACGTACCTTCTCCTTTCTGAATAATAACTAACTCACACGGTTTTCTCCTTCTAGACAAGAATTCCCACTATTCAATATTTCGGGTTAATCATTACCCAAAATACTTCTTGTCCATGAAATATTTATCATCTAAACTATCTGAGTACGGCCATTAACATGACTACCCGCGTATATGCGGCTTCCCTCTCTAGCTCACGTTTCTGTACTGTCTGCTGAGAAAAGCGTGATTCACTAGATTTTATCGTTCACCTCTCTCATGCGCAACATTGTTCGCGCATCTCCTTTTTGTACTCTATCTGAACCTTCTCATTCATAATTCTCTTTATTCCTTCCCCTTGACTGTACATCGTCCCCTAACTGCCACATTAGAAAAACTTGTGTTATGTGTTACGTCTTAGTAATAAGATTGGGAAACACCGCTATAGATAATGAACTGAGATGCGAACAAGCAAACTTTGTATAAAATAATTCACATACAGACCAAATAACCACATTGTGAATAATAGGTGAACAAAATTTGGAATTCAATTCAACTCTTATTATTGGATTTGTGGACTTTGAGAAGGCAATTGACAGTGTGGACAGATAATCACCTTGGAAACTGATGAGGTAACACAGTATTTCTGAATATCAACTTTAAAAATAAGATATACTAAGACATAAAGTGCAGAATTATTCATGAAGGTCAGTTGACAGAAAAGTTATAGATATGAAATGGTGTGTGACAGGAATGCCTCGTCAATATACTCTTCTTACTGGCTATAGATTTGCTTATGAAAACAACGATACCAACCAACGGAAATGAAATTCAGTGGACGTCAAATTGACCGTCTAGATTTTTCGGAGACGACCTCTACCACCGTATGACGAAGCAGAATAAAATGAAAATACTTGATGAGAGTTTATTGCAAGTGGGTCTGAAAATTCATAAAGACGAAACAAAGATTATGAGACTGAATAAAGCAAACATTTGCAAGGTAGCAATTAGATAACGTTTCTTACAAGATGTAGCTGAAATATATCTTGGCAGCCATATAACCAAAGTTAAATAGACTATGATATGAGAATAAAAATACAACAGGCAAGAGTAAGTTTCATTGCACTGAGGAATATATAGATTTTTCTTAAAAAGTTCAACAACAAAATAAGAATCTTCAACTCAAATGTCAAGTCAGTCTTATTGTATGGCTCTAAAACATGGAGAGCAACAAAAACAACCACGAAATTGCAGACTTTCATAAATGGTGCTTGTGAAGAACAGAATGATTGACATGGTATGTCAAGATGACCAATGTGGAACTGATAAGAGGAACTAAGCAGATGCCAGTGGAACAAGAAATGAGAAGAATATGTTGGCAATGAATAGGACACAGACTGAGGGAACCTGTTGACAAAGTAGTCTTTGTTCTGAAATCATCAAAGTAAGAAAGGCAGAGAAGACCAACAAGCACATGGAGAAGCGAACTGGAGACAGAAATAACAGATGATGATGATGAAAAGTGGGACAGACTTTGAATTGATCGAAGACTTGCCACGAGTTTGTTAAAGGCCTTTGCTGCATGGGGAGCTGAAGGTAATGGACGTCTAATAATTTTGTCATAAAGGTTTGTAAAATGGCCAAAATTGAAATAAAACATCAAATGGCTAAATGCTTATCAAGTGACTCCATTGATTTCATTGATGAAACCTGTTTAACATAAGTCATTCAATTACACTGGCTAACAAAAAAAAATTTTTTTTTTCTTTCTCTAACATTTCTATGTTTATCTGGTCAATTTTAATGCGCTGTTTTTAAATCTACAAACCATTTTTCTCTATCAGGTCGGGATCTCTAGAAATACGCAATTGAAGTTTTTTAACAACGCATACAGTATTACAACATCATTCGTACAAGAAGTATAACAGTTATGTAGGCTTGAATTTCTTTGCAGTCGACTTTCGTCGGTGAATGGCATGTGTTACATCGCGATGAAGCATCCAACAATAATCGTCAAGCATGGTCACACTCCACCGTCCTTGATAACGTCTCTCCATTACGGCGATATCTTGATGGAATCATTCTCCATGTTCATCGCTGACTTCGCCAAGGTTGTCAAGGAAAAAGTCAAGATGCGAATCGAGCAAATGGATTTTGAGGGGCATGTTACAGCCCTTAATTCTGTATGCATCTATGCACTGCTTAACAATATGCACATAGTCGACAGATTTGTGATTTCCCAGAAAGTTATCGACGATCGATTTGAATGCCATCCATGCGCGAAGTTCACTACCATGTAACAAGTTCTCGAATTGTTTGTCTGCAATAACTTTCCTAATCTGAGGTCCTACAAAGATACCTTCCTTTATCTTTGCATCGCTAACTTGCGGAAACTTTTCTCGAAGATAAGTCAAAGCTTTGCTCGTTTTATCTAACGCTTTTACGAAATTCTTCATGAGCCCCAACTTTATATGTAACGGTGGTAAAATGATGCTGTCTTTGTTAACTAATGGCTCGTGTATTACATTTTTATGCCCGAGCTGCATACGATCCCTGATAGGCCACACCTTTCTTGCATAATGTTCCTGTCTGTTGCGGCTGTCCCAATCACATAGGATGCAACAAAATTTAGTATACCCAGTCTGCATGCCCGTGAGAATTGCAATGACCTTTAGGTCTCCCCAAATCCACCATTGGTAGTCATTGTACTTTATTTTTGCCAAAAGTATAGCCATATTGTCATAAAAATGTCTTTCATATGAACAGAGTAGGCGACTGCAATTGATGAAAATAAATTTCCGTTATGCAATAACACGGCTTTTAGATTAGTCTTGGAAGAGTCGATGAAAAGTCGCCATTCGTTGACTATGTTCTCATGACCGAGGTGCACCATTAGACCGTTTACATTTTTGCAATAGCAAATGTCATCATCCATCTCAAAGTATTGAACAAGTTCTCCGTGTCTATGACGAAATTTAGATATCGGAGTATTGGGCGCTAAAAGATTCCATTCTTTGAGTCGCGAACCGAGTAATTCCGCTTGGCCTTTGGTAAGAGCGAGATCACGTATTAGATCTGAAAGTTCTGAATGGTTAATTAAGTGAACACCATCATTCACCGTTATATAATCCCAGTCAGAATTAGTTTCTAAAGCAGGTAAACTATCACTTTCTGATGGTTCATTCACGTCCAACGGATATTGTTCTGGTGGAACTGGGATCGGACACGTGATTGGATCATGAGGCACTGGTTTCGAAACCGATTCAATATTTGGATAAACCACAGACTTTCTAGTTTTAAAAGTGGAACCATGGATATTTGTCAAGCAGAAGTAACAGTCAGTAGCGTGATTTGTCGGTTCACGCCTTATTACTGGCTGTTGCGTGCATATTTTGACGCACATATTACAAAAATCGATATGGCTATTTAATATGGAAGAGATATAGACATTCATTCATTTGTGTATGAAAATGCTGTCTATGGGGAAAGCGAGATAATCCATGTTTGATTCACACTTTTGATTATAGGAGTAATCGTTTTTGATATTGATCCGGCGCAAGGATATTGCTCTTATATTTGTACTTATTTTTAGGGCCAGAAAATAGATTAATTTGCTTATTATGTTTATGGCCTGAATTCATATGTATTACATATTATTAGTACAAGTAGAATCAGTCCTATATTGTATATTTTGGATGGGTAGGCGGGACTAGATTCTTGTTATTCCGGTCTAGCGGAAGTATGAGTTGTCTTGACAAGTCGTGATGAGTTCCGATGTACCGTGATAATGGCGGGTACGCACTTTTCAATGGGCTGGTAGATTCTTAAGGAAATATGATTCATGAAGTGGTTTTCTTCTAAAGGAGATGGTATCTCTACTATAGTTTATGTTAGAGACTCTCCTAAGGTACGGTACAATGTATAATTCGGACTCCATGTATTGCCAGACCCTATTTTGATGATCTCATGTCGATTCGACCTAGATGGAACATTGTGCTATGTATCGCTAGGGTCGTGTTTTGTATCGACAAAGATGACAGACTTTCCTACAGCGGTTATGGCTACGTGAACTAACCTGATCACCGTAGAGCTGTATGGGAACATTTATGAAATCATTTATATACCCATTATAAATTAACTCTGGCTTATATTCTCCTTCCTATGAATGAGTGAACGACAACTCAGGGAGGCGGCCATGTTAGATTTCGGTCATCATATGTTTTGATCACTGCCAAGAGAACAGATTATTTATCCTATTATCGGACAGTGACAGGGAGATCTCAATCTTGCTAGAAACCCCCTCTTTCGTGGTTTCATAATATATGCTACAAACTATGGACGTCAAGTAACTTTAGTTATTTACCGATCTGCCTTCACTGACGCGTTTAGTCAGATAGGGGGATGCGGCCATAATGTATCATGACAATTGAACTTTTGATGTACTGCCCATTATTTCTGAATGTGTCATGACTTCAGATCTGCTATGTATACCTACAAATTGATATGTCAACATACCATGATGTACTCGTATGTCCCAGTGTGTACGTCTGAATAAATTGAGTAAACAAAGATTCCAGCAGTCTGCATTGGTGCCTTGTAGACATAAGTGTATGAGTGGTTATATTGGTCAGCACACGAACAGTACACCATTCGCGGTAATCACACTCTACACTTCTACTTCATACATACACCATCCTGCGTCGGTTGGAGTGACCAAGTTTAGGGCCTGCTTCCCCTGGAGCCTTTGCCTTCCCTAACTCAGGACTAGGGTGAGTTACCCATTTACAGCTGGGTAGACTGGGGGCATGCCTGATCTCAACAACACACCACTCTTCCTTACAGAGCATACAGACTGACACTTTACAGAGTGGGAAATAAACAAATAAAGAAGAAAGAAACTTTACAGTGGCGAGCCAGATTCCTGGGTCCAGCTTACGCAGTTTTGTGTTGAGAATCACAGTTTACAGCTGAAAGAACATTTGTTTGAACACATCAACACCAGTAGGACAGCTATACAGTCGATGTCAGCTTGACCTGTATTACCGATAGGATGCTGTATCTAGGTCAGCGCTTGTTGACAGTTTTTCGCTGTACAGACAGTATTACACAGGACAGTGGTATCAAGTGTAGAAAATATCTGGAGCAGTATTGTTGACATTTCTCAACGTACAGAAGAATCACAGTGTTGTTGAACATAAAGTGCATAGTTCATCGTTGGATCTTCATATGCTCTACAGAGAAAAATTGACAGTGTAATAGATTTAATTTTAAACTATTACTGAATAAAGTGGCAAGTTATTATTATTTAAATAAACTGTGCCTGCTTTACAACACTATACCTGCAACACATTCCATTCATGATATAAATTATATTGTATGCTATATGCTATTTATGTTTACATGTTATTTGTTATGTGGTAAATTAGTTTATGTTCTGTGTGACTAGTACAAGGTATGCCGAGTGACATTGGTCTGGTACTAGTATTCTATAGGTACACATTTTCTTAATTGGAAATTTGTTAGCAACAATTTGCTGCTATTTCTGTTAGTTGTGATGAGGTGTTCTTTTCTTCGTTGTTTTTTGTTAATAATTTTGTGTTCCTTAGTTTTGTTTGATTTGTTTGCATTTGTTGGTCTAATCTTTTCTATTTTTGATTTCTTTACACCCTTATGTTTATACACTGTGGCGTTATTTGTCTTGTTATCTTATTGCAGTTATCATCACGGATTCTGTGATCATTTTTTTCATTTCTCCTATTTAATTTAATTTGATCTCTGCAAATGTTTTCAGATTGTCTTTTCTTGTTTGTCCTTTGTAATGTCTTTAGTTGACATATGACACAGGAGTTATAGTGGTATACACTGATAGTATAGTACAGATCAGTACTTTATGATTATTTTCCACAGGTACCCAAGTGATCTTTGATTACATTGAGGTATACAAGACCTTTGTAAGGCTTGTCTCCCACAGTATTTGAGATACAGTTATTGTTGTCCACAGGTACTCAAGTTATCATTGGTTATTATAAACCATACAAGTTTGGACTAAGACTAAGTCTATGGTATAGACTTGTCTCCCATTAAAGTGAAAGAGGGTAATTTATTTACTTTTTCAGGTTTCTGATTTAAGAAGACAATATGTCTACATTAGATTATTTTATTGCACAAGGAAAATCTCTTGATAAGACTGGAAAAGACTTAGAACAATGGGCTGTTGCTCAATATGACAAAGCATTAGCTGCTGAAGAGAGAAAAGCTGCTGCTGAAGAAAAAAAAGCTCTGGCTGAAGAAAAAAAAAGCTCTGGCTGAAGAAAAAAGATTAGAAAAAGAAGCTGATACTGCTGCTGAACTAAAGAAATTGCAGATGCAAGTGGAGGAAAGGAGATTTGATGCAGAACAGAAGAAATTAGAAGCTGCTGCAGAACAGAAAAAAATTAGAAGCTGCTGCAGAACAGAAAAAAAAATTAGAAGTTGCTGCTGCTGCAGAACAGAAAAAATTAGAAGCTGCTGCAGAACAGAGAAGATTAGATAGAGAAGCTGAAGAGAGAAAAGCAATAAGAGAACATGAGTTTGAATTAGAGAAATTAAAATTGACATGTATGAGTAATGTTAATCAGGCATCTGGTGGTAATGGTAAACCCTTTGTGTACAAGGTCAAGGTACCAGCGTTTAACCCTACCAGTGATGACATAACATTTTGGCTTTCTAGATTTGAACGGGCTTGTCGATCTCATAATGTTGACAAATCACAGTATGTGAATCAGTTGTCTGAAAATCTAAAAGGGGAGTCCCTAAGTAAGTTATATTTTGTTGAAGAGGCCGACAAAGATAATTATGATGCTGTTAGGGCAGCTTTGATAAAGAGATATCAGCTGTCTGAGGAAGGTTACCGTCTTTTGTTTAAAAACAATGAGACCTGAGGTAGGTGTAGAATTCTCAGATTTCATCTCAAAAGCACGAATTACACTTTCACGATGGATTGAATTATCCAAAACAGAGAAAACATTTGATGGTCTTACGGATTTATTGCTAAGAGACAAGGTCATGTCTTCTGTAAATAAATCATTCCTAGAGTTCTTACATGAGCGTAAACCTGGTACAATAAAGCAAATGGAAGAATATTGTGACCAGTATGCCACGGCACACCCTGACATGATTCTTAGTAACTCTAACATTAAAGAGAGTATGCCAGTTGCTTCGGCAACAGAATATAATCAGAATTACTCACACAAATTCCAAGGAGCTAAAAATAAATTTGATAAAAAGGTTAATTGGAATAAGTATCAAAACCAAGATAACCACTCAAATCAGGGTTCTTCTTCGAAGAACTGGAATCGGGCTGATAGTCCTCGACACGCGAGGGGTACCCATAATGTTAGAAATTCTCGGAAAGGGAGTAGCTATAGGAACTACCCAAGTGCTTCATGGAGACAAAAAAAACCAATATAACAGGGATACTCAATATAACGAGCATGATGATTATGATCATGAATATTATGATTCAAACCCAAATAGGGGTTATAACAGAGGCAATAATAATTATAGAGACAATTATAACCGAGGTAGATCACAACACAAAAGACATGGTAAATCTTATTACCAGGCTAACTCTGCACAACAGGAGTTCCACGACACCGATAATCAGAATAATGATAAAAAAGACTCCAACAGTGTAGCAAATTCCGCTTTCGATTTTGCTAGAGCATTTGAGTGTTCGCAATGCAAAACATTATTCGATCCAACCACAGTTTCTACTTTAAGCTGCGGTCACCCGCTTCCCGCTCTCCATGCGTCAATTGCGCATAATGGAAGGGGTGCTCTTGTCTTTAATAGGGGCCTAATAGATGGTACTCCGGTATCAATTCTTTTCGATTCGGGGTGCACTACCATTGGAGTGAGGCAATCACTCGTAAATCCTTCTCGAGCTACAGGCAATATAGTCAAATGTGTAACATTTGGTGGCACATTGGAGAAGTACTCCACTGCCATTATCAATATTGCTACGCCTTTCTTTACAGGAGAGGTGCAAGCATGTCTCTTGCCGAATCCGATCGCTGATCTTATCATCGGTCGCATTCATGGAGTGAAAGAATGCACTCCACAGCAAATCTCTAATTGGGAAAAATGTTAATATGCAATCTGCTAATGCAGTAATCACTAGGGCTCAAGCTCTTAATATGCCACAATCTTCACATTCTGAAGATAATGATGCGCAGATCCAAGATGATCCCTTGGAGATTTCCCACGATTCCTTTATCAAACAGCAGGAAGATGATCCTACTCTAAAGAAATTCTTTACTCTGGAAAAAAAAGGTGATCCGAATAAGGATACAAATCGTAAATCTTGGATTACGATGAAGAATGGCGTACTTGTACGTATGGTACAAGACTCCGCTAAGTCCATTCATTCTCAAATCCTTGTGCCTAAAAATATGAGAGTTAAAATCTTACAGCACGCTCATGATTCGCAATGTGCTGGACATATGGGTTTTTCCCGTACTAAAGCTAGAGTTCTTCAATCTTTCTTTTGGCCTGCTGTGAATAAGGACATACGAATCTATTGTCGATCTTGTAAAGTATGTCAAGAGATTAAATCCAGAGGTCCACGCCATGATGCACCTATTCAGGCTGCAGACATTCCCATTCGGCCATTTCAAAAAATGGCGATAGACATCATTGGTCCATTTAAGATAAAGTCTGCTAGAGGACACCAATTTATTTTGACGTGTGTTGATATGTGCACACGTTGGCCGGAGGCTGTTCCTCTAAAGAGCATAACTACTGCTGATGTCGCAGATGCTCTTTGGTTAATATTTTCTCGTCTGGGGTTTCCAGCAGAAATATTATCCGACCATGGTACCCAACTCATATCGGATACCATGTCTCAAGTAATGTCGACTCTGAAGATAGAGAGATCGCTGAGTAGTATTTATCATCCTATGTCCAATGGGATGGTGGAACGTTTGAATAGAACTCTGAAAAACCTACTAGGTAAGATAACAGAAGATCATCCTCAGGATTGGGATAGGGTTTTACCCGCGGCTCTCTTTGCATATAGAGAGGTCGCCAACGAACATACAGGATTTTCTCCCTTTGAACTTGTCTTTGGCGCGAAACCGCGAGGTCCTATGTCCTTACTTCATGATCTTATAACTGCTGATAATATTGTCGATGACACAAAATCCTCTTATGAATATGTCATCGCACTTAGACACAAGATTATTGAAGCATGCAAATTGGCAACTGCTTCTTCTGAATTTGCGAAACAGAAGGCAAGGGAATTTGCCAATAAAAAGAGATGTTTGCGACAACTTTGTCCAGGTGACAAAGCATTTGTCTTGCTACCTTGTAGGGAAAATAGACTTCTCATTTCTTGGAAAGGTCCGTACGATATAATATCAAAAGTTTCCGATGTTGACTATATCGTCGATATTGACGGGAAGCGTAAAACCTTCCACATCAACATGCTCACGGAATTCCATGAACGTCCTGATTATTTACAACCTGTTTTCCAGGCAACGGACGATTTTCCAGTCCAACATGGACAGTACTCATCTCTGTCAGTAATACAGGATGAGGAAACGAGTTTCTCGGATGTAAATTTACCTTTTCCAATGATTCCTCTTCACTCTAATGAATCATGGAAAGATGTTGCAATTTCTCCAGAATTATCTCCAGGAGAGCAGAAACAAGTTTCTACTATGTTAGAACAATTTCAGGATGTCCTTACTGACATTCCTGGTCAAACTGATGTCATTCAACATGACATTATTCTTACTGACCATAGTCCTATAAGAGTCAGACCGTATCCTATCCCGATACATTTTCAAGCACAGGTAGAGAAAGAGTTAGATGAGATGATAGAGTTAAAAATTATTGAACCATCCACATCAGCATATTCTTCGCCGATGGTTATAGTACGGAAAAAAGACAATAACATACGTCTTTGCGTGGATTATCGCAAATTGAATCAAGTGACTAAATTTGATGCGGAACCTATGCCTTTACTAGAAGAGCTACTTACGAGACTATCGAATTCTCACTTCTTTACTAAACTCGATTTGTCTAAGGGATATTGGCAAGTTCCACTATCCGAACACGCCAAACCGTTTACTGCTTTTTCGACGCCTAGGGGTCTATTCCAATGGAATTTCATGCCTTTCGGTCTTATGAACGCCCCTGCTACATTTGTACGCATGATGCGTCGAATCCTATCTCATCGCTCAGATGTCATTGCGTATCTGGATGACATCTGTCTTTTCAGTGATACTTGGAACGATCACTATAATGGTATAAATGAACTATTGTCTATCTTACGCGAGCATAACCTGACAGCGAAACCATCGAAAGCATGTATTGGTTTTAGCGAAATATCTTTCTTAGGACACCGTGTTGGTCATGGGTTCCTAAAAACAGAAGACCATAATACAAGCAAGATACTTAACATTTCTATTCCTAAGACTAAAAAGCAAGTACGAAGTCTCTTAGGTCTAATACAATTTTATGGACGATTCATCCCGAATCTGTCCTCCATTATGTCACCTCTTTCTTCCTTGCTAAAGAAAGGGTCTCCTAATGTAGTCCATTGGACTCAAGAATGTCAATCCTCTTTGGATAAGGTTAAAACTATGTTTTCTACTTCACCTATCCTAGTATTGCCTTCTAAGGATAAGACATTTATTCTTCGTAGTGACGCTTCATCCACCGGGATTGGAGCTGCACTAATGCAAGAGTACTCTGGAACTCTGCATCCTGTGATGTATATTTCTCGGAAATTAAATGCCGCAGAGAAGAATTACTCGGTCCTAGACCGTGAATTATTGGCTATGGTTTGGTCAATCCTTAAACTGCAAAGATTTCTTCTGGGCGCGCATTTCATTGTGGAAACTGACCAGAAAGCTCTTACGGCTATTCAGAGTAAAAATCTGAAGAGCGCGAGATCAACGCGATACGCGATTGCTCTACAGCCATTTCATTTTTCGGTGCGAGCTATCCGTGGGTCAGAAAATGTGATGGCAGATATTTTGTCTAGATGCCCACATGATTCATAACTGTTATACAACTTTGATACAGTTGTTTCTATGTTGAAATGTGTACACATATGTAATATATCATATATATTGATTGTAACACTACTTAGCGGTTCATTGATATTTATTCACCGCTGATCTTTCAATGTTTTTCGTCTTTGATGATCATGATGTTAAGATATCTTAGATGAAATTTATGTATAAACTAATGTGGAAATTGTGTCATTGCTAATATTGTAGTATGCGTTGGTGACACCTCTCTGGAAATATTTATACTTAGAGAAGTACTTTCTCTAAGGTCATAAAACTTATGCTTATCATCTGCGCATTGTATTGGTGCGTTGTGAGCCTATTGTATGTTGCTCCTAGATGTATTTCAAAAAAAAAAAATGTACCATTTTTTTTCCCGAGGGGTGTGGTAATCTGTTGCGTGCATATTTTGACGCACATATTACAAAAATCGATATGGCTATTTAATATGGAAAGGATATAGACATTCATTCATTTGTGTATGAAAATGCTGTCTATGGGGAAAGCGAGATAATCCATGTTTGATTCACACTTTTGATTATAGGAGTAATCGTTTTTGATATTGATCCGGCGCAAGGATATTGCTCTTATATTTGTACTTATTTTTAGGGCCAGAAAATAGATTAATTTGCTTATTATGTTTATGGCCTGAATTCATATGTATTACATATTATTAGTACAAGTAGAATCAGTCCTATATTGTATATTTTGGATGGGTAGGCGGGACTAGATTCTTGTTATTCCGGTCTAGCGGAAGTATGAGTTGTCTTGACAAGTCGTGATGAGTTCCGATGTACCGTGATAATGGCGGGTACGCACTTTTCAAAGGGCTGGTAGATTCTTAAGGAAATATGATTCATGAAGTGGTTTTCTTCTAAAGGAGATGGTATCTCTACTATAGTTTATGTTAGAGACTCTCCTAAGGTACGGTACAATGTATAATTCGGACTCCATGTATTGCCAGACCCTATTTTGATGATCTCATGTCGATTCGACCTAGATGGAACATTGTGCTTCGTATCGCTAGGGTCGTGTTTTGTATCGACAAAGATGACAGACTTTCCTACAGCGGTTATGGCTACGTGAACTAACCTGATCACCGTAGAGCTGTATGGGAACATTTATGAAATCATTTATATACCCATTATAAATTAACTCTGGCTTATATTCTCCTTCCTATGAATGAGTGAACGACAACTCAGGGAGGCGGCCATGTTAGATTTCGGTCATCATATGTTTTGATCACTGCCAAGAGAACAGATTATTTATCCTATTATCGGACAGTGACAGGGAGATCTCAATCTTGCTAGAAACCCCCTCTTTCGTGGTTTCATAATATATGCTACAAACTATGGACGTCAAGTACTTTTAGTTATTTACCGATCTGCCTTCACTGACGCGTTTAGTCAGATAGGGGGATGCGGCCATAATGTATCATGACAATTGAACTTTTGATGTACTGCCCATTATTTCTGAATGTGTCATGACTTCAGATCTGCTATGTATACCTACAAATTGATATGTCAACATACCATGATGTACTCGTATGTCCCAGTGTGTACGTCTGAATAAATTGAGTAAACAAAGATTCCAGCAGTCTGCATTGGTGCCTTGTAGACACAAGTGTATGAGTGGTTATATTGGTCAGCACACGAACAGTACACCATTCGCGGTAATCACACTCTACACTTCTACTTCATACATACACCATCCTGCGTCGGTTGGAGTGACCAAGTTTAGGGCCTGCTTCCCCTGGAGCCTTTGCCTTCCCTAACTCAGGACTAGGGTGAGTTACCCATTTACAGCTGGGTAGACTGGGGGCATGCCTGATCTCAACAACACACCACTCTTCCTTACAGAGCATACAGACTGACACTTTACAGAGTGGGAAATAAACAAATAATACAGTAACTATTTGAAAAATAGCGTAACATATGTCATGCATCTTTTAGCAGTATAAAAAGTAGAATTATTTTGCATTTTATTAATTTTTAATAAGTTATATAGTAAAAATGAAACGGAGCAAATAACGGTTCCCAAAAATATATTTATTCACAAATATCTTAAGAACCCGATGTGATAGAGATAAACGGATTTCAAATTTGAAATCAGCGCAAGAAACTGACCTAAGAACACTTATTCTTATATAAGAAAGAAAAATGTTGTTTGTCAGTGTTATCAATCTTCAACACTTTGTGAAACAAGCCTTCATAAAGCTCATACCAGGCTTTCCACTCCTGTGCCATCTGTTATGTCAGGGCAGCAATCCATAAGTCAGAAGAGTTCAGGACCACAAACTATGGATAACAGATAGGGTAGGGGTTGACCAACACAATAACTTAAGGTTTATTAAGTTTATTTATCACTAGAACTTTAAAACATACATCATATACATCAATAGATCATGGTTTACAGACAAAAATGAAAAATTAATCAAATAGGTTCTCCCCTCTGGTAAAGGAAAAGAGAAGAAGATCCAAACACAGGTTAATTCACCCAAAAGATCAAAAGTTAACAATAAGTGTATGGAATAGTCAGTAAAGAAAACAAAGGACAAGTCCCTAATTAATCTATTCCGTAAATACTCAGGTTAGTGAGAACAAAAAGAAAAGATTTGTTTGATAGTGGTAACAACAGAAAATTATGTTACTCATTACAGTTCATTCAATCCTTCATACTGTGGCCACATTCATATTCGCTTACCCAGTAGTTGTCGCAGGCATTCCATGGAAATAAACACTAATAAGTAATAAGACTATTCAGTGTCATATTAATTTTTGCCAAATCCAGCCCCAGACTAGCTGTAGTTGCTGACTGCAGATTTCACGGTAGTCGCTGGAGTTGGTGATTTAATTGTTTTCCTGGATAAATACAGTATCTCTGCCTTCAGTTGGTTGGAGTATTGTTCATACGTGGTGATCACCGACATAGGAGGAATAATACATATATATTTCCTGTGTTGTCTAGCCTCTGGTTGCTGAGACACTATGTTAAATTACACAAAAGTGTTGCTGACAATATATTTTGCTACAGCTGGCTGATGAGATTTATATAGGTAAAATCTGGTATAGTTTCTGGTCCAGTTAACATTTACAATTATTGTTCTAGTTTGGTCTCTCTCATAAAATGAAGAAAATGGACCGCACAGGTCATAGCCCGAAGACCTCAACAATATTATAAAGTTTCTTCTGGTTGCTTATACACTTATAAGACAATGGACTATACGACCCATAGTTCATAAGACATAAGTTCTCCTATGACCATAATTTCATATGACCCTAAAACCGCTAGTTAGCTGGGTTTTTGATAAGCCTAGACTTTAGGAAAGAAATATAAACATTTACCCAAAATATCAATATTATATCTAACACACATGTTAAGGGAAAGACCTCTTTAACCACTAGGTTTGTTTAAATTAGATTATAAACTTCTAATGTCTAGCTTATCCTATCGCTTTTAACGCGTGATATGAAACACTAGTCATTTATAAAATTACACAAAATGGATATAAAGTAAAATAATATATACCGTCAGTAGCCAGTTATTTAAAGTAAGTACTAGTCAATTATAGCATCTCTTTCTGGGGAATAGCGAGTAATTAAATTTACTTTACAGCTGGAGAAATTTAGCTATATGTTATTTAATACGCTATTCAATTTAACTCAGAAAATCCCAGTGAAATATAATGAAAAACTTTTAACACACCAAATCACTTAACGGCTAGTATATAAATTATCACAAACAGAGAAAGATGGAAACAACTCCACGAATCTAAGCATTCACTTTGTACGAAAAACTCCTAGGATATCGAGCTAGTTATTTCAGAAAAATTCTCTGAGCAACTGATAATGACTTTTGAAGAGAGGGGTATATATCCATAGATGCCGTTCTATCGCTCCTTAATGCGAAAAGTCGCACCTACGGCCAGGGCCGGGCACATCTACGGTTCGATTCCTGAATGAAAGGTTTTTTCTTCACCTCTGCCCGACCGACAACCTCTGGCTTGTCTTTCATTCTCCTCGCCTGCCACATATCAGCTACGTAAGTTAATTCCCTTAAAATGTAACAATCCAAGGTACGTCTCAGACTTATCGCCCTTGATTCTTCAAAGAACTGTTAACGCCTGGCCTCTGCCCGCGTGTTTCCTTGATCAAAGAACGATTACGCTGTGCTGCGCACTTCGCTCTGTTCCACCGTGCTTAATTGCCAGACGTCTCGCGTGTTAATTGCGATAGTGAATCAGGCGTTAATGTAGCAAAAAAATGTAATCCTAGATGGGGGGGGGGGGGGGGAGGGGGGCGGAGGGGGGGTTACCAAAAGTGGACGGTCACTGCTGCACTATTTCCATATGTGACACTTTTCAAACTCCTCATGGACGATGTCATCAAAACATGTAAGGAGAGGACAAGAAAGTGTTCAGTGGGGAGTTACTGGGAAGAGATGAGACAGGTTTGTGTTTCAGAACTGGCATAAGCCGATGATGTTTGCCCTGATTGCTAAATCAGAGGCACATCTCCAATCCAACCTGCAAATCTGAGGGAAGAGCTAGAGAAAAGAGGGATGGTCATCAGCAGCTATAAAACAAAAACCATGGTGAATATCACGAGAGGGAAGAAGCCATTAGATTATGTTGGGAGAACAGGTCCAGAAGCAGGTCAGTCACTTTAAATACCTTGGAGCTGTCACAGACTGGAAGGGAGGCATGAAAGAAGAGTTGGCTACCTGAAGAGTAGCAGCCTGGAGACTTTCAGACCTCAAATCGAGGATTTCTCAGGTAAAAGAGAAACTAGCCAGAAGACAAAGATGGTTGTATACTGCTTCACTTTTGTTCCAGTCTTGACTTATGGACACAAGTCATGGGCCATGACTACAACCCACACAAGCCAGCTCCAAATCTCATAAATGAGGTATCTGAGGAAAGTGGTTGAAGTAACAAGATGGGATATGGTCCGTAACCAGATGATATGGCAAGGCTCAAAACCCAGCCCCTGCAGACCGAAGTAGAATAGTCCCAACTAAGATGGTTTGGCCATGTCTGCAGAATGGGAGAAGATCGGCTACCACGACAAGCATGGGAAACAAAGAGCCAAGGATCCAGACCCCGAGGACGACCCAGAGTCCGCTGGGAGGACAACATTAGACAATCTCTGAAGGACCGAGGACTAGAATGGAACCAGGCCAGGAGGACAACATTAGACAATCTCTGAAGGACCGAGGACTAGAATGGAACCAGGCCAGGAGGAAGACAGCCGATAGGATAGTCTGGCGCTCTCTCTTCCAAACCTCTACACCTCACGGTAGAAGGGGAACGACTAAGTAAGTAAGTAAGTAAGTCAGTAAGTCAGTAGTAAAGTAAGTAGTAAGTCAGTAAGTAAGTAAGTAAGTAGTCAGCCATCCGTTGAAGGTTTTTCATGTCTTCTTTACCCCTCTTAAGTCTGTGTCCAGTTCCCCCTTCTCTGAATGTTTTTCTGTCTCCTTCTATTGGTCTTACTCTAGGAAGTCCAGAATACAAGTACTGCCGTGTAATGTTTGCAGCTAGCTTCCTCAAATGTATAACTCAAACAGCGACAGTTATTTCCTCACCCCTTGTTGCACTGGTTGTAATCTGCTCTACCAGGTAATCTGCTCTGTCTACCAGGTGGTCTGCTCTGTCTTACCAGTTCAATATTAATGATCTTGTTATACCATTTTAATTTGTCTACTCTACTCAAGCATCCATTTTTGGGAGCTGTGCTGGTGTAATGGTTACCACACTGCGCTGGCGATCGGGTGATCCAGGATCAAGCCCAAGCGAGAACATTTGAAGGAGTGTCATCGACCAGGGACTGGAATAACCTGAACGGCTCCTTTGCTGGCCCAGCTCTAATGGGTACCCTTCGAAGACAACGAGTATCTACATGAATGGCGAGAGGACACCTGTCAGCGTACAGGGAAAGTAGGATACTCACGTAAAATCAGTCTCGGGTTAGATATACTAACCGGGTTAGATATACTAACCGGAGATTTTGTTTCTAGTAATAGTGGGCGTATGATTAAAAAAAAAAGCATCCATTTATGAAAGTCTGCAGCTTCATGGTTGTCATTTCAGTTGTTCTCCAAGGCTTTACATTTGAGTCAAAAATTTATTTATCATAACAGATGTAAATTCCATATGAAATAGTATGATTTTCTCTAACCCCTTTATTCTATATTAAAAATAGAATATAAAACAAAAAAAAATTAATTAAATACTTAATTAAATATAAAGCTTCTGATTGCAAAATTTTAAAACTCAAACCAAACAAATGTTAATTCTCTTCTTGAAGCAGGTCGAGTAGTCCTGTGTGCTGCCATTTAAAATGTCTTCCTGAAATAAAGATTTTGTTCTTTCATTACTAAATGATTCCGTTACATTGTAGTATCAAAAGTTTACAGCAGCCTGCTCAGAAAGTGAGTGGGAAAATAAATGAGACACAAAGTTTCAATGATTATTACAGTCACTTTTATTATAAATATAAAAATGTCATTTCAGCCATGTGGATTATTCTTACACTACAATGAAACCAGGTCATATGTACACAAGCACACACTCACAAATAAATCTGCTATCCACTCTTACACTTCCAGGATTATAATACTGACATTCAAACAAGAACACATTGAAAAAAAAGCAAAAATAAATGTAGATAATCTATTGTAATAGTAGATGTTTTTTTTAAACTTCTTCAGGTATAAACTTTAAAATAACACATGGCTTTCAAAGAGTTGATGGAATGTGTGGGTTTGAAAAAGGTAAAAGTCATAGAAAAAATATCAGCAAACATTTTAACTTTATTTATCTTTTAAGACAAAGTCTGGAAAAATGGAATGTTTCTTCTCTGTAAAGTATGTTGATACTACTTCATGCACTGAACAGACCAGGAACCCATGTGCTCCATACAATTTCTATGCAAAGAATTCATCATCATTATCAAGTGCCATGTTGGGTCCTGTAGGAAATAATTATCTACCATAACTCCGTGTTTTCTCTGTACATCTTTTATCTGACTATATTTTAAAGTATAATACCATCAGGTGCTGTGCCAGTGCTGGGAAGAGACAACTATTCCTCAAGACATGCCAGATGCCAAGATTGTAACACTGTATAAAAATAAAGGAGACAGAAGTGATTGCAATAACTACAGAGGCATCTCTCTTCTAAGTATTGTTGGTAAGGTTTTTGCCAGAGTCATCTTAATGCGATTATACAAGTTAGCTGAACGCATATATCCAGAGTCACGGTGTTGATTCTGAGCTGGTAGATCAATAACAACATGATCTTCTCTCTCCGCCAGCTTCAGGAATAATCAAGAGAGCAGAAAAGGCCTTTATATATTGCCTTTATAGACCTCACAAAAGCATTTGACCAGGTTAGTAGGGATGGACTCTTCAAAATCCTCCTGAAAATAAGTTGCCCTGCTAAATTGCTGGAAATGATAAAGTCATTCCATGACGACATGAAGGGAACAGTCCAATATGCTGGAAGCACATCACAGCCCTTTGACATACGAAGTGGCGTTAAACAAGGCTGTGTTCTGGCTCCGACCCTCTTCAGGATCTTCTTTGCCTTACTCTTGAAACACGCATTCAGAGATGCAACTGAAGGAATATGCCTTCACACTAGGTCAGATGGCTGTCCGTTTAATCTTTCAAGGCTGAAGGCAAAAACAAAAATCAGAAGGGTCACTATAAGAGACTTGTTGTTCGCTGATGAAGCTGCAGTCGTCACTCAAAGCGAACTGGAGCTTCAGAGCTTGATGAATCGCTTCACCCAAGCATGCAAGCACTTTGGCTTCACAATAAGTCTAAAACAAACGAATGTGCTGAGTCAGGATGTGGGTACTGCACCAGTCATCACTATCGATAACTGTGAATTGCCAGTGGTGCACCACTTCATATCCCTAGGGTCTACCATCAATGACAAACTCTCACTAGACACAGAAATTGACAAGGATATCTTCTACGGACAATTAGCAGATGGGAAGAGAACAGTTGGGCGACCACAGCTGAGGTTCAAAGATGTGTGCAAGAGAGATATGAGGGCACTGGACATGGATCCAGCAACATGGGAGGATGAAGCTGCCGATCGCACTAAGAGGAGATGCTATTTACGGCGCCACCTCAGATTGGGCGAAAAGAAGCTCACACAACAAGCAAAAGAGAAGAGAAAACATCGAAAGGAGCACCAGGAAAATAAGCAGCTGAGGGCTGTCACCCCAGGGGCGCATTCCCATAGTCAGTTATGACTGAAGGGGCCTTTATTACTATTATTATTGTAAAGTCCACTTTCTGCTGGTTATTCCTATCTCTATTTATGCATTTTCCACATTATCTTTGATGCTCAAATGTGCCTCACACCATATATATGTGTAGTTTAACCCTCAAACACTCCATAAATTAATACATTCAAGTATGAAAATGTACATCTTTCTCCCACTTCTGTTCTCACCAGATAAATATAAACTGCGGTAGAACATGAACAGATATGTACACTCATGTAATATAGTTCAGGAGAATTCACTTTTTTTGTTTTATTAGTAATATTTTATATTACAAATAGTGACAGGAAATACAACCTGATTGGCTGTTGCCATAGAGAAACCCATTCTATTGGTGCCTGAGCGCAAACAGTGGTCAGCAGATTATAGTTGCCATGCTGCATGAACTCATGTTACATCATAAAACAGCTCACATGAAGTTGTTTTCATGAAAAAAAAAAAAAAAACAAGACATGGAAGAATTCTGAAAGAATACAACTTTTAAAACTGAATCCATAATATTCGTGTAAAGAGCTCCTAATTCATTTTCTGATTTAGGTCGGGTTTGGCTGACACACACACTGCCAGTGTCTGAAATAAAAAAAATATACGACCTATCCAGTAAGTCTTGAGTTGTTTCTTGAAACATATGAATGAACAGATAAAGTGCAATAATTCTTCTTAAAGTAACATGCCTGGTGGCATCGGTGATCATTTCTCTGCACAACAACTTTCAATCTCCAGTACTGTTTACCACTTCTGTTGTAGACGTCTCTCCATGTCATGCTGTCAAACTACTTTTCTGTGTGTCATTATCTATTTCTTTCTTCTTCCGTTTTTTCCTGTTGCACAATATATTCCATCTTTTGTTTTATTTTTGTTAAAGTGTAATTATTAGCATCTTTAAATTCTCAACAGCAAACATGCTAAAAATAACACTACAAAAATAAAGATAACAGTGGTATCAAAAAGGAGTATTTACAAGATATGTATAAAATACAATTTTAATGTTAAATATGAGAAATTCTTTTGTACAATGTGATCTACAGTATTGAGGAATTTTAGGAAAAAACATTTACAAACTCTTCTCAAACTTACAATTTAAATTACAAAGAGTAAGAAAGATAAAGCATTTAATTACTTGGATATCTCCTTTCTATTATTGTTAGATCATAAGAACCCCGTAATAAACATGTGTATGAGTCTCAACCTCCCAGTTAAATACTCCATAATAATTATATGCGATGAGACCACCAGTTATTACATAAGGATGTTTACAATATTTTTGTAAGTACTTTTTTTATCACATACTCTTCAGTCCTATGACATTTCCAAATTGGACTGTAATTTCAGTGAAAATTTACTTTCCTTCGTACAGCTGTGTCATATCTTATGGACATTCAACTTCTGAAAATTAATCTAAATATGTTCACACAATTAAATAAAAAAGTATTAAGAAAAAGTTTAATTAAAACTTGAAACTACTTGGATAATTCTGCTCATCATGTCACTGTTTCATGAGTAAACATAAAATGTGTTTGAAACAAATCAAACTTGAACTAAATGGTATACATTAATAATATCATATGGAAGGTGCATATCAGAGGTCAAGAGTAGAATAGCGTAGGCACAAGCAGGGTTCCATAAAATGAATAATATTTTATGTTTTATATTTTATCTGTGTCAATGGAAGTAAGAAAGAGAGTTCTTCAGTGTTACACAGGGCCAATCCTTTCATATGAAAGTGAGTCATGGACTACTAGTTTATAAACAAGCAAGAAAATTCCTGGATGACACAGAGCTGTAGAAGAATGTCAAGGCTACCATGGACAGTCAAGAATAATCAGGGAGTCCTGAAATATGCCAGAGCTCAAAGGAAGACTTATTAGAAGGAAGCCTTTTACACGTATTAGAAGGAAGCCTGGTACACGTATTAGAAGGAAGCCTGGTACACGTATTAGAAGGAAGACTTTTACACTTATTTGGCTGTTCATAGACATTTTCATTACAACTGTTAGAAATAACATCTAAACCATGTTTTCTTAACATTTGTTGGTGTCATGGGATCCTTTGATTGCTTGAAAAGAAGGCTATGGAACTCCTTCTTTGGAAAAATGTATGTAAAAACACAATGATTTGTTCAAACAAAGAAACAAACAGCTGTTCTCGTACTGCTGGAAAATCTTACCATCTTGGACTGGGATGTACCAGAGCAAGTATGTCTACCAGCTTGTACACAACTTTTCATTTTAGTTTTTTATGTCTGTAGTTTAGCTTTCACTTCCTTTTCTTTATTGTTTTTTCTTTCTTTATCCCTGAAGATCTTATAGAGGTAGTTGTCTTATTCTTTGTCTTAGTAAAGCTTATAATGCCTAGTTTTATTTACCCCACCATCTTGGACTTATATCCTTGGTGTACAAAATGTTGCTGTAACAAATCCAGCCACTTACCATCAAGAAAAATAAGTCAAGCCACAGTAACAAGTGTTTCAACTGAAGTTAAGGTGGAAAGCTGAGACTTGCTTCTTCCAAAAATGTTTTTTTGTTGTTGTATACTTAAAGTATATCGACCAACCCAGAAGGACGTGAACAGTTAATTCTGTCCACCAAAATACACAGCGAGGCCCAGAATCTATACCTAAACACCAAGAAGACTAAAGTATTGACAACAGACAACAGTAAAGACCAAACCAGAAATTGAAATTGATAACGAAGAACTGGAACGGAGGTGGAAGGCGTTACAGAATTTGAATACTTAGAATCAATCATCAACAGCTCTGGCAACTGTGCAGTAGAAATTAAAAGAAGACTTGCAATTGCCTCACATAAACTAATACAAATGAAAAACCTATGGCAAGGCACAAGCAAAGAAACAAAGTTACAACTGATCACAGCATGTATATTCCCAGTAGCAACATACGGCTGCAAGACTTGGACACTCAATAAAACAGTTGCAAAAAAGATTACATCATTCGAAATGAAATGCTACAGAAGGATGTTGAGAATACCCTGGACAGAAAAAACGACCAACAGAGAAGTACTGCACTCACTAAACGTAGAGGACAATTGGCTCCTAAATACCATCGCAATAAGGAAGCTGAAATTTTTCGGTCATATAAAAAGACATAATAGTCTGGAAAAAACAGTGATGGAAGGCATGGTCCCTGGAAAAAGGGGAAGGGGTCGACCTAGACGATGGTGGACCCAGGACATCACAGAGAGTCTGAACTTGTCTTTGGTTGATGCAGGTCGACTTGCCCAGAATCGTGATGTGTTCAGAGCAGCTGTAATGGAGACAGCGTTCTGGAGAGAATACGTCACATGATGATACTTAAAGCCTGTGGCTCAATCTAAACATGACATGTCTGATATCACATATCAGTATTCTAATACACTATAAACATTAACATAAATTATGTGATCAAAATACAGTATTATAATATTTATACAAAACAAAACAGTAAGGATGTAGTGTGAGTCAGACAGAGGGGCTACTAATAACCAGATGGATGTAGGGAGCAACCACAAAAGTTATAAAACTCAAAAGAAACTAACAGCATCTAAAAGGATCAAAAACTAAATGGCCTGGCACCTTAAACCTGGACCCATAAAGCTAGACATATATTACCAACCAATGGGAGTGAGAGAATATAATGTGAATAATAAAAAGTGAATACAGCTAGGAAGGGAACTGATCACCTCACATTATAAAGCTTGACCTAGTTTAGTGAAGTCTTTAACACGTCAATCCCCTACCGCCCCCCCCACCCCCCCCCCTGGCAGTTTCTGCTACTGGACTACCTGTACCTGTTCTTTAACTAGAAACACAAAGGGCATATAACTCTAAAAATAACGCAGAAGTATGCACAGATAAGGTCAATGGAATGTGAGTTTAGTATTTCACAATAAGAACTGTAAATTAGTAATAACCAATTAAAATTCTAATACCAGTATCAACAATTTGAGTTATAAATTATAACAGCATGATCAAAGGAAGTAATTTTTGTATACTTAAATTCAGTTAAAACATACCTTTAATTTTTGTTTACAGAAACACTAACACAAGCCATCATAAGATTTGTCTTTTATCACAAGGCTCATCTAGTCTCAGTTTCCTAACAGTTTCTTTCTAGTCCCAAGTTGCTGTCCAACTTTTAAAAATTAAAAACAGTTTATAGTCAGTCGCTTTCATTTGAACTATCACATCAATCACTAGAAATAATAATGAGAAAAATAACTTTTAGCATTTTATTTTTCATAGAACTTTGATTCTATTTTAGTGATCTAAACATAAGCATTACCTGTTTCTCCATACTGATACATTATGAATGAGGATGGCAAAGTTGGTTAGCAAAATCTGGCAAGTCCTAAGTTGATCAATTTGCTAATAAACAATGAGTGGCTGTGGTAACTTATTTACAACATGAGTCATCAAGACTGCATAATAATATATCATTAGATAGTGAAGTACAAATTACTTAAGAGGAAAAAGATATAAAAAACACAAAACAATTAACAATTACATCTTAACAACATAAGCTATGAAAATAAATTACTGAAGATGTTAATAGAAAAAAAATACATAGATGACAACATAATCTGCACTATTTGAAAAGCAGCACAGCATGGACAATACAAGAAATGGTTGTTCTGTAGAAAACTAGACATTCAAGTCAAGAGAAACAACATGGCATCACTAAATGACAAGTCTATGTTAGGATGCCCCAGATCACTATACAAGTGTAATAATTTGCTTGATTTTTCTCTTCTGGGTGTATGTCCTATCCATCCCCACTTTCTTTTTGTATTGGCTGTTGCCCGCATCTTTTCCTTAGCTCTATATTTGTTATTACCTTGTACATCTGGCCATCTAATACAGAGGATCCGTCAGAGACATCTATTTACAAATGTCTGTAGCTTGGAGGTGATACTCTTTGAGACATGCCATGTCTCTGATCCATACAGCAAGACTGACTTCACATTTGAGTTAAAGATTCTAATTTTGTTCCCTCTGGATATAGCTGAGGAGTCCCATATTAGTCGAAGGGCATTAGTGTTAAAAGTGCATCTGGCTTTATTTATCTTTGAGCAGACGTCACCAGCTGTTCCCCCTCCTTTGTCAATGTTACTCCCCAGATATGTAACGCTTTCTACTTCTTCAATGACATGATCATTGATCTTCATCGAGTCCGTCTGCCTATTATTTATTCTCATTTCTTTTGTTTTATTTACATTTATGTGTAGTCCCATCTTTGCTGCTTCTGTTACTAATCTATTTGTTTTCTCCTGCATATCTTGCTGTCAGTGTGATAGAAGTCACAAATCATCTGCAAAGTCTAGATCCTCCAGTTGTTTGTTGAATGTCCACTGTATTCCAGTTTTCTCTCCCTCTGTTGTCTGTCTCATAACCCAGTCTATGACCATGAGAAAAATTGTTGGTGATAGCAGACATCCCTGACTCCACTTTGTACTGTGAAGGGCTCTGATAGTTTTCCTTTGTGTACTACTTTACATGAGGCCTCCTGGTAGAAATCTTGGATGATTTTAATGAATTTCTCTGGGATTCCATAATGTCTGAGGATTTTCCATATCACAGTACGGTCTATAGTGTCAAAAGCTTTTTTGCAGTCCACAAAATGTATATACAAGGGGGTCTGCCACTCATTTGATTGTTCTATGATGATTCTGAGTGTTGCTATCTGATCTGTGTATGATCTTCCTGCACAAAATCCTGCCTGTTCTTCTCTAAGTTTGTCATCCACCGCCTTCTTAATACGGTCAAACAAAACTCTGGTCAAAATATTTCCAGCCACTGCTAGTAGTGTTATACCCCTCCAGTTGCTACATATAGTCACGTTTCCTTTCTTTGGCAGCTTGATAATGTAGCCTTTCTTCCAGATCTTTGGGATGGCCTCTTTTTCCCATATTTTCTTGAAGAGCTGATGTAGCAACTCTGTAGTGTATGGTATATCTGCCTTCAGGGCTTCTGGTGGTATTCCATTTGGTCCTGCGGCCTTCCCATTTTTCAGCTGTTTTATTGCCCGAGAGATCTCTTGTTTAGTGGGTGGGTTCATGTTGCACTGTAGTGGCTCTTCTGCTGGTGCTATGATGGGTTGCTGTATTGGTTGGTTTCGGATTTCCTTAAAATATTCAACCCATCTGGCCCTTTGTTTCTCTTCATTGCTAATGCTTTGACCTTCTCTGCTCTTCACTGTTGTATTGTGGTTTAGCTGTTTCTTAGATAAAGATCTAGTAATATTATAAACTGTTTTCAAGTCTCCTTTTTTTGTCACAATCTCGGCTTCCTCTGTTAGTTTTTCAATAAATTCTCTTTTATCTTGCCTGGCACTATTTTTCACTTTACTGTTTAGCTCCCAATATATTGTGAGCAGTTGTGTTTTCTGTTCTGCCTCTTTACAGTTGTTTACTTGTTGTTTGATGTCTCTTCTATCTCTTATGAGGTTCCATGTGTTTTCTGTGAGCCATTCCTTCTGTTGTTTATTTCTTTTGCCAAGAACTTCTTCACATGTATTCCTGTATGCTTCCTGAATTGTGCACTAATGATTATCTATACTTTCCTCTTCAAGGTTCTACAGTGCTTCAAATCTATTTCTCAACTTTATGTTGAACTGAACTCTTGTGTCTTTGTTCATAAGGTTCTGGGTTGCTCTTTCTCGGCAGCGTCTCCATTTTGTTTCTATGGTGAAGTGGTCTATCTGATATTGTGTGTGCCCATCTGGGGAGTTCCATGTAGTCTTGTGTATGTCTTTGTGTGGGAAGATAGTCCCTCCAATGACCAGATCATTCAAATCACAAAAGTTTACAAAAAGCTCTCCATTTTCATTTCTGTTTCCTATGCCATTCTTTCCCATGATTAGTTCACAGTTTTTGTTGTCTACTCCTACTTTTGCATTTAAATCTCCCATTACTATCTTAATGTCTCTCCTGTGTGTTTAGTCCAGTGTTACTTAGAGTTCATCATAGAAATCTTGCTTATCATCATCTGCACTGTTAGTAGGGGCATAACACTAAATGATGGTGATTTTTTTTCCTTTTCCGTGGAATCTTGCCGTTATTATCCTGGGTGATATTGGTTTCCATTCTATTAATACTTTTCTGGCTTCCTGGGACATCATAATAGCAAATCCTTCTTTGTGTGTGTGTGTGGTCTTCATCCTCGTGTCCTGAATATATGACATTTTCCCCTATACTGGTCATGAATTCAAGATAAATGACAATAATATAATGTATTCTTCAGACACATGAATTATTTAACTTCAATAAGGCATTCACCATTTCTTCTAGTAAATTGTTACAGGTCTGAAAGCTTCAAACGTGATGAAAATACTTTCACAGTTTATGAAACATCCTTGTAAAAAAACTGAACTGTAGCAATATTGTATGAGCTAAACATCAACCACTTTTCTCAACTTATGTAAATGAAAACTAACTTTCAGGATGTAGACATGCCCACATAATACATTGGAGCTAAAATATGTGACTCGATTTGTTGTAAAATGACGGCACTTTGTGATGTTGCTGTCAGAAAGAAAAACAGTCTTTCAAACAGTCTTGCAATGATGGAAATATTCAACAAACACATTGTTAGAAAGTTTATGCCTGTTATTAAGATGGCATCCCTGACAACGTTTAATTCCAAGAAAGTTAAGTTGACTGTTAAGCAGCATTAACAACAAGAATCGTCAATCAAATGTCATGTCAGTATTACTGTATGGTTCTGAAACATGGAGAACAACAACTAAGGAGCTACAGACTTTCATAAATGGCTGCTTGCATACAATAAAAGGATTGTAATTATACAACAAGGTCACCTATGTGGAACTGCTAACAAGAATAAGAGAATCACCGCTGTAACCAAAGACGAGACAGCAAGACAATGGATAGGACACACACTGAGGAAAACTGTTGATAACATTACCAAGCAGTTGCAGATAACTGAAGGCAGAAGTGAAAATGAGGATGACATGGAAAGATCTTGAACTGAAGGCACAAGACAAGAGAACTTAGCATGCATCTGTTGAAGGCCTATGCTCCTTGTTTACCTAAAAGACAATGAATGAATGAAATCATAACAATGTTTCAGTAACTGTAACTGTTGTGACATGCTTTTAAAAATTTATTTACAATCATATCTGACAGATGTAACTTACATCAAATGAAAGGGAAAAAAAACTGGAATATCATAAAATCTACATATCCTGTATTACTCTAAATCGACATGTCACTTTCTGAGTGCGAATGTTTGACATGTATTTGGGAAACTAATTTTCAATAAAAATTTCTGCCCATCTGACATACTGAGCAAGCCTCTAGTCTACACGAGCAGAAGAAGTTGTATGTCACATTTTTAAATACAAGTAATGAAAATTTAGCTTTTAATCTATGTTCGGGTTAAAGTGATATGTTACAACCAAATGTGAATTTTATGGAACCAATTGCAAATGTTAGGAAATCAAAAAAGTTCATCCTGATCTACTTCTGAAATTAGTAAATACAGCGTATCTCTCCAGCAAGCTATGTCCTGGGCATATATTTTTGTCTTTATCTTATGTTCCCTGCACTTTTGTTATCACCTGATCCAGTTTTCACTGTGATGAGTTCCCCACTCATTGGCAAAACTAGATAGCTTCATCTCTACTGTGATGCCAAAACTACTGCCAGTGGTGCTGTCAATAAAGTAACACTTGGAAGTAGTTGTGAGACTCCCAGCTGAGGAAAACAAGTGATACAAATTATGAGATTAACATACATAACATAACAAGTTACAACAATAAAAATGTAAAACAAACAAATATTTATAATTTGATAGGTGGTTGTCAAATCTGAGAAAGCATCCCAAATATGGGTGGGTTTTAAAAAAAAATTAAAAAAAAAAGGTAATGCATCTTACTAAGACAAAAGACAAAGAAAACTAATTACGTTGCCGCCACAAGGCCTTCATCAGGGACAGGAAAGTGACAGCTAAGTAAGAGACAAGAGAAAATAAATCAAATAAAACGTGTCACCCAAGAATACCACTAGACCTGTCATGGATCATGAAATAAATACGTTACATGGCTCAAAAATATTCCAAAATATATGTCATCATCATCATCCCTCAATTCCTGTAGCATCACAAGCCTTCAAGAAACTTAAGCCAAGTCTTCCTGTCCTGTGCCATCACCTCATTGTCTTTCTGTGTCCTCCTTGCATATCTGTTTCCTGTTCTCTTCTCCATGTTTTTTTTGTCTCCTCTACCTATCTTACTCTGGAGATTCCTGAACAAGAACTGCCTTGTATGTTATGAACAAGTTTCCCCATCTTTGTATGTTATGAACAGGTTTCCCCATCTTTGTATGTTATGAACAGGTTTCCCCAGCCTTGTATGTTATGAATAAGTTTCCCTATCCTTGTATGTTATGAACAAGTTTCCCCATCCTTGTATGTTATGAACAAGTTTCCCCATCCTTGTATGTTATGAACAAGTTTCCCTATCCTTGTATGTTATGAACAAGTTTCCCCAGCCTTGTATGTTATGAACAAGTTTCCCTATCCTTGTATGTTATGAACAAGTTTCCCTATCCTTGTATGTTATAAACAAGTTTCCCCAGCCTTGTATGTTATGAACAAGTTTCCCTATCCTTGTATGTTATGAACAAGTTTCCCCAGCCTTGTATGTTATGAACATGTTTCCCTAGCCTTGTATGTTATGAACAAGTTTCCCCAACCTTGTATGTTATGAACAAGTTTCCCCATCCTTGTATGTTATGAACAAGTTTCCCCATCCTTGTATGTTATGAACAAGTTTCCCCAGCCTTGTATGTTATGAACAAGTTTCCCTATCCTTGTATGTTATGAACAAGTTTCCCTATCATTGTATGTTATGAACAAGTTTCCCCCATCCTTGTATGTTATGAACAAGTTTCCCCAGCCTTGTATGTTATGAACAAGTTTCCTTATCCTTGTATGTTATGAACAAGTTTCCCTATCCTTGTATGTTATGAACAAGTTTCCCCAGCCTTGTATGTTATGAACAAGTTTCCCCATCCTTGTATGTTATGAACAAGTTTCCCCAGCCTTGTATGTTATGAACAAGTTTCCCTATCCTTGTATGTTATGAACAAGTTTCCCCATCCTTGTATGTTATGAACAAGTTTCCCCAGCCTTGTATGTTATGAACAAGTTTCCCCATCCTTGTATATTATGAACAAGTTTCCCTATCCTTGTATGTTATGAACAAGTTTCCCCATCCTTGTATGTTATGAACAAGTCTCCCCATCCTTGTATGTTATGAACAAGTTTCCCCATTATGTGTCATATCCAACACCACAGTCTTTATAGTATCTTGTTCCACTGGCACCTGGCTAGTTCTTACCACTTCCTTATTGGTGACATTTTCACACCATGTTCATCATTCTAGTCCATGTGTTACTGGGGTCTAACAAGGGAACAAAGAACACTAACCCGTTAACCTACCAAGCCTGGTTGTAAAAGGCTACTAAGGAGGGCTGGGCACCAGGTTGGCTACCACATGCTATAGCAACTTCAAGATTTTAAAAAAAAAAACTCTAACTACTATCATGGACAGCTGATTTGAATTACTTTATTAAGATGGCTTGCTTGAAGTTTGTTGAGTTACTCCGTTTAGTTGACTTGTCCATGACCTGTTTAAAGTTTCTTCAGCATTATGGCTTTCTTTGTTTCTTCCTTAATTTCTTCCAACTCATTTTATTTTGACTGACAGATCTTGTGGAAAGCAATACATATTTCTAAACATTATTTTAAAGGGAAAACAAAAACAATAACAGCTGGATACAGCAAAAAAGAAAACAACAAACAATCAAATATCTGTTATGTAGAACAAAAAAACTGAAGTGACTGATAACAACTTTACCGTGACATAAAAGTTGCATCGATCTCCTTGGCAACACTCATAACACTGCCAATCTTTATACCAGTCCCTCATACACGCCAGGCCAACTTCTCTTTGTTGGTCAGCACAGTACGATGAGGAGTTACAGCTCTTGTGAACGTAGTGAATCTTTTCACTTCGAGGTGTCCAGAAATCTGGTGCTGTGAAAATAAAATGTTATTTACTAACAACAACTGTGAAGAGATTCTAAAACCACAACATTTTACCTTGTGTGGTTTCTTGATGTCAATGAGAAGATATAGAACCACACAAGGAACTCTCTCAGCCTGAAGCAATGGCACAAGGGTCTACCGCATGCTATTCATTTAATTATCCTTCAGCTACTCATGGAGCATAGGAGTTCAACAGTTGGTCTTCCTGTCCATTCCATCCCCTCAGGGTCCTTTCAATATCTTCCTCATTATTTTCCTGTTTGTCTCCAGTTCTCTTCTCTGTGTGTTTTTGGTCTACCTCTGTTTTTTTACCCTGTGGATTCCATAACATGGACTGCCTTGTAATGCTATCAACAAGTTTCCTAAGTGTGTGTCCTACCCACCTCCAATGTCTTCTCATCTCTTGTTTCATTACCACTTGTCTGGTTCTTGTCATCACATTAGTGGCAGTATTGAACAATTTCAATCCTTCTATTCTACGTAAGCATCCATTTATGTTCAAAGTACAGCACAGAAAGGCACAACATGTACGTGCAAGCAAATAAATGACATAACAGCAGAAGAACACAACTATTAGCTGTATGAAATCAAAAGAACAACGGTATTAACTCTTACTATACGGGAGCTAAAACCGCGTTTTTACGCGCTACTTTAGCTATCGTTACCGTCGCGCGCCACTTCACGGGGCGAGCCGTAAAATTGGTACTAAACCCGCGCCACTTCACGGGGCTTGCCGGATTGTAAGAGTTAATGGGTGAAGAGAACAATGGACAGACAACATAAAGGAGCCCTGTGAAGATGAAAAATCAGAATTAAATACTGTGACAAATGTGAAGTACCACCATTACTGTGGTGTGAATCTCATTATGTACTCAGAGTTATGTAAAAATTACTCTGAGTTGTGTAAAAAATAAAAATCCTTATTTTATATTTTGACTATAAAGATAATGCTAACAACATTACTAGGAATGTCAGACCAGTAACATTCATTTTTTAAAAAAACTTTTTTCTTTTGACATTTAAAAAAAAAGACTATTAACTCTTTAGGCTCATATTCGTTATCGCCTATACATTTCAGGAAATAAACCCACGGAGTATAAACATTTAACACTAGACCAATGAAACATTTGTATTCAAATGGTTCTGAGAATTTGAGAATGTGTCCAAAGTCCAGCGACAATAGGATGTGAATTTGCGACAAAGCCCCCACTGCATCTCACCAATACAAGCATCCATGACAAGTTTAAGGCAGGCAGCCCAATTCAATGCAAAAATGTATTTTATCACTATAGAAATCTCTTAGACTATGTGCTTAGGAGACTGAAATCAGCAGAGCAAGTGTTCACTGGATTTTAAAGAAAGCCAAATGGAAACAGCACATTCTGAGTCTATAACACTCAATTTCAGCACTTTGTGTAATCAATTACATTTTATAAGCAAATATCTCTCAGTAACATTGTGACCACCTGGATTAATTACTTAACCTTCATATGCAACTGCTACATTATATACTTTATTTGTTCTTTTTGAGGTATAATAAATATGATACTATAAAGAGTGTATGGTCTGTTTTGTTGTTCTTGACACACCTTTATATAATGATGTATACATATTTTTGTACGTAAATATATATATGGATTCCTTTTTCCACTATTTTCTTCAGTATTAAGACTCTGAAAGGTCACCTAGTTGGCCACCCACAATATAGATTAAAAGAAAATTAACAAGAAAGAGCTACAAAAGTAAAAATAAATTTATATTTGTGTTTTACAAACTACACTACGATATCTGATTATGTGAAACATAAGAAAATTATCAAAACATTAGAAAGTACAAACATCAATAGCAAAGACATTTGAATAATACAGAACATGTGCTGGCAACAAACAGCAGCTATAAGAATTAGCAGCCCAACAGGAATACTTCAGCAGATAAAACAAGATGTTTGACAGGGATCTGTTCTATCTGTACACTGAAAAAATAAAGAAATCCATAGAGGATATGCAAGGAATATTAGTTGGTGGAAATAATATACACAACATGAGATCACTGATGAGACAGTCCTAATCGCAGCAAGTGAAAAGGAGCTGCAGGAAATGATTGATACAATAGTGACAGAACGCAAAAATAAATGCCTTAGCCGTAATAGCAAAAACACATAAGCAATGGTCATCTCTAACAATATTATTTCTCCAGAATGGCCCATCAAAGTAAATAGGACACTTTTAAAACAAGTCAATAAATTCAAATATCTAGGTAGGTTATTAACATCTGATGAAAGATGCATCTCAGAAGTGATGAGCAGTACATATGATGTAAAACTAGCATTTCATACAATTAAAAGTGTTTTATGTAACAAATCGTTGTGAATGGAAGTAAGAAAGAGTTCTTCAGCATTAACCAGTCCTGACATATAGAAGTGAATCATGGACAGTTAGCAGACAAACAGAAGAATCTCTGGAGGCTACAGAGATGTGGTTTCACAGAAAAATGTTAAAAATAACATGGGAAGCTACAGTAAAGAGGATGTCTTAGAAGAAGCCAGTGTCCAAAGGAAACTTTTTGCTCACATTAGAAGGAAAATCTGCCTTCATTAGTGCCTATATTTGTAGCAGTAAGACGGCTTGAGTACCTTGACAACCCCCCAGTGCTATGCCAGTGGGAGTTTTACTCCTGGCAGGTTCTACCAATGGGGGCAGGTCTACATGGGTGGGGTCAGACTAAAGCTGGTACCCTGTTCCTCCAGGTTGGGGGTTTTAGCACAGGGCTGACACCCCTGGTTATGTAAAAAAACAACCACATTATGGAAACAGCAACAGATGCCCTGATCGCAAAACACGAAACCAGAATTGGATTCTGGAATGTCAGAACTATGAATGAGGCAGATCAAAACAGAAATGAGGAATTACAGATTACATATCCTGGGAATAAGTAGAGCAGATGGATTGGGACAGGGAGAATAAAAACAGCAACAGCAGAAACAGTAATTTACTCTGGAAAAGAGGATGGACAGCACAATAACGGCATAGCCATTATCCTAAAGAAAGGAATAGAAAGGTCATTACTGGAATGGAAGCCCATCAGCAACAGACTGATAAGAACAAGACTGAGAGGGAGATTCACCAGCACCACAATAATACAATGCTATGGACCAACAAACGACAGCGATGAAGAGGACAAATTCTATCAACAGCTACAAAATAAAATGGAAATCACACCTAGATATGATCTTATCATTGTAATGGGAGACCTCAAAGCAAAAGTTGGAACACACACTACATAAAAGACAGCAGAACAGCAAACAAGAATGGGGATAAACTAATAAGCTTCTGCAGCATTAACAACTTGGTCATTGGAGGAACGCTTTTTCCACACAAAGAAATCCACAAATTAACATGGGAATCACCAAACGGCTGAGACAGAAACCAGATAGACCACATTATGATCAATGGTAGATGGAGGTATTCATTACAAGATGTGAAAGTAAGAAGAGGTGCAGATGTCGGAAGCGATCACCACTTAGTAGTAGCAAGACTGAAGGTGAAATTCAGAACAGCTGGACCAAATGTAAGTAAACAGAAAAGGTAAGACATTATCAAACTGAAGGATGAAAATGATATAGATGTAAATACAGACATTCCACGAAGCGAAGAAATCATCATAGCTATCATCGGGTTAAAGAATGGAAAAGCTCCTGGTCACGACAATTTAAATGCTGAGTTATTTAAGACAGACCCTGAACTAGCAGCAGAACTATTAGAATCACAATTTGCACAAGTCTGGAAAACAGAGACCCCACCAATGGAATGGAATAAAGGAATAATTGTCAAATTTCCCAAGAAGGGTGACCTTGCAGACTGCAACAACTGGAGAGAAATTACTCTCCTGTCAGTTCCCAGTAAAATACTAGGCAAGATAATTATTCAGAGAATTTCAAAAGAAGCAGGCCATAAACTGAGGAAAGAACAAGCAGGATTCAGAAAGAACAGAAGATGTACAGATCATATATTCACCCTCAGGAACATCATAGAGCAATGCTCAGAATGGCAGAGACAGCTATTCATTAACTTTGTTGATTTTGAAAAGGCTTTTGACAGTTTAATAGGGACAGCCTATGGAAAATACTGAGGGCTTATGGAACTCCTAGCTGCATTGTTTCCATCATAAAAAGCCTCTATGCTAAATTTACATGCAGTGTTGGACAGAACAACCTAATTTTTCAGGTGAAGACAAGAGTATGACAGGGATGCCCCTTATCAACAGCTTTATTTTTGAGAGTCATAGATTGGGCGATGTGCCAGACCCCAGAGGACAGTCTAAGAGGAATAAGATGTTTTCTACACTGGAAGATCTGGAGTATGCAGATGACACTGTACTACTCGCACATTCACATTAACACATTCCAAGAAAAAACAGATAGACTGAATAAGCATAGCCAGCAGGTGGGTCTGAACATCAATCTGAAGAAGACAAAGGTCATGACACTCAGTGTGGGCAATCCTGAGCCCACTACAATAAGGAACCAGAAGCTGGAACAGACAGACACATTTACATACCTAGGATGCATAGTAACACCAGATGGCAGAACAAGCAAAGACATCAACAACAGAATGAACAAAGTGAAAACAGTCTTCGCTAGTCGAAACAACATCTGGAAGTCCTCTGAGTACCAGCACAAACAAATTAAGATTATATGAGAGCTGTGCTTCTCTGTGGTGCAGAATGGTGGAGAGTAACAGAGAAGGAAATGTTGAAATTGTCCTCTTTCCATACAATCTACCAAAGGAAAATTCTCCGAATCTTCTGGCTTAATACCATCACCAACCAAGAACAGCTAACTTGAAGCTACCAAGAGGACATGCACACTATCATAGCTGGCTAAGTCCTCAGAAGAGACCCTGATGCCATCACAAGAACAGCTATGCTATAGACCCCCGAAGGAAAGAGAGGCAGACCAAAAACAACTTGGCGGAGAACTGTGGAGGCAGAGATGCAAAGAATGAACCAGAGTTGGGGCACTGTACGAAGGATGGCTACCGGCCGAGCAAAGTGGAAGCAGTTTGTTGCTGTCCTACAAAACGCCAGCAGGCGTGATGGCCACGGACTGCTTTGACAGTTGGCGGCTAAGGATTAAAGAAGGAAAACATCCACCATCTTTGGGCATGAAGAAAGCTGAATATAATGTAACAGCAGGAAAGATTGAAGAATAAAGAGGAAGAGGGCAACAAAAGACTGAAGGGAAAAAAAGACAAAAGAAAACAAAAGAACATACGGAACAGTTTGACATCATGGCATGGACGGATGTCAACAGCAGAATTGCTAAACAGTACTTGGGACAGGAAGTTGTGGAGGGATGTGATCACCTTCAACACCTGCTGGCATGATAACTGAAGAAGAGTAAGAACTTGCTGATACAAACCTCTCCACTCAATGTGTGTCATACATGTGTCCTGCTCCTCCCGACACTGCACAGAAGTTTTCACACACTTATCCCTGTTATCTGGCTGATTTTGGCAAACGTAACATTCCAAACCAAGTCCTGCAAAACATGGATAAGATTTATATGATTAACTACATGTGAAAAAATATTCTCAACAACATTTGGAAGTCTTCCCAGTACAGCACAAACACCAAATTAAGACTGTATGAGAGCTGCGTACTTTCTGTGCTTCTCTATGGTGCGGAATGTTGGAGAGTAACAGAGAAGGAAATGTCGAAACTGTCCTCCTTCCACACAATCTGCCTAAGGAAAATTCTCCGAATCTTTTGGCCAAACACCATCAGCAACCAAGAACTACTTATTCGGAGTAACCAGGAGGACATGCACACCATCATAGCTGGCAGACGCTGAAGTTGGGTTGGCCATGTCCTCAGAAGGGACCCTGAGACCATCGCAAGAACAGCCATGCTATGGACCCCCGAGGGAAAGCGAAAGAGAGGCCGACCAAAAACAACTTGGCGGAGAACTGTGGAAGCTGAGATGCAAAGAATGAACCACAGTTGGGGCACTGTACGAAGGATGGCCGCCGACCGAGCAAAGTGGAATCAATTTGTTGCTGCCCTACAAGACGCCACCAGGCGTGATGGCCGCTGACTGCTTTGACGGTTGGCGGTTATGGATCAAAGAAGAAGAAGACATGTAAAAAGTATAATGAGAACAGTGGTACAACTGGTGTTCCTTTCATCATGTTCTTTTCTCTTGTGCTTGTTGTGAGAGCTTCTTTTCGTCCAATCTGAGGTGGTGCCGTAGGGAGCATCACCACTTGATGAAATTGGCAGTTTTATACTCCCCCCAGGTTGTTGGATTTATGTCCAGTGTCTTCATGATAAGGACAAGAGAGATGTTGGTACACAACTACAGTCAACAACAACAACAACAACAACTACAGTCAACAACAGACCTTTACTGCTACCTACACCATTAGATTGAAGGAATCCGAGGTTGTGCATAAAGTTAGCAACTTCAACATGTAAAACATGCTACAAAACCTACCAGTGTAAGAACACCTGAAGTGGATGATGCAGGTAACCACATCACTTAAAACATACTGCTACATAAAAGAGCAGTGTACGAGCACTTGTCCTTCCATACAGTCAGGTTAGCTGCACTGGTGGTATCATGCCTTCCATGGAGATCATGGCAGCATGCATCACTCCGGTCAATATAACCCAAACAATCCACGGATCAAACTCCACCAACTAATGATATACAGCTACCCTTATTGACAGAAGGGACACAACCAGATCATTTATCTCTCACTCCTTATAGAGTATACAACCACCGCTACAGCTAGTCCCCCCCTAGCAGGAAGCATGTACTGCACAATTGATGGTGTCTGGCAGCAGTGGTGTTTCAGTAGTAGCACTTTGTTTAGATGTATCACACTCGCCATCTTATCACTCACCTTGAGATCATAAGTCACCCAAAAACTTGAAACAGGTTGGGTCTAGTAGCTATTTTATTTTAGAGAAAAACTGCACAATTCGTTACTGGGCAACAAAGTGTACAGTTGTATGATTCAATAACCAAGTTGGCGAGAGACTTATTATTCGGATGACATCGAAGAACAACGGCCAACTGTTCTTCATTTCAACTGAAGTAGTTATATTATTTCTTCATCTCATCAGAGGCCCCCAGGAACGACACAGAACTAACGTCCCTGAACAGATCAAGATGAAAATATGTGAACTTACCTAGTAATAAGTTTAACAATATAAGTTGAAGTTCCAGTCATTACACTGAAACAAAACAAAGTAGACCTGATATGTAATGAGGCAGAAAGGAATAAAAAGGAACAAAGAAGCAAAACAAAGCAGAAAACATCACGGGAATGTTTTGTATTTTAAAAATTCATATTATCTTTGCGTAGGCTACAGTTTGTCACTCAAAGTCTCCTAACATTCTAACTTGCCTGTTCTCCTACCTGCGTGTGGGTTGAGCCTTTATATGCAATAGGGCCTAATGTTATTTAGTCGCTTGATCTTGTTGAAAACCTGATCCTGAATTAAATAAGAATTCAAGCAGCGACACCGACACTCAACTTACAATATAGACTAAACAGTTTACTACGACTATCGCCAAGGTAAACACCACTGCCATATGACTATTCTGAGAGCAATCAGCTCTGTTGTTAAAAAAAAACACACACACACACTCACGGAAATTATAATATTATATATATTTTTAATGACTGAGAAGATATTTCTCAGACACTGTCAATGGTGACAATTTGAATTTAAACTTTGCTCGCGTTAAAACAGGTAAGAAACAACATGGCGTATGCAGTAGTTTCTGCTGTTGTACTTCCTGAAACTTTTAGTTTCCCTGAACTACCCTATTCTAAACATGACTACTGCGCTCTCACCTGCAGCAATAAGACTCATAATCACGAGAATTAAAATATACAACTCCATTTTAGGAGCTTTTGAGATCTTTTCTCAGTTAACGGGTATGACCTTTACACTTAAGTTATCATGGTACAAAACCCACAAGGGAAATAACGGACAAATCAAATAAAGGTAATACTTCCGGGTTTAGAGTGACCGTTCTTAATTCAAGTAGCAGCGCATTCCCACCATCGAAAAGAATCGGGTTCCCATAGCAGAAAATTATAATTATGAAACGCATCTAAAAGAATGGATAGGAAATCCATACCTCAATGGCCACCGAAAAATTATCAAACAACTCTAAAACTTAAAAACAGCTGCAATTACCATCAGAAAAAAAAAAAAAAAAAGATTCTGCTAGAGACAAGATAGTCCTCCTTACAGACTCACGATGAGTCATTATTGCCCTCAGGAACAATTAAAAACAACGAATTAAGGTAGTAGACTACCTTGTAGGGTAAAAAACTCAAATTTTCCTTTCAGAATCAAACAACCATGGGTATAGTGTTAGTATGGACTTAACATTTTTGTCCACATAATGACCTCATTAATTATGCAAATTAGCTATCCAATATGGCCGCCGTACTGAATAAATTATACACCTTTTTTAAAACATCATAACTATGTTATTTTTACAAGGATCTGACTGAAACTTGGCAAATTGAATTAGTATATATAGCTTGAGGTTTTGACCTAAAATAACAGATATTGACCGAAAGGTTGATTTGTAATGAATTTTCAAAATTTATATTTCTTGAATGTTTGATATTTGTGCCTCATTATATATGCATGATGGTCATAAAACTAAAATTTTGAATTCAATTGTATCCATTTAGGTCATAATCTGTAAGATTATATGATAACCAACTGTGTTAATTTTCATGTCAATTGAATGTACAGATCCAGAGATATCTTGTTTCAAAGATCACCAATTATGCTAAAAAGACAATTCCGAGAAAACAAAGAAAAACAGAAAAAGAACTCACAAAATGAAGTTTAATGAGCTTCTGTTGAATAAAGGTCTCCTTCTACTGCAGCTGCAGTGTCTATGAATCCCATTTTCAGTGCTCTCAGGGTCTTTCCATTGCAATGTCCTTACTTGCTGAATAGATCCTGTGCAGCGTTCTCCTGTATGCTTTCTTTGCCATGCGTTGACTTGTGTTCATGTATATCGAAAAATTATGCAATGCACTGTGGCCTTTCCCAATAGAACGCACAAATGCCACCATTCGCACATTTACTTCTTTGTTTGTGAGTAGCTGAAGATGAAACATCAGAAGTATTGAAATTGGCAGTCCATTCGCCACTGTTTGTGCGCTTGATACTGATTTCATGACAAAAGCCATTCCGAGTCTCTTCGACGATCTCACAGGTCAGTGAGTACTGATAACATTTGTCACATCTAAAGTTAGCGCATAAAAACCCAAACAGTAGTTTTACATCCATAAGGATAAACCCATTTCCTTTGTTGTCATTTTTAGCTTGTCTTTCACTTTCTTGGACCTTTATGACCTTTATTTTCTTTGCTGAGGAGCACAGAGGTTTTATAGCGTCACTATCGACAATAGGTGTCTCATTTTCAGGCAACGGTTTGTTGGTGTACACGCCTCCCAGTCTTTGTCTTATTTCTCATTGTGAACAAAAGAAGCTCTGCTAACTACTATTATACAGAATCAGTATAAAACTAGCAATAAATAGAGTTGATGTTGGTGAAAATGCACTATGCATGTAACAAATGTTGAAATTTACGATCAAAGCTTTCTAGACACACACTTTTGAAAAATTCACAAGAAATCATTGAGTGATTCCCCATGGAAAAGTTATAAATATCTTTTTCCTGTTGCCTATGTATAATTATAATTTCGCAGTTTTACAATTACGCACCTTCTTGTTGGGTCATTATTCACATGGTAACCAACTATAAACATTGGTTGCTATGCAAATCACTCAAGGGGGCGTGTGTAGAAAAACACTGATTCCTATCAAACCAGAGTATCTCTAAGCTTCTATAAATTATTTTTAGTTCAAGAACATGTTGACGATGATTTAAAGCATGAAAATGAAAATTGTTGGATTTTTATTTTTTTTAAGCTTTTCTGGGTATACTTCTACCTTAAACAGACTTGCAGAAGCACTAATATAAACCAGCTATGAAATCATAATATTAAACATACAGAGAATCCCTGACCACTGCCAGATATATGGAAATGAGACGGCAGATAAAATTGGCAAAGAGGGAGTAAGAAAAATCAAAACTGATTAAAGGGATGCATACGAAGAGATAAAAGCAAAAATAATAAATAACTTTAGAGGAAAAAAAATGGCATAAGGAACACTTAGAGTCCGATACAAGAGAACTATACTACATGGCAAGAAGAGATCAAGTGATAAGTTTCAGAACCGGCTGATGTTGGATAGGGCATACACTGAGAACATCAGCTGATAGCATTACACGACAGTCTCTGATCTGGAATTCCTCACGTAAGAGAGATAGTAGGAGACCTCTACTGTAATCTTCATTAAACGTCAAATGTGTCGGTCCGGGGATGGGAAGGGGGGGGGGGGGGGGGTCTGTGAAGAGGCAAAGAAGGAATCGGACTACTGTACCCTCAGGCATGTCGACTAATATGAGATTGTACATGGTAAATGGTAGCCTCAACATGTTAAACAAATTGACTAATATGAGATTGTACATGGTAAATGGTAGCCTCAACATGTTAAACAAATTGACTAATAAGAGATTGTACCTGGTAAATGGTAGCCTCAACATGTTAAACAAATTGAATAATAAGAGATTGTACATGGTAAATGGTAGCCTCAACATGTTAAACAAATTGACTAATAAGAGATTGTACATGGTAAATGGTAGCCTCAACATGTTAAACAAATTGACTAATAAGAGATTGTACATGGTAAATGGTAGCCTCAACATGTTAAACAAATTGACTAATAAGGGATTGTACATGGTAAATGGTAGCCTCAACATGTTAAACAAATTGACTAATAAGAGATTGTACATGGTAAATGGTAGCCTCAACATGTTAAACAAATTGACTAATAAGAGATTGTACATGGTAAATGGTAGCCTCAACATGTTAAACAAATTGACTAATAAGAGATTGTACATGGTAAATGGTAGCCTCAACATGTTAAACAAATTACTACAGGAACAAACACAGCAGGAGCATGTGATTACTTGGTGCAGTCTTCATGTAATAGGACCACCAACAGTGGTAGCTCCATGCTCTGTAGGGAGCGCAACGGAAAATAATAACGATGATGATGTTATCTGTCACGAAATATGTTCGCTCCCTTTTTGGGTCTTCACTCCTCTGCAGCAGTATTATCTACCATTCATTTTGCCCGCTAATTCTTCCAGTATTCATTGTTTACGTTTTCTTCGTCACATTTATCTTATTATATTTTGTCCTACTTCGTTAATTCCTTACTATTACCTTTACCTGATCGCTTGACCTGTTTTGAAACAATGTTGACTTCTGTTTGTACAGAACGAAGTTGTTTGTTTGCGTTAGTAACTGTCGCGAGAGGGTTGAGATGTTATTAAAATATAATATATCTTTTCATCATTCACTGTATGTTTATTTGCATCTTGTCTTTTAGTATAGGAGTATAATCTGGATACGCTGATCAGTGGCTTTGTTTTGCCACTTATCTTGTGTTTAGAGATCTGTCACTCTCCTGCCATGGACGAACACGTATTTTGAATTTCTCCAGGCGGTGGAAGCTGGGTATCTGGCCCTGTTAACCACAAGGGCACTTTCACCAGAGTCCAGCAGAGGTGGATGACTCTATAAAGTTTTTGTTTTGTAGTTGTCAGGATAGAACCTGAAACAAAAATAAACGTAACCCCTATATGGTCCATCTTCTTCTTCTTCTTTGATCCATAACCGCCAACCGTCAAAGCAGTCAGCGGCCATCACGCCTGGTGGCGTCCTGCAGGGCAGCAACAAATTGATTCCACTTTGCTCGGTCGGCGGCCATCCTTCGTACAGTGCCCCAACTGTGGTTCATTCTTTGCATCTCAGCTTCCACAGTTCTCCGCCAAGTTGTTTTTGGTCGGCCTCTCTTTCGCTTTCCCTCGGGGGTCCATAGCATAGCTGTTCTTGCGATGGTATCAGGGTCCCTTCTGAGGACATGGCCAACCCAACTCCAGCGTCTGCCAGCTATGATGGTGTGCATGTCCTCCTGGTTACTCCGAATAAGTAGCTCTTGGTTGCTGATGGTGTTTGGCCAAAAGATTCGGAGAATTTTCCTTAGGCAGATTGTGTGGAAGGAGGACAGTTTCGACATTTCCTTCTCTGTTACTCTCCAACATTCCGCACCATAGAGAAGCACAGAAAGTACACAGCTCTCATACAGTCTTAATTTGGTGTTTGTGCTGTACTGGGAAGACTTCCAAATGTTGTTGAGAACAGCAAAGGCGGTTCTCGCTTTATTCATTCTGTTGTTAATGTCCTTGCTTGTTCCGCCGTCAGGTGTTACTATGCTTTCTAGGTAAGTAAATGTGTCTGTCTGTTCTAACTTCTGGTTCCTTACTGTTATTGGCTCAGGATTGCTCACATTTAGTGTCATGACCTCTGTCTTCTTCAAATTGATGTTCAGGCCAACCTGCTGGCCATACTTATTCAGTCTATCGGTTTTGTCTTGAATGTGTTGGTGTGAATGCGCGAGTAGTGCAATGTCATCTGCATATTCCAAATCTTCCAGTGTAGAAAACGTTGACCATCTAATTCCTCTTGGACTGCCCTCTGTTATATGGTCCATCACTATTCCATTATTGCACAAGATGGGAACGATAGACAGTGTCAGATAATGTGCTAGCAAATGCACAGGACAATATATACCAGCACTACCCACATCCAGTTCACCGTGGCTACACTTTTCTTTTAAATCCTTAGTTAGATCCATTGGTCCATGCTACGCCTCCATACAATTATTTGGTCTAATATAAAATACTAAGTAATACCTTGATCAATACATTAAAACAATTTCTGTCATCCTTCCTTATGTTCTGGGTATGTGTCCCATTCCAACAAGAAATAATTCTTTAAATGCGTTTTCAAACCTACAGACACAATTCTGCTATCATTCTCAATTTAATTTGAATGTACACAGGTGGGTAAGTCCTTCAGAAATTACACAATGGTTGCTGAAACACGTCTACACACTTACCAACACACTGTAGTGAGTCAATAGCAAATCATATAATTATATATATATCTTTCTTACCCTCAGGCACACACAGACGAGCTGTTAATGGCAAACTTGATCTGCTCTCAGGCACAACCGGCAAAGGCATTCTTCATTTACAAGTTACCGCTTCTTTCTGCTCGCTGTGTTTTTCAAATCTTATGGCCCCAAGTTAGCAAGGGCAAGGACTATTTACACTAGCACATCCGGCGTATCGAAAAGCAGGGGGCTATCGGGGTATTGCGAATCCCAAAATGAGGCATATTTTGTCTTACTTACTACTTACTTAGTCGTTCCTCTTCTACCGTGAGGTGTAGAGGTTTGGAAGAGAGAGCGCCAGACTATTCTATCAGCTGTCTTCTTCCTGGCCTGGTTCCATTCTAGTCCTCGGTCCTTCAAAGATTGTCTAATGTTGTCCTCCCAGCGGACTCTGGGTCGTCCTGGAGGTATGAATCCCTGGCTCTTTGTTTCCCATGCTTGTCGTGGTAGCCGATCTTCTCCCATTCTGCAGACATGGCCAAACCATCTTAGTTGGGACTGTTCTATTTGGGTCTGCAGCGGGTGGGATTTTAGGCCTTGACGTATCGTCTGGTTGCGGACCATGTCTCTTCTTGTTACTTCAACCACCTTCCTCAGATACCTCATGTCTGAGGTTTGGATCTGGCTTTTGTGGGTTGTAGTCATTGCCCATGACTCGCATCCATATGTCAAGACTGGGATATTTTGTCTCTCTGTTCAATTATGAAAAACTAGTTTCCCCCCTATCTTTCTTATTTCTGGAGCGATTTTATTCATCTAAGGCTTAAATTATACCCTAAATTAATCTTTATCTTCCTAGCTAAAAATCTTTTAGTCTCCTAAGTGCATTTTATTCTATGCATATTTTAAATACCTAAATTAGGGACTAACCCGATGTGTCGAAGCCTTTCCACTCAATATATCTGATAATGACTGGATGGAGTTATATACAAAATAGTGATAAATTATATCCCTCTTGATGTGATTAGACTGATTGTAGTACATGCGCCCACACAGAGCAGATGATAAATAGGTTAGCTCTGCATTGTCCCTGTGTATAAAGTCTATAGTGAGTGGTATGAAAGGTACAGTCACTCACCCTGTACTGTCAAGCATAGATCAACGAATCAGACTAGTGTTCATTTCCAATTGACAGCACATCATTTATTTACACAGCAACATCAATCCGATACGATACACTACACAGGTACAACAGGATACACAAAAATCAATAATAATCAATTGCGCAGAACGTTACAGCTGTTCAGTATGATGTAAACCCTGTTTACATCGCAGTTCTAATGTTACATCAGTAAATTCACCAGAACGACTGCTGACACTGCAGTTACAAAAACCCGCCACACAGGCGTACATCTATAGGACTCCCTCAACGACTGCATACCCCTGCAGTTAACAAAACGCCATACAGGCTTGAATCTATATATATCCTAGCAGTTCTAATGTTCCACCAGAACGACTGCTGACACTGCAGTTACAAAACGCCACCCAGGCTTAAATCTATATATACTCAAAAAGACTGTCCGCTCTGTAGTCTATAAGTAATCTGGCCTACACAACTCCTGGCCTTATAATCTCTTCAATAACTCTGATATCTGTTCATGGATCCTTAAATCTATATATATACTCAAAAGACTGTCCGCTCTGTAGTCTATAAGTAATCTGGCCTACACAACTCCTGGCCTTATAATCTCTTCAATAACTCTGATATCTGTTCATGGATCCTTAAATCTATATATACTCAAAAGACTGTCCTCTCTGTAGTCTATAAGTAATCTGGCCTACACAACTCCTGGCCTTATAATCTTTTCGATAACTCTCCCTTCATAAGGAACAATGGCCTAACTATCTCCTAGCGCCGTTCCTGCACAATAGAAATCTATCAGGGAGGTAAATATGATCCCAAAACATCGGCCTGTATACACCAAGGCCTCAGAACATGTCCTTAACATAAAGTACACCTTATCTTCTCTTATCTCATCTTATCTGCAGATTTATCACATCTTATCTGCAGATTTATCACATCTTATCTACAGATAAACACACTTAAATAGGCAAGTACTAGTACACCTCGAAAAATGGCCAAATATCGTTCCCTTACACTACCCTGGGAACAAACACAAGATACAGGGCTGACTCTCCAGTCACCCGCCCAAACTTAGACTGCCACGGGATGACACATCTCCCGCACAAAAACAGTCACCGGACCCGGCTGTTCACGGACTAGCCGTGAGCTATTCACAGCGATAATGACTGGATGGAGTTATATACAAAATGGTGATAAATTATATCCCTCTTGATGTGATTAGACTGATTGTAGTACATGCGCCCACACAGAGCAGATGATAAATAGGTTAGCTCTGCATTGTCCCTGTGTATAAAGTCTATAGTGAGTGGTATGAAAGGTACAGTCACTCACCCTGTACTGTCAAGCATAGATCAACGAATCAGACTAGTGTTCATTTCCAATTGACAGCACATCATTTATTTACACAGCAACATCAATCCGATACGATACACTACACAGGTACAACAGGATACACAAAAATCAATAATAATCAATTGCGCAGAACGTTACAGCTGTTCAGTATGATGTAAACCCTGTTTACATCGCAGTTCTAATGTTACATCAGTAAATTCACCAGAACGACTGCTGACACTGCAGTTACAAAAACCCGCCACACAGGCGTACATCTATAGGACTCCCTCAACGACTGCATACCCCTGCAGTTAACAAAACGCCATACAGGCTTGAATCTATATATCCTAGCAGTTCTAATGTTCCACCAGAACGACTGCTGACACTGCAGTTACAAAACGCCACCCAGGCTTAAATCTATATATACTCAAAAGACTGTCCGCTCTGTAGTCTATAAGTAATCTGGCCTACACAACTCCTGGCCTTATAATCTCTTCAATAACTCTGATATCTGTTCATGGATCCTTAAATCTATATATACTCAAAAGACTATCCGCTCTGTAGTCTATAAGTAATCTGGCCTACACAACTCCTGGCCTTATAATCTCTTCAATAACTCTGATATCTGTTCATGGATCCTTAAATCTATATATACTCAAAAGACTGTCCTCTCTGTAGTCTATAAGTAATCTGGCCTACACAACTCCTGGCCTTATAATCTTTTCGATAACTCTCCCTTCATAAGGAACAATGGCCTAACTATCTCCTAGCGCCGTTCCTGCACAATAGAAATCTATCAGGGAGGTAAATATGATCCCAAAACATCGGCCTGTATACACCAAGGCCTCAGAACATGTCCTTAACATAAAGTACACCTTATCTTCTCTTATCTCATCTTATCTGCAGATTTATCACATCTTATCTGCAGATTTATCACATCTTATCTACAGATAAACACACTTAAATAGGCAAGTACTAGTACACCTCGAAAAATGGCCAAATATCGTTCCCTTACACTACCCTGGGAACAAACACAAGATACAGGGCTGACTCTCCAGTCACCCGCCCAAACTTAGACTGCCACGGGATGACACATCTCTCGCACAAAAACAGTCACCGGACCCGGCTGTTCACGGACTAGCCGTGAGCTATTCACAGCCGGCCGAAACCAGTACAGAATAACTACATGACCAGCGCTCACACGCTTTCTGTACACTCTATTTTTTTTTAACATATAAATGTTTTAAACAACTCACAATTAAACAAGCCGACAAGTGCTACAACCCTGAATTCACACTGTATAATCAGTATAGTACGTATCACTCCCCTTTGACCTTTACAATATCTCTCTTAATAAACTACTTACAACTATTTACAAAAATATCTTACGTTGGCATGTAGTAAAGTTCTACATGAGAGATGAGGCTAGTAGGAAGACTCCTAATACATTCAGACACTTATTTGTAATTGGTTTGGTGTTTGAGATGCTAAGATTGACATCTCCTGATTAGACTTCTCCTTTAAGTAGCAACCAGGGTGTGTAGGCGAAAACTATGCTTATATTCCAATTTCGTCAAGAAGAAATCATAAACAGCCAGGAACACGGAATATTTGAACCCACATTATAGGACAGGCCAAATGTCTGGACGTGAATTCTAAAATTAGAATAGAGTAACCCCAGAGACATCACTGCGCCTTAAGTTCTAGGATCCTACTTCAAGCGCACTCTGTTAGGCACCTAGCTCACTTGAAAGAGACGGCATCTTAAACAGTTGTCTGACAATATTCGGAAGTTTCTTGTGCAAAAAGTCTGTTCTCGCCCGAAAAAACTCGGGGTAAGTTGTACTATGTACATTTTATCATTTTCAGGGGTCGGAGTGGCTAAGAGGTATGGTGTCGGCCTCGAATTCCTGAGGTACCAGATTCAATTCTAAGTTGAGGGAATATAATTTATGAAATTTTTTTTTTCAAAACCAGTGGTCCTAATGATGTCGTACTCCCCCTGGTCTCCTGGGTAGTGAGATCGGATGCCTAGTCTTCTCGGATAAGGGCGAACAAATAGGAGGTCCCGTGTGCAAGTTGTGTACGTTAAAAGTACTACGACAGTTGGAAATCGTAAAGAGTAGGCCTATCACGCCGCTGCCCTGGCAAAATTTAAAAATTAGAAACCTACCCACCACAAAACTATTTATAGAATGTGTGATTCCTACATACACACATTTGGATTCTCGACGGTGCTACGGAGTTCGTGCACTGTGCTGAGATCCCCCTTGTGTGATCTAAGGGAGGAGATCGGAGCACTGATGGAGTTTTCCGTGTGCAATGAAGATAATCCTTAAAAACCAAAACCAAACCAAACATTTTATCATTTGATATTTGTATTTTGACATGTATCATTTGTGTATGGATGTACAGTGGCATATAAGGCTGACAACCTTATCACTGCCCAAATGAATCACTACTGCAAGAGTTGGTGATTGCTTCGTGCGTGTTTCCTCACAAGAAACCAACAGTAGAGATTGCCCCAGGCTCCATAGCGGGCGAAGGTTGATATCTTTGAAGATCTTCATTTTAATACTCTAAAGTTGGTCATTGTTGGACTACTACAGCGGAACAAGGGAGGCAATACCGTCACAATATCCAAAAGAAGCAGTCTAGTTTATTCCGTAACACCGAGATCACGTGGTCAAGGTAGTGACGCAATTATATGACGTAGTTGTGAAACTTAATAAGGTAGATGCGAGACAGCTGCTGAAGAAATAACAACCACAGCTTTGAGTAGCGACATTACTGTTTATAATGTGCTAGTTGCAATAAGCAGCAGCAAGAATTTGATCATGTATAATTTTTTTTTTTTTAAACCAGCGGCACTTGAGCTTTCAGCCATTCGGCCCAATGACATGCCATTGTGAGGCTGGGGAGCCTGTGGACTTTACTTCCAACCCGGTCAGGAGCTTCGCTCCTTCCCATCCACAGAGGGTTTATCTCAGGAGCCGTTCAGGTTATTCAGTCAAAATCTCGGTCGATGACACTACTTAAAAAGCCCACGCCCGGGCTTGAACCTTGAACACTTGATCGCCAGCGCAATGTGGTAACCATTACACCACCGCAGCTCCCAATCATGTATACCATTAAGACAGGTTTAACAGAATGATGGACAGAATGATCTCTGTTAGAGAATGTCACAGCAAGGAGATAAATCAACAAGGCTGAGAGTGATGGACAGAATGATCTCTGTTAGAGAATGTCACAGCAAGGAGATGAATCAACAAGGCTGAGAGTGATGGACAGAATGATCTCTGTTAGAGAATGTCACAGCAAGGAGATAAATCAACAAGGCTGAGAGTGATGGACAGAATGATCTCTGTTAGAGAATGTCACAGCAAGGAGATAAATCAACAAGGCTGAGAGTGATGGACAGAATGATCTCTGTTAGAGAATGTCACAGCAAGGAGATAAATCAACAAGGCTGAGAGTGATGGACAGAATGATCTCTGTTAGAGAATGTCACAGCAAGGAGATGAATCAACAAGGCTGAGAGTGATGGACAGATGATATCAAGCCTAACACTAATAGAGATGAACGTATAACATGTTGCACCCGGCATGTATACAACGAGCACGCTACAGGAACAATTAGCATTAGTATCCTTTGAAATTTGTTGAGAGAGACAGCACCTATGGGTTTACCCGGGTGCAATGATGTCGATTCAGATAAACAATAACAAAAATAACATTAACAATTGCTGGCATAAGTAAGAACAGAACGTCACTGACCTCCCAGAGATGACTTTTCTCCATTATGTCCCTAAGCTAAGAACAGTACGTCACTGACCTCCCAGAGATGACTTTTTTTCCCCATCATGTCCCTAAGGTAAGAACAGAACGTCACTGACAGAATGGGGCGATCCCTCTCGATCTCGCTTTCACTACGGCAGTATCAGTTACATTTTTGTACGGATTTTATTGCGATTTTTTTCCGAGTCGCACCCTTATCTTCCTGTTTGCTATGTAGCAGAGAATTTGTTTGTTCAAACATCTGACAACCCTTGTTGGTGATTATACATTGCGTTTGCCAGGGTGCGGCAAAACTTTGCTAAGATTAGGTCAGGGGGCGCGACAGATACGAGATTAATCGTCTGTGCGACACATTCTGGACAGCCAAGCATGAAATAATCGTTTCCAATACACCTTGTAACAAAGAGATTACTTTACATGAAAATAATAATTTGTTACATCTTACACACATTGTCGTGTGAGTTTACCGATGCGTTTATGAGTTGGTACACAGGGCAATCGGATGTTTACAGCCGATTTTCAGAAAAGTAATGTTTGAAATTTTGCGTCATGCAAAATATTCAAATCAGATTGGCTGATCATTTGAGCTACATAACAAACAGAGCGGGGTAGGACAGTGAATTTAACCTGACGCTTCAGTAAGTTTGGTTCACTGTGAGATTCACGCTTGCCAAAGACACCAGACTTGCCAGTAGTTAGAATTCAGAATTTTCATTTATCATACCACACACCTTTTATCGGAGTATTCAACAAGACTTACAATTCAGCCCAGGAAATCTCTAACATTTTAAATAAGGAAAACCGGAATATCTTAGGAAACTGAAACCCACGGAGTCAGAGAGGGAATTATCTTATTAAAGAAACGACACCCCAGACGCGTGTAAGAATAGAAGAAAGGGTACACACAGGTGTCGGGAAACGCAATACTCAGAAGAGCGTTTCGTTTCTATTCTTTATCATAGTTATTGGTGGTACCAGTAGAAAGTACTATCTCTGGAACAAGAAGGGAACAGTGACCTAAGCTTTAAGACGAGGGACCAACTTTGTAGACTCTCCTTGACATTTCTGGGAAACGTGCTACATCCTACAACCTTGACCAGCGACGAGCGAGAACAGTGTAAACAGAACCCATCAGCGGGAGCAGAAACGACTTTTGGCAGCTAAATGTAAAATATACGCTGCCAAAGTTAACTTTTTTTCATCGTATCTATTATCAATTAATGATGAAACTTTTCTTCTAAACTATTCAATTGTTTTCTAACTGTTAAAACTTAAGTGATTATTAAATTTTGTTATTTGTTTTTTTACAAATTTAACTTCGATTTAATCAGTTTAAATGTACTGCATGTTTGTCTCAGTCAATTTACTACACACTCTAAACAGAGCTATACCAGAATAATAAGAATTCCACTGAGTAAATCAGAGGCGAGGGCTTAACGAGCTAAAATTAATCATTGCTTAATTCTTCACAAAAGTTGTCGGCAGATTCTAAAATTAACGTGCTCAGCCAAATCAGCCTTGTTTTCGCTTATCTGAATATCTTGTGAAGACTCCCTTTGTGATAGAAGTGTCATTACTCTTCTATCTTCATCTCTGCCAAGAGTAATCTTGTGAGAAGATAGACACCTTTGAAGCCCATATTATATACTCTTGAGTTTTGGCCACTGTTGGACCACTACTGCAAAGCAGGGAAGGCAATACCGTCAGTCACTGACATCCCAGAGATGCGTTTTCCTCATCATGTCCCAAAAGTAAGAACAGTACGTCACTGACATCCCAGAGATGACGTTTCCCCATAATGGCCCAATAGTAAGAACAGAACGTCGCTGACCTTCGATAGATTATTTTTCCCCATCATGTCTGTCGCAAAAGTTGTTTACATCGTAAAGTGACCTCGTGCAGTCTTATTGACCAATCATCTATCGCGAATCACGGGGCACGCAGACGCAAATGACAAGCATTGGGCAAAATGGAGATGTTGACGTATATTGGTTTGTCGAAGAATAGTCATCGATCAGAAGGGTTATAAGGGATCAGAATGGAATTATTGTGAAAAGGATTTCACCTTTGATTCCAGGAGAGGATTGTGAATAAATTGATATAAGGAACGACGGTAGGAGTTTATCATGTGCATAGATAAATGCTGATTACTGGTGTCTACAATTGAGTTGAAAGCATGAAAACCCACATCTGCTGAAAGTAGAAAATTAAAGAAGTGACAGATTGTGAAAATACATGGATAGGAAGATAGATCTAAATCGGCTGAATAAAACAAGATAGATTGGAACAGGATCGATAGTATACAAGCTGAGAATGATGAAGGGAAAGTTTTAAGAAACGTACACCTCTTCTAAAATCACCGGTTCGATAAGACAATTTCAGGCCTAGTCTTACACTGTGACGTCAGTACCTCTCGGCCGTACGATGGGAGCCAATAAAAAGTGGAACGCTAAATTGAAAGGACACACTGAAAGAACGTTTGAGACAGACTGGATGCATAGTTTGCCACTACGCCTTTGCCATCTGCATTGCGAGCAATCTGCCAAATAATTTATGTCCAGTGTATGTTTTCTGAAGACTGAGGGTAAGCTGAAATTATGATTTTTTTTTTTTTTTTTTTTTTTGCGTTCGCCCGCTAATACTCGAAGCGAAATATCAGGTTATTATTTTATGTCTAACCTGACATTGATTTTACGTGAGTATCCCTTTATTTCTTGTACAGAGACAGGTGTCCCTCGCCATTCAGGCAAATACTCGCCGATTTCGGAGGTACCCATTGCAGCTGGGTCGGCTCAGGAGCCGCCAGTCCCTGGTCGACGACACTCCTTCAAATGTTCTCGCCAGGTCTCGAGTTAATCCAGTCCAAATCCCGGTCGACGAAAAATCCTCAAATGCCGTCGCCCGGGTTTGATCCTGTATCACCCGGTCGCCAGAGCGGTGTTGTAACCACTACGCTAGCGCGGCTCCCGAAATTATGATAACTATCATGTATATGTCGGCGTCTGTGGCCTAATGGATATGAATGCAGTTTCATAATCCAGATATACCAGGTTCGAACCCTGCTGCAGGCGGTCTGGTAGCAGATCGCTTTGTGTGGATTTTTAACAATGGTATAAGCGCCGTACCGTTCAGAAAGCAATGGCAAACTACTGAATGAAAAAATTGCCTAGAAAAATCACAAACAGCCAATAAAAGCTGGGGTTGATTGCCACGTCCTGTAAAGGATAAGCAATTAACTTTATCATGTATATAATTTATTTCTTGCAGGGTAATATATGATGTGTATTAATTTTGTGTAGATGCTAAGAATTGCATCAGTATTTCAATTTGTGCCTGATGTGAAGGATCAACCATATTCAGGAATATTAGAAGATCTGCAACAGGAGTGGATCAATTCAGATGATGGTTAATACTTATAAATAATTGAAATGTTAATACTAATCCTGTACCACTGAAATGATGTCCTTACTTACTATGACTGTATAACTTTGACATCTGATGACTGACTGGTCTGACATCTGTGCTAGTCAGTAACAAATAATTGAAATGTTATTGCTTCTACTGTATCACTGAAATGATGTCCTTACTTACTATGATTGTATAACTTCGACATCTGATGACTGACTGGTCTGACATCTGTGCTAGTCAGTTACAAATCTAGCTAGATACTAGCCAAGACTGATATGGTGTTTCAGGTTTCATGTAACAACTCAAACCAGACTGTCAAGTATCAGAAGCCTGTGTTGTTCATCAGAGGCAATCCCACAAAAGTGCAGGACCCCAAAGAGTGAACTACAGCTGGTCATTGGTACCCCTATTGCTGGGTCTGCCAATGCTGATAAATACAGTGACCGTTCAGTGTCAGCACTATCAAGATTCAAAGATAAGTGTCGATTAAGGCACTGACAGAATCCATATATGAACCAACAGCTATTGTTTGTGATATGAAACAAACTTCTACAACAGTATTCCAATTATTGTAGAATTCAGTCAAAAGATGACAGTAATCTGTAAAGTCACAGGACTAAGAGAACAGTGATATAGTAATATTGATTCCAGTATTCATTCTTCTTCTTCTTCTTGCGATCGCATCTTTGATGATTACACCGTCAGACGAGTTCTCATGATGAATTCGACTGTTGTTTGAAGTTCCTCTTTAACTCCATATAGCTTTGAGTTTAGTGTTGAGTCATTCGGCCAATATATCTTTCTTAACTGGTCATACAGAGGACAGTCCTGTAGAACATGCTCCGCAGTTTGTTCGTTTAATCCACGTGTGCACAGTGGTGAAGCAGACAATCGTAGCTTGTGCATGTGTTTATTCAGTTTGTTATGCCCTGTCCTGAGTCGAAAAATAGTTATCTGTCCCTGCCGGTCGAGAGTGTGATAGTCGTCTTTGGGTTCGTTCTGTTCTCTTCTGATAGTCTGGATAGCTCTCTTTTTCTCAAAGTATGTGACTTCATTATCTTCTTGTTCACATTCTCCTCCCTTTTTTGCAAGTTTATCTGCCTTTTCATTTCCGGGTACACCACAATGAGATGGTACCCACTGAAGTATGGTTCTCTTTTTGGCAGCTACCTTGTTTAGTTCATTTCTCAGATGCGGGAGTTTACCACCCTTGAGAGCTTGCAGGACAGACAGTGCATCTGTGAGGATGACTACCTGGTGGCAGTCAGAGTTGGTGTTATAAATCATATTTGCAGCTTGCTCTAGAGCTTGAACCTCAGCTGTATAGTTGGAACAGAATTTACCAGTGGGAATGTGCCTAGTCTCATAGTGGTTGTCAGGATATGAGATAAAGATACCGGCACCTCCATTCCTAACAGCATTAGTTGCTGATCCATCTGTATAGGCATGTATCCAGGATTGGTCGGGATAGCTTTCTTGGATCATACTCAATGCAGCAGTTCGTTTTTGCAGATCATTATACTCACATCCACTTGTGAGACCACTGACTGATGTATTAATTTGGAGGGCACTGCTGGCCTGCTCCCATGGTACAGGGTATAGGGTGGGCTTCAGTGGTGTTGTCTTCATGGATAGGTCCTCTTGATACTGTCTTATAAGTCTTTTCCCCCGATGCACAAAGCTGCTACGCTTTAGACGTCCCAATGCCAGATCATCTAGTCTTGCCTTCATTGGGTGCATTGGCATACTGTTGTACTTTTCCATCTGGATCATGGTTTTTGTGTCTCTTCTATGGGACAATGTCTGTAATCCAGCAACCTTCTGCATCTCTGTTATTGGTGTAGTTTTCATGGCTCCTGTAATGAGCCTGAGAGCTTGATTTTGCACCCTGTCCAAAGACTGCAGATGTGAGTTAGCAGCTGATGACCATGCTGCTGAGCTAAACTCTAAGTGTGGTCTTATTACTCCATTATAAATCTTCTTTAGATTTCGTTCATTTGCTCCCCAGTTGGTACCTGCTAATTTTCTGAGTATGCCTAGTCGTCTTCGGGCCTTTCCTTCTGCGTTTTCAATATGCTTATTCCATGTAAGCCTTTGGTCAAATGTCACCCCAAGATAGGTGGGGTAGCTTTCTTCCTTGATCACGGTTGTCCCTAGGTGTATGTTAGCTGATTTGTCCTTGGGGGCGAGGGAGAACAGTGTTGTGGAGGTTTTGTCTGTGTTTATTGTGATAAGCCATTTCTCTGCCCATGACACTAGCATGTCTGCTGCCCGCTGCATTCTATAATTTGCTGTGGTGACATTTTCATCAGCGCACCAGAGTACTAGGTCATCTGCATATAAGGCAGCTTTAACTCCTGCAGGGAGATCTTTCACCAGGTCATTGATGTAAACAAGGAAGAGTGTTGGGGAAATTACTCCTCCTTGAGGTACCCCCTGATGGAGCAACACTTTTCTTCTCTGCAGACCGTCAAGAGTGACTCTAGTTCTCCTGTTATGCAAGTATGACTGGATCCATTTCATCATGTTGCCTTGGATTCCACTTCTCCTAAGTTTTGCAATGAGGCCATCTTTCCACACCTTGTCAAAGGCCTGCTTGAAGTCGAGACCAGATCGTTAGGACCTTTTTCTTCTCCTGGAAGGCATCTTCTATTGCTTGAGACAAGTAAGTAACTTGGTCTTCTATACTGTAGCATTCTCTAAATCCAGCTTGTTCCGGCACCAGGATCTGCTCAGACTCTAAATACCATTTCAATCTGTGGTTGACTATTCGCTCCATAGTCTTCCCAACACAGCTTGTGAGACTGATTGGCCGGTAACTTGCAGCCTCGGTCTTACATTTCCCTTTCTTTAGTATGGGTATTGTGATGGCTTCTCTCCATACTTGGGGTACCGTTCCTTTCAACCAGCTGTGGTTGAATATCTCAAGCAGTTTTGTCTTTGCTGCTGAGCTCAGATTTACTAGCATTTCGTTGCTGATTTTGTCTGGGCCGGGTGACTTTTGAAACTTAAGCTTGGAAATAGCCTTCTGTAGTTCTCCTAGTGTGATGGGTTCCCTCATTGGGGCAGGAGTATCTGTCTGTCCCATGGTTGCCAGTATTTCTTTTCTTATCTCTCTCTGATGATCTATGTTAATGGGTAAGTTGCTTTCTGAACTGTATCTTCTAGCAAACAAGTCTGCAGCTTGTTTTCCTCTGAAAAGTTTGCCACCTTCATCCAATGTGATAGTCTGCCTAGGTGAGGAACGCTCTTCATTTAGAGACTTGACTAATCTCCAAAGTTTCCTGCCGTCTTTCTCAAGGTTCAGCGATGCCGTTTTAGTTCTCCAGCTTTTCCGTTTTTCTTCTAGCTTTGTTCTCTGAAACTCTGCTACAGCCTTTTTCCATTTGTTGTGAGTTTCAAGTGAAGGCTGAGACTCTGCGTCCTTTCTAGCCCTGTCCATGGCTTCCTGACGTTCTTGGAGTGTGCTGGACCAGTATGGTATGTAGTTACGCCGGCATCCTTTGGGAATGGTTTCTTTTGCAGCTTGTAGTATGCATCTGTTGAAGTCTTTTACCACTTCATTAATGTCTCTGTTCTGTACCTTGAGGGTAGACAGCAGCGTGTTCACCTGATGCCTGAATAAACCCCAGTTGGCTTTTTTGTAGTTCCATCTTGTAATGGCTGGGCCTGTACTGAGAGTTGCACTCTGGACAGTAAGAAAGATTGGGCGATGGTCGCTTCCCCCTAGTTGGTCTCCTACTTCTCTACTAATAGATCCAGCTATATCTGGTGTGGAGAAGGCAAGATCTGGTGTTGAAGTTGTGTGCCATCCTCTGGAGTAGAAGGTAGGAGTATCTGTGGCATTATTGACTAGGATTAGGGAGTGATCATCTTGCCAAGTTTCAACCTCTTCACCTCTGTGATCCAGATGGTTATAGCCCCAGCTCTGGGAGTGGCTATTAAAGTCTCCAACTGCTATAAAGTTGGTGGCTGGTACCTGTATAGAGCTGAGACTCAGGGGTTTGTTGTTCGGACAGTAATAGTTCAGGAGTTCTATTTCCATCTTGTCTACCTTTATCTGCAACAGCTGATATTCTGCTCCATCCATGAAGGTTTTCCTTTCGGGTGCAGGAATGTTATTCCTTACAAGAGTAAGTACTCCTCCTTTTCGTCTATCTTTTCTGTCGGATCTGAAGCATTGATATCCCCTTATTTTAAAGGTTTGATCTGCTTTCAAGTGAGTCTCTTGGATACAGCAAACACTGACTTGCTTCTCATACAAGATGTTTTCCAGCTCTGTCTTTTTGCTGTATCCAGCCTGCTTGCTGTTCACTCCCTCTGCATTCCAGTGCATCATGACAAGTGGCACTCTGGGTTTCTCTTTTTCTGTTTTGTTTTGGTCAGTAGTTCTCCTCCGCCGTCTGCTGACTCCACAAGACGGTCTAGAGGGTCCTCCAGTAGCTGAGGGTGGGCTCTGTCGAGGCTCAGAGCCCGGCACTGCACCTGCCTGGTGGAGCTCCACAGGGCGAGCACCAGTACGAGATTTATTTGACGGTGTACTCTCCATAGAAAAAAAAAAGCGAGTTGCGTGATACTGTGGTTTCCGGTGCGCCTTCTGGCCCAGTATCTATGACTTTAGCACCTGTTCAACGGGAGAGTGGGCTCATCCCTAATCTGTTTATGTTCCCAGTAGTAGACTATTCGCAAGCAGCCTGGGGGTGTCACTGCTCTGCGCGGACCTTGTTTACCGAGGCGGCGTCCGAGCTCGTATGGTGAAAATATGGTTGCATTATCTTCAAAATAGCCCTGTCTTTCCTGCCATCCTGCAACTTTGAGTTAGGGAGTTCTGAGCTCCAGTCTCTTTCCCAGGCATTTTATCCTGGCCTGGCACGCATGCAGAGGACCCCACTTCTGGTTCTAAGTTAGCAGTTGGGGACAGGTGGGGTAGCACACTGTGCATTCCCCGTCATCCAGGGGGCTCTCCAACTATGCAGAGCTTGCACAATGCTGTGCTCTGGTTCTGGGCTCACCCAAGGAATCCTCACGTCCTGCACAGAGCCACTTCCAGATACCCACCACCTGCCAACCCCCCATTGTAGAAATCTCCTGCATGCGGCCATCCAGTCAAGAGCCAGTATTAAGTCTGGTGCCCAAGTGATTCCCCCCAAGCTCAGTGTGCAATTCTGGGTTCTCATCATGCTGCAACACAGGGGGGATTCTGATGCTCAGCCATCTCTCTCAACTCTGCACCGATAAATGACATCGGGGACTTAACTGTGTCTCAGTACTGGGAGGCCCCGTTTCCGGGTACACCACACACAGCCAGTTGAGGCAACGGTCGCCGTGGGCGCAGTATTCATTAACTTTACTATACAAAAGGATATTGTTCAAGATCCAGAATACTTATTAAAATTGCTAAAGGACTTTGTTTCAAGTAAATAAATTTTCCAGAAGGAAAGACATTCCTACCAACACATTAGTTAAGAAATAACATTAATGGTGTGAATATTTTGTGTATATTTTAATGCTCATTTCCAAATAGCAGAAAAAGAAGATTAATGTAAATATTAAAGGATTATAATTGTACCTGAGGACCAGGGCCGGCTCTACCGACGGCGCAACACGTGCATTTGCACGGGGCGGCAAGCTGGGGGGGGGGGGCGGCAAAAAATCTTTTTACTTATTTTTACAATCCCGCCAAAATATTCCGCCTGGGAGCATCGCTGGTGTAATGGTTACCACACTGCGCTAGCGATCAGGTGTTCAAGCCCGGGCGCAGGCATTTGTAAGAGTGTCATCGACCAGGATTTTGACTGAATAACCTGAACGGCCCCTGAAATAAACCCTCTGTGGATGGTGTCGCGGAGTGTTTGAAGGTTTCGTCTAGATTATTTTAAAATTCCTTACTTTTCTATTCCTTCACATTTTGTCTGTTTTCTCTAAGAAATATTTGCACCTGCGATCTGTTCTTTAGCTGTTTTTCAAGTCTTCACTAATAGTTCTGCCATACGATCCTAATGATAGCTTCTCCTCCTACAAAGGCAGTAAAAGGTATTTCCTTAGGGACGTCAGTACAATTTATTGGCTTGGTCGAAACCACAGTTGTTCCAAGAGGATTATTTTTCCATGTTCAGTGGTCAACTGAAGACCGCCACGATAAATTTTCCGGCATGGCTGAACGGGAGACGGGAATTAATTAACTTGGCGTGGGAATCAGGTGTTTATTTTTTTATCGACTGTTCTATGTTGGCGGTTTGAATGTTTCAGTTGTTTTGGAGTGTGCATTCAAGGAAGTTACAGTGATAAATACGTTTTTAAAACGTTTTATGGAAATGAGTACAGTGCTTCAGCCTCCATTCATTACTAAATAATACACTTTATTGTAGGGTTTATTAAAACAGTTTTAATATTCAAATAGATATAATGTCCGATAAAAGAAAAAAACTATCAGGTGCTGAATATCGGAAACGGAAACTGGAAAAAGAACGCGATATTCAAAAACATAGCGGGGCTTTACATAAATATATAAAAACTGAAACAGCTGAGGTAGGACAGAAGAAAATAACCAATGTGCCGAAACAAATGATTCTGAGCTCATGGCAAGTACTTCTAACTCGGACCCCAGTAACGGAGATATTACCAACAATGTCAAAAATGAGACTGATTTGACTGTTTCCAATTCCAGGTATTTAAGTGATGAACTTAAGAGGTACACTGATCCGGCAAGATGGTGTCCTTTTTACGCGATACCGAAAGACTGGAAATCGTAAAAAAAGGCCTGCCAGAGAGACCAAAAAATGAGTTCGTTTTTCCGCGCAGCTCTAATGGTCGGAAATTTTCCATAAATTTTTACACTAGGGAGCTAAGCAATGGAGAACATATTTGTAGTGGTTTGATGGTATTGTATGATGGTGATATTACTAAGTGTGATGCATGAGGTCAGCTGTGAAGGCTCCTGAGATAAAAGGTAGCTGTGAATTGACAGAAGGCCCTTCTTGCTACCACTACGACCTCACACCTATCTTTTTTTACTAATGAATGTGGCTACGTTAAATGTCTAGGGTAATGATATGTAATGTGTTGTGGTAGTTTACATACACACACACAGATATTTACTAAGTCTAATAATATTAATAAATGTTATAATACACTGAACTAACTCAAGTGTGTAAAAATTGGATAGTAATTTTCTTACATTTATTTGTTCTGAACCAAGGTTTTATTTTGGCCAGAACATATGAAAGGTTTAGCAATTATGAAAGAAATGCATGAATATTACATAATAATTGTAAGGTGTGTACATATATATGTTACTAGACTAGTTAATGTTATTACTGTTTATAGTTGTAATCTATTTGGGAGAACATTTAATGGATGTGCTGTTGGGGTGGTCTCATCACTCCCTGTCTATGGCGATTACACATTGTCCAGTTATTTGATGGAAATTTTATGGGTGTGTTAGGAAATAAGTTGAGTTGGTGAATTCTCAGCAGACCAGACGCTCACGTAGCTTGAAGGTGTGGCTCTGGTGCTGAGATCTGGTGGCCCCACCTCTCCGTGCTTGGGGGCAATATCAGAAGTCTGGTAGCCCCACCTCTCCGTGCTTGGGGGCAATATCAGAAGGTTGGTGGCCCCACTTCTCCATGCTTGGGGGCTATAATAGGCTGCTCTGACAAAATGTTACTGCACGGGTCCACTCTGGTAATATTCAACAACTCATTTGACACCACAGTGGTGCCAACTGAAACTCACAGTTCTGCAATCAAAGTATTAGTCATGTGTCAGAATTCCATCCTCTAACCATTTCTGGACACAACACTACACAACAACAACACCACATAGACGGGTCAGATCTTTCTGACCAAACAACACATCTTACCAAGTTGGTTTCACATAGGCTAAGTTCTCCCGGACTACAGATTCTGAAATATGTTCATTAGCTTCCTGCCATAGAATAGGATAGGTGATATGTTCCACTGATCTCAACACTTGATCTGTCCTTCATAATCCTTACTGGAGTTTATGTATTTTATTTGTCTCTAGACCCTGAACTGGGGCGGGGGGTCTAGAGCGAATCCTTACTTGTTGTAAGGGACAGATTATGCTATTGCAGTATCAAATCACTCGAAACCTTAAACAAATATTAAAATGTACAAAGAAATAATTTCAGTCTTACCAGAATTATGAATATAGAACACAGTTAAATGCTAGCAAAACTCAGCTGAGCTGCTGGCCTTATGATGGCGTCCCTCTAAATATTTCAATAGCTTCTGGGAATTACACCACTTAATAATTCACTGTGTCTACTAGGACAACTTATAATGAATGGCACAAAATGCGCGTCTGAGCGCCGATAATATATTCATCTATGGCCAATCACTGCCTTTTCTTTTTCAAATTCAAATATCCTACCAAAAGTCATTTCAGTCATACCTCAGTCAAGTATGCCTTATTGTCTGTTGGTCCGTCCGTCTCTACTTGCGTTTCACAAAAAAACACACTTGTTTTTTGAACGAACCCTGCCTTCCCCTACACAGTTTTGCCTTTAAAGTTATTTTTAGCCACAATTCACCATCCCACCCCGTCTCTTCATTCCAACTAGATTTTAGCACTTGCGTCTTCAAGGCCACAATTTTTTGAAAATTAGTGACATGTTTTATTTCAATGCAGACGCTCGCTGATATGAACAACACAGTCTTTTGTCAATATCTTTCTTATTATCTGTCCGTCTGTATAAATGAAAGCATATTATTTCACTGCTCAAGATGGGTCATCCGGCCAGCTAGGTTTTATATTCCTAACATTATTATTAAGAAAAGTTACTTTTCAAATATTTTCTAGAATCTTCTGGAATCACTGCATTCAAATAAACGGACTAAGTTATCGCAAAAGCGTCCAAGAAATGACTGTGGCGTATAATATCCAAGGTCCCTTTTGTCGATTTCTTTACTTTATGTCAACTTGGGGAACGTGACTTTTTCCTCCTTTCCCCACCAATTTGCGTCCTTTTAGCCTCGCTAGTTTCAAGCACGCGTTCAGTCAGATTTTTCCTTTTGATCTCCGTTCTCATCCCGTTCCGTTTTGCCTTCAAGTCTAACAATTTAATTTCCATGGCGGGTGATGACCCGCGGCGTGGGCGATCATGTATTCTAGCAGCTTACGCATTAGTTTTTATCCCTACGTTGTATCATTGGAGATATTTTAACGTTGTATCACGGTTAATTTTGTGACACATCTCCCCACTTGAAAACATGCCTAAGGCAAGTTCTAAAACCAGTGATACACATAGATAAAATCTCTCCTTACGCCTGCCATTACTCTAATTTTGATCACAGGGGTGCCGACTGAGGAAATCTGCACCGACATTCAATTTGCCTGGGATATATTGGATACTAAACTGATAAGGTTGAAGCAATAAAGACCACCTCGGCAATCTTGCGTTTTCATGCTTAGCCTGAGATAAGAATACGAGAGGCTGATGGTCCGTCTCGACCACAAAAGTCCTACCATACAGATAGATTTGAAACTTCTTTATGGCCCAGATTAACGCTAAACATTCTTTTTCGCTTGTGGAGTATCCTTGTTCCGCCTTATTCAATTTTCGGCTTGCATAAGCGACTGGTTTCAGTTCCCCATCAGGTGAAGATGATCTTTGCAACAAAGCCGCTCCGAGTCCTACATTACTTGCATCGGTTCTTAAGACAAAGTCCTGTGTCAAATCAGGTAGTTTGAGAATAGGCTTGCTAGTGAGTTTTTCCTTTAAGTCTTGGAACGCTAATTCACTTTGCGCAGTCCAATTAATTTTATCTGGAAGTCCCTTGCGAGTCAGATCAGTCAGAGGAGCACAAATAGAGTTAAAATCTTTGATATATTTTTGATAAAATCCGCATAACGACACGAATGATCGCACGTCCTTTTTTGTTTGTGGTCTAGGTGCTCTCTGCAGTTTTTCCAAGTTCTTGGGATCAGGGGTCATGCTACCCTGATATACAGTGTGTCCCAAGAATTCCAACTCTTTGCATCCAATGCAACATTTTGTTGGCCTAGCAGTCAAGTTCGCCTCCCTAAGCCTATTAAATAACATTTCTAGAGCTTCAATGTGTTCTTCAAATGTCTCTGTGGCGACGAGAATATCATCCATGAAATTCGTGATACATGGGTTATTCAGGGGATCCAACAATTTGCGCATCATCCTTGAAAATACACTCGGAGCATTTTTCAGTCCGAATGGTAGCATGTTGAATTCATAATGTCCATCCGAAGTGCTAAAAGCCAAATAAGGTCTCACTTCAGGCTTCACTGGGATCTGGTAATAGCCTTTACTAAGATCCACCTTTGAAAAGTATTTTGCCTTGTTCAATCTGGCAAATAACTGTTTTGTGTCTGGTAATGGATCCACTTGTCCTTCTGTGACAGCATTCAGTTTCCTGTAATCTATGCACAGTCTGTGTTCCCCAGACGGTTTTCTCAACAATACGACACTAGAGCTAAAAGATGATTCACTGTGTGAAATAATCCCCTCCTTCAACAAATAATCTATTTCTTCCTTCAATGCCTTCTCCTTCGCGAACGGAATAGAATAGGCTCTCATACAGATTGGGTTTGAGTCTACCAGTTTCATGTCATACTGTAGCAAATTTGTATGGCCTGGTTTATCTGTTAATACATCTGTATGTTCCTCCAGAACCTGTTGAACTCTCTCCCTCTGGTTTTTAGTCAGGTGCTTACTGACTTTTACCTGTGCTGCTGTTTCACAAGGATGTAATAGGGATTCATGTGAGGTGAGTGGTTCCTTTTGCATTTGAGTTGCGATAGCTAAGGTCAGTAAGGGGGTGCTTTCCTGGAGTGGTCTGTCCAGATACTTCTTTAACAGGTTTACATGATAAACTTTCTCCTTCCCCTTTTTATCAATTTTATAGTTTGTTCTAGACACCTTCTCTAGAACCGTATATGGACCTTGCCATCCAATTTGTAATTTATTCTGGCTACCGGGTAGTAGAAGCAGCACCTTCTCTCCCACTGCCAGTTCTCTGTCCTTTGCCTTCCTATTAAAATATGCTGCATGTTTCTTCCTGGCTTGTTTCAAATTATCATTTGCCAGTTTCCATCCAGCTTTCAAACGAGTGGTCAGTTCGTTCACGTATTGATAAGATGAGGTAACAGTCTCTTCCGCCTTCTCATCTGTCCAGGTCCTTAATAGCGCTTCTAATGGACCTTTTATTGGCCTCCCAAATAGCAGAGTTGCGGGAGCCATCCCGGTTGAACTATGTGGTACCTCCCGGTACGCAAACAATGCGGCGGGCAGGAATTGATCCCACAGATCCGGTTTTTCGTGTGCCAGCTTTCTCAGGATAGAAATGAGAGTCCCGTTGAACCTCTCTACCTGGCCGTTCCCTTGCGGATGGTACGGACTACAATGAAAGTGTCTGGCTTGAAATAGCTTAAAAACTTCTTCCGTTAGTTTCCCCTTGAACTGAGAACCATTATCCGTCAAGATTTGATGCGGGAATCCTAATCGGGTAAATATTGTAAGTAGTGCCTCTGCTACATGTTTTGAATCAATTGATGGCAGGGCTACCGCCTCTCCCCACATAGAACAAGTGTCCACCAGAGTAAGGATGTAACTGTTCCTCCTCTTGGTCCGAGTGAGAGGTCCTACAATATCCACTGCAACCCTCTCAAAAGGTGTCCCCACTATGGGCATTTCCCCTAGAGTTGCAGGAGCAGTCCAGTGCTTTGGAGCTACCCTTTGACATTCTGGGCAGGATTTGACATATCTTTTTATATCCTCCGTTATCCCTGGCCAGAAGTAATGACAAGCTATACGCTGTCCTGTGGCGCTGATCCCCATGTGACCACTGAAGGGAATCGCATGCCCGAGTTCAATCACTTTATCCCTATATGAAGTGGGAAGAACCAGCTGGTTGTGACCATTTGTTCCAGTTCCGGCCTTCCTGTATAAGAGTTTGTTCTTCATAAAATATTCCCCCTTGCTCGGAGGTGTGTGGCATTTGGGCAATTTTTTAAAACATGGCTTGAGTGTCCTATCCTCAGCCTGCGCCTTCCTCATCTCCTCTGGATGAGCATTTATAGGTTCACCTTCTTCCTCCTTCTTCTGTGACCTGGTCTGCACTGTCGCCATGATCACAGGTCTCTCGGGATTCCCCAAGAAGACGTATCTACACCCCAATATCAGAGGGTAGATTGGTTCATCTATCACTGCTGCTCTGATTTCTCCTTCCACATAGCGAGTTTTCACCGTTATCCTTGCGATGGGAAGTGTCATGAGTGGTATGTCCTTAGTTGCCCCTTGTATTTCCACTGTTTCTGTGGTATACTGACTTGGGTCCACTAGGCTAGACTTCACAACTGAATCATAATCCAAACCTGTATCATAAAGGCACCTTATGGTGACCCCATTACAAATAACATCCTCACAAACTGGGGGGTGATAAGGTTCCTGCTGTCCCTTAGGATTAACCTTTAATCTTTGAGTCCCCGACTTCATTGCAGCAATGTTTGAAGGTTTCCTTCTACAAAATTCGGTGTTATGGTTATCTTTCTTGCACCATTTACACCATCTTTTTCCTTGGTTAAACGGTTTTCTTTCATTGGATTTTTGGTCATTGAACTGTGAGTTTCTGTCTCGGTAGTCATTTCTTGGCCGTTCAAAGTTTGTCCTACCTTTATTTCCCTGCTCTCTATTATCAAATTTATTAAATTGCTGTGGAGCTTTAAAATTGTCTATGTGCTTCTTTTTAGCATCACTTACCTCTGCCTGGGCTGCCTGATACCTCTCAGCGACATTTAAAACCTCCCCCAACTTCTCTGCACCTTGTTCCATGAGAAATTTTTTCATGTCTGGAGCCATGGACTCTCTCAATTGCTCAATCATGATCATTTCTTTAAGATCTTGGGTCTTCCCCAGAGCAGTCCATTTCTCCAAATAGGTTTCCAGTCTGGCAGAGAATTGGTGGTATGTCTCTCCAGACAACAGTTTGGCATTTCTAAATTTCTTACGATAAAATTCCCCATTTTTTTCGTACCTCAATAACAAAGCCTGCTTTAACATGTCATAATTCTCCTGGTCTTCTCTGTTCATTTTTGCGAAGACTTCGTAAGAAGTACCTCTCAGTCCCTGTGATAGCTTTAAACTCCACCCCTCTCTCTCTAACCCATATGTAGTAGCTAATAACTCAAAACGTCCTAGGTACCCCTCTATGTCATCGTCTTTTTCAACAAAATGGTCTAAATGAAACCCCATAGCTGAGTTTGAGGCTCCCAGACTGGGCGTAGCATCTGAGGCAAAAGGGCTGGCACCATTTTCAGGAGCCTGGCCTTGTAGCTCCAGCTCCCTGAGTCGTAATTCGTGCTCCCTTTGCAACCTTCTATCTTCTGCCTCCCTTTCGGCCTTTTTATCTTCTGCCTCCCTTTCGGCCTTTTTATCTTCTGCCTCCCTTTCGGCAGTCAACCTTTTATCTTCTGCCTCCCTTTGCTGTCGTTTTTCTTCTGCCTCAATCTGCAGCCTCTTAGTCTCAGCCTCTAACCTCTTCTCTTCAGCCAACCTTTCAGACTCTAATTTTCTTTCAGCCTCTTTTTCTAATCTTCTTTCTTCCCGTTCAATATACTTATCACATTCAGCCGTTACATATTGAATTAAAATCTGACCATCCATTCCCATCTCCTTTGCCGTCAGCACAGCAGCTGATCTGAATTTGGCCAGCTCCGCCATACTTTTTAAACAAATCTAGCAATGTGCAAGATAAAATTTCCAACCACTAAAGTACTTCTAATTACTCTAGTTTAAAATAATTCTAATTAATTAATTAACTACCACTGGCTGTGAAGATTCACCAACTTTTATTTTCAGGGACACTTTTAATTTTAAGGGACACTTTTAATTTTTATAATGTGTTCCCCTAATCTAATTCTCCCCCCAGGAGATCCTAATATACTTAATGGGCTAATTATCCCGGGACCAAGAGACCCCAATATATGTGGTGGATTTGATGGTAATGTATGATGGTGATATTACTAAGTGTGATGCATGAGGTCAGCTGTGAAGGCTCCTGAGATAAAATGTAGCTGTGAATTGTCAGAAGGCCCTTCTTGCTACCACTACGACCTCACACCTATCTTTTTTTTACTAATGAATGTGGCTACGTTAAATGTCTAGGGTAATGATATGTAATGTGTTGTGGTAGTTTACATACACACACACACAGATATTTACTAAGTCTAATAATATTAATAAATGTTATAATACACTGAACTAACTCAAGTGTGTAAAAATTGGATAGTAATTTTCTTTACATTTATTTGTTCTGAACCAAGGTTTTATTTTGGCCAGAACATATGAAAGGTTTAGCAATTATGAAAGAAATGCATGAATATTACATAATAAATGCAAGGTGTGTACATATATATGTTACTAGACTAGTTAATGTTATTACTGTTTATAGTTGTAATCTATTTGGGAGAACATTTAATGGATGTGCTGTTGGGGTGGCCTCATCACTCCCTGTCTATGGCGATTACACATTGTCCAGTTATTTGATGGAAATTTTATGGGTGTGTTAGCAAATAAGTTGAGTTGGTGAATTCTCAGCAGACCAGACGCTCACGTAGCTTGAAGGTGTAGCTCTGGTGCTGAGATCTGGTGGCCCCACCTCTCCGTGCTTGGGGGCAATATCAGAAGTCTGGTGGCCCCACCTCTCCGTGCTTGGGGGCAATATCAGAAGGTTGGTGGCCCCACCTCTCCGTGCTTGGGGGCTATAATAGGCTGCTCTGACAAAATGATACTGCACGGGTCCACTCTGGTAATATTCAACAACTCATTTGACACCACAGTGGTGCCAACTGAAACTCACAGTTCTGCAATCAAAGTATTAGTCATGTGTCAGAATTCCATCCTCTAACCATTTCTGGACACAACACTACACAACAACAACACCACATAGACGGGTCAGATCTTTCTGACCAAACAACACATCTTACCAAGTTGGTTTCACATAGGATAAGTTCTCCCAGACTACAGATTCTGAAATATGTTCATTAGCTTCCTGCCATAGAATAGGATAGGTGATATGTTCCACTGATCTCAACACTTGATCTGTCCTTCATAATCCTTGCTGGAGTTTATGTATTTTATTTGTCTCTAGACCCTGAACTGGGGCGGGGGGTCTAGAGCGAATCCTTACTTGTTGTAAGGGACAGATTATGCTATTGCAGTATCAAATCACTCGAAACCTTAAACAAATATTAAAATGTACAAAGAAATAATTTCAGTCTTACCAGAATTATGAATATAGAACACAGTTAAATGCTAGCAAAACTCAGCTGAGCTGCTGGCCTTATGATGGCGTCCCTCTAAATATTTCAATAGCTTCTGGGAATTACACCACTTAATAATTCACTGTGTCTACTAGGACAACTTATAATGAATGGCACAAAATGCGCGTCTGAGCGCCGATAATATATTCATCTATGGCCAATCACTGCCTTTTCTTTTTCAAATTCAAATATCCTACCAAAAGTCATTTCAGTCATACCTCAGTCAAGTATGCCTTATTGTCTGTTGGTCCGTCCGTCTCTACTTGCGTTTCACAAAAAAAAAAAACACACTTGTTTTTTGAACCAACCCTGCCTTCCCCTACACAATTTTGCCTTTAAAGTTATTTTTAGCCACAATTCACCATCCCACCCCGTCTCTTCATTCCAACTAGATTTTAGCACTTGCGTCTTCAAGGCCACAATTTTTTGAAAATTAGTGACATGTTTTATTTCAATGCAGACGCTCGCTGATATGAACAACACAGTCTTTTGTCAATATCTTTCTTATTATCTGTCCGTCTGTATAAATGAAAGCATATTATTTCACTGCTCAAGATGGGTCATCCGGCCAGCTAGGTTTTATATTCCTAACATTATTATTATTAAGAAAAGTTACTTTTCAAATATTTTCTAGAATCTTCTGGAATCACTGCATTCAAATAAACGGACTAAGTTATCGCAAAAGCGTCCAAGAAATGACTGTGGCGTATAATATCCAAGGTCCCTTTTGTCGATTTCTTTACTTTATGTCAACTTGGGGAACGTGACTTTTTCCTCCTTTCCCCACCAATTTGCGTCCTTTTAGCCTCGCTAGTTTCAAGCACGCGTTCAGTCAGATTTTTCCTTTTGATCTCCGTTCTCATCCCGTTCCGTTTTGCCTTCAAGTCTAACAATTTAATTTCCATGGCGGGTGATGACCCGCGGCGTGGGCGATCATGTATTCTAGCAGCTTAGGCATTAGTTTTTATCCCTACGTTGTATCATTGGAGATATTTTAACGTTGTATCACGGTTAATTTTGTGACACATCTCCCCACTTGAAAACATGCCTAAGGCAAGTTCTAAAACCAGTGATACACATAGATAAAATCTCTCCTTACGCCTGCCATTACACTAATTTTGATCACAGGGCTGCCGACTGAGGAAATCTGCACCGACATTCAATTTGCCTGGGATATATTGGATACTAAACTGATAAGGTTGAAGCAATAAAGACCACCTCAGCAATCTTGCGTTTTCATGCTTAGCCTGAGATAAGAATACGAGAGGCTGATGGTCCGTCTCGACCACAAAAGTCCTACCATACAGATAGATTTGAAACTTCTTTATGGCCCAGATTAACGCTAAACATTCTTTTTCGCTTGTGGAGTATCCTTGTTCCGCCTTATTCAATTTTCGGCTTGCATAAGCGACTGGTTTCAGTTCCCCATCAGGTGAAGATGATCTTTGCAACAAAGCCGCTCCGAGTCCTACATTACTTGCATCGGTTCTTAAGACAAAGTCCTGTGTCAAATCAGGTAGTTTGAGAATAGGCTTGCTAGTGAGTTTTTCCTTTAAGTCTTGGAACGCTAATTCACTTTGCGCAGTCCAATTAATTTTATCTGGAAGTCCCTTGCGAGTCAGATCAGTCAGAGGAGCACAAATAGAGTTAAAATCTTTGATATATTTTTGATAAAATCCGCATAACGACACGAATGATCGCACGTCCTTTTTTGTTTGTGGTCTAGGTGCTCTCTGCAGTTTTTCCAAGTTCTTGGGATCAGGGGTCATGCTACCCTGATATACAGTGTGTCCCAAGAATTCCAACTCTTTGCATCCAATGCAACATTTTGTTGGCCTAGCAGTCAAGTTCGCCTCCCTAAGCCTATTAAATAACATTTCTAGAGCTTCAATGTGTTCTTCAAATGTCTCTGTGGCGACGAGAATATCATCCATGAAATTCGTGATACATGGGTTATTCAGGGGATCCAACAATTTGCGCATCATCCTTGAAAATACACTCGGAGCATTTTTCAGTCCGAATGGTAGCATGTTGAATTCATAATGTCCATCTGAAGTGCTAAAAGCCAAATAAGGTCTCACTTCAGGCTTCACTGGGATCTGGTAATAGCCTTTACTAAGATCCACCTTTGAAAAGTATTTTGCCTTGTTCAATCTGGCAAATAACTGTTTTGTGTCTGGTAATGGATCCACTTGTCCTTCTGTGACAGCATTCAGTTTCCTGTAATCTATGCACAGTCTGTGTTCCCCAGACGGTTTTCTCAACAATACGACACTAGAGCTAAAAGATGATTCACTGTGTGAAATAATCCCCTCCTTCAACAAATAATCTATTTCTTCCTTCAATGCCTTCTCCTTCGCGAACGGAATAGAATAGGCTCTCATACAGATTGGGTTTGAGTCTACCAGTTTCATGTCATACTGTAGCAAATTTGTATGGCCTGGTTTATCTGTTAATACATCGGTATGTTCCTCCAGAACCTGTTGAACTCTCTCCCTCTGGTTTTTAGTCAGGTGCTTACTGACTTTTACCTGTGCTGCTGTTTCACAAGGATGTAATGGGTATTCATGTGAGGTGAGTGGTTCCTTTTGCATTTGAGTTGCGATAGCTAAGGTCAGTAAGGGGGTGCTTTCCTGGAGTGGTCTGTCCAGATACTTCTTTTACAGGTTTACATGATAAACTTTCTCCTTCCCCTTTTTATCAATTTTATAGTTTGTTCTAGACACCTTCTCTAGAACCGTATATGGACCTTGCCATCCAATTTGTAATTTATTCTGGCTACCGGGTAGTAGAAGCAGCACCTTCTCTCCCACTGCCAGTTCTCTGTCCTTTGCCTTCCTATTAAAATATGCTGCATGTTTCTTCCTGGCTTGTTTCAAATTATCATTTGCCAGTTTCCATCCAGCTTTCAAACGAGTGGTCAGTTCGTTCACGTATTGATAAGATGAGGTAACAGTCTCTTCCGCCTTCTCATCTGTCCAGATTCTTAATAGCGCTTCTAATGGACCTTTTATTGGCCTCCCAAATAGCAGAGTTGCGGGAGCCATCCCGGTTGAACTATGTGGTACCTCCCGGTACGCAAACAATGCGGCGGGCAGGAATTGATCCCACAGATCCGGTTTTTTCGTGTGCCAGCTTTCTCAGGATAGAAATGAGAGTCCCGTTGAACCTCTCTACCTGGCCGTTCCCTTGCGGATGGTACGGACTACAATGAAAGTGTCTGGCTTGAAATAGCTTAAAAACTTCTTCCGTTAGTTTCCCCTTGAACTGAGAACCATTATCCGTCAAGATTTGATGCGGGAATCCTAATCGGGTAAATATTGTAAGTAGTGCCTCTGCTACATGTTTTGAATCAATTGATGGCAGGGCTACCGCCTCTCCCCACATAGAACAAGTGTCCACCAGAGTAAGGATGTAACTGTTCCTCCTCTTGGTCCGAGTGAGAGGTCCTACAATATCCACTGCAACCCTCTCAAAAGGTGTCCCCACTATGGGCATTTCCCCTAGAGTTGCAGGAGCAGTCCAGTGCTTTGGAGCTACCCTTTGACATTCTGGGCAGGATTTGACATATCTTTTTATATCCTCCGTTATCCCTGGCCAGAAGTAATGACAAGCTATACGCTGTCCTGTGGCGCTGATCCCCATGTGACCACTGAAGGGAATCGCATGCCCGAGTTCCATCACTTTATCCCTATATGAAGTGGGAAGAACCAGCTGGTTGTGACCATTTGTTCCAGTTCCGGCCTTCCTGTATAAGAGTTTGTTCTTCATAAAATATTCCCCCTTGCTCGGAGGTGTGTGGCATTTGGGCAATTTTTAAAAACATGGCTTGAGTGTCCTATCCTCAGCCTGCGCCTTCCTCATCTCCTCTGGATGAGCATTTATAGGTTCACCTTCTTCCTCCTTCTTCTGTGACCTGGTCTGCACTGTCGCCATGATCACAGGTCTCTCGGGATTCCCCAAGGAGACGTATCTACACCCCAATATCAGAGGGTAGATTGGTTCATCTATCACTGCTGCTCTGATTTCTCCTTCCACATAGCGAGTTTTCACCGTTATCCTTGCGATGGGAAGTGTCATGAGTGGTATGTCCTTAGTTGCCCCTTGTATTTCCACTGTTTCTGTGGTATACTGACTTGGGTCCACTAGGCTAGACTTCACAACTGAATCATAATCCAAACCTGTATCATAAAGGCACCTTATGGTGACCCCATTACAAATAACATCCTTACAAACTGGGGGGTGATAAGGTTCCTGCTGTCCCTTAGGATTAACCTTTAATCTTTGAGTCCCCGACTTCATTGCAGCAATGTTTGAAGGTTTCCTTCTACAAAATTCGGTGTTATGGTTATCTTTCTTGCACCATTTACACCATCTTTTTCCTTGGTTAAACGGTTTTCTTTCATTGGATTTTTGGTCATTGAACTGTGAGTTTCTGTCTCGGTAGTCATTTCTTGGCCGTTCAAAGTTTGTCCTACCTTTATTTCCCTGCTCTCTATTATCAAATTTATTAAATTGCTGTGGAGCTTTAAAATTGTCTATGTGCTTCTTTTTAGCACCACTTACCTCTGCCTGGGCTGCCTGATACCTCTCAGCGACATTTAAAACCTCCCCCAACTTCTCTGCACCTTGTTCCATGAGAAATTTTTTCATGTCTGGAGCCATGGACTCTCTCAATTGCTCAATCATGATCATTTCTTTAAGATCTTGGGTCTTCCCCAGAGCAGTCCATTTCTCCAAATAGGTTTCCAGTCTGGCAGAGAATTGGTGGTATGTCTCCCCAGACAACAGTTTGGCATTTCTAAATTTCTTACGATAAAATTCCCCATTTTTTTCGTACCTCAATAACAAAGCCTGCTTTAACATGTCATAATTCTCCTGGTCTTCTCTGTTCATTTTTTGCGAAGACTTCGTAAGAAGTACCTCTCAGTCCCTGTGATAGCTTTAAACTCCACCTCTCTCTCTCTAACCCATATGTAGTAGCTAATAACTCAAAACGTCCTAGGTACCCCTCTATGTCATCGTCTTTTTCAACAAAATGGTCTAAATGAAACCCCATAGCTGAGTTTGAGGCTCCCAGACTGGGCGTAGCATCTGAGGCAAAAGGGCTGGCACCATTTTCAGGAGCCTGGCCTTGTAGCTCCAGCTCCCTGAGTCGTAATTCGTGCTCCCTTTGCAACCTTCTATCTTCTGCCTCCCTTTCGGCCTTTTTATCTTCTGCCTCCCTTTCGGCCTTTTTATCTTCTGCCTCCCTTTCGGCAGTCAACCTTTTATCTTCTGCCTCCCTTTGCTGTCGTTTTTCTTCTGCCTCAATCTGCAGCCTCTTAGTCTCAGCCTCTAACCTCTTCTCTTCAGCCAACCTTTCAGACTCTAATTTTCTTTCAGCCTCTTTTTCTAATCTTCTTTCTTCCCGTTCAATATACTTATCACATTCAGCCGTAACATATTGAATTAAAATCTGACCATCCATTCCCATCTCCTTTGCCGTCAGCACAGCAGCTGATCTGAATTTGGCCAGCTCCGCCATACTTTTTAAACAAATCTAGCAATGTGCAAGATAAAATTTCCAACCACTAAAGTACTTCTAATTACTCTAGTTTAAAATAATTCTAATTAATTAATTAACTACCACTGGCTGTGAAGATTCACCAACTTTTATTTTCAGGGACACTTTTAATTTTAAGGGACACTTTTAATTTTTATAATGTGTTCCCCTACTCTAATTCTCCCCCCAGGAGATCCTAATATACTTAATGGGCTAATTATCCCGGGACAAAGAGACCCGAATATATGTAGTGGTTTGATGGTACTGTATGATGGTGATATTACTAAGTGTGATGCATGAGGTCAGCTGTGAAGGCTCCTGAGATAAAATGTAGCTGTGAATTGACAGAAGGCCCTTCTTGCTACCACTACGACCTCACACCTATCTTTTTTTACTAATGAATGTGGCTACGTTAAATGTCTAGGGTAATGATATGTAATGTGTTGTGGTAGTTTACATACACACACACAGATATTTACTAAGTCTAATAATATTAATAAATGTTATAATACACTGAACTAACTCAAGTGTGTAAAAATTGGATAGTAATTTTCTTACATTTATTTGTTCTGAACCAAGGTTTTATTTTGGCCAGAACATATGAAAGGTTTAGCAATTATGAAAGAAATGCATGAATATTACATAATAAATGTAAGGTGTGTACATATATATGTTACTAGACTAGTTAATGTTATTACTGTTTATAGTTGTAATCTATTTGGGAGAACATTTAATGGATGTGCTGTTGGGGTGGCCTCATCACTCCCTGTCTATGGCGATTACACATTGTCCAGTTATTTGATGGAAATTTTATGGGTGTGTTAGGAAATAAGTTGAGTTGGTGAATTCTCAGCAGACCAGACGCTCACGTAGCTTGAAGGTGTAGCTCTGGTGCTGAGATCTGGTGACCCCACCTCTCCGTGCTTGGGGGCAATATCAGAAGTCTGGTGGCCCCACCTCTCCGTGCTTGGGGGCAATATCAGAAGGTTGGTGGCCCCACCTCTCCGTGCTTGGGGGCTATAATAGGCTGCTCTGACAAAATGATACTGCACGGGTCCACTCTGGTAATATTCAACAACTCATTTGACACCACAGTGGTGCCAACTGAAACTCACAGTTCTGCAATCAAAGTATTAGTCATGTGTCAGAATTCCATCCTCTAACCATTTCTGGACACAACACTACACAACAACAACACCACATAGACGGGTCAGATCTTTCTGACCAAACAACACATCTTACCAAGTTGGTTTCACATAGGCTAAGTTCTCCCAGACTACAGATTCTGAAATATGTTCATTAGCTTCCTGCCATAGAATAGGATAGGTGATATGTTCCACTGATCTCAACACTTGATCTGTCCTTCATAATCCTTACTGGAGTTTATGTATTTTATTTGTCTCTAGACCCTGAACTGGGGCGGGGGGTCTAGAGCGAATCCTTACTTATTGTAAGGGACAGATTATGCTATTGCAGTATCAAATCACTCGAAACCTTAAACAAATATTAAAATGTACAAAGAAATAATTTCAGTCTTACCAGAATTATGAATATAGAACACAGTTAAATGCTAGCAAAACTCAGCTGAGTTGCTGGCCTTATGATGGCGTCCCTCTAAATATTTCAATAGCTTCTGGGAATTACACCACTTAATAATTCACTGTGTCTACTAGGACAACTTATAATGAATGGCACAAAATGCGCGTCTGAGCGCCGATAATATATTCATCTATGGCCAATCACTGCCTTTTCTTTTTCAAATTCAAATATCCTACCACAAAGTCATTTCAGTCATACCTCAGTCAAGTATGCCTTATTGTCTGTTGGTCCGTCCGTCTCTACTTGCGTTTCACAAAAAAAAAAACACTTGTTTTTTGAACCAACCCTGCCTTCCCCTACACAGTTTTGCCTTTAAAGTTATTTTTAGCCACAATTCACCATCCCACCCCGTCTCTTCATTCCAACTAGATTTTAGCACTTGCGTCTTCAAGGCCACAATTTTTTGAAAATTAGTGACATGTTTTATTTCAATGCAGACGCTCGCTGATATGAACAACACAGTCTTTTGTCAATATCTTTCTTATTATCTGTCCGTCTGTATAAATGAAAGCATATTATTTCACTGCTCAAGATGGGTCATCCGGCCAGCTAGGTTTTATATTCCTAACATTATTATTAAGAAAAGTTACTTTTCAAATATTTTCTAGAATCTTCTGGAATCACTGCATTCAAATAAACGGACTAAGTTATCGCAAAAGCGTCCAAGAAATGACTGTGGCGTATAATATCCAAGGTCCCTTTTGTCGATTTCTTTACTTTATGTCAACTTGGGGAACGTGACTTTTTCCTCCTTTCCCCACCAATTTGCGTCCTTTTAGCCTCGCTAGTTTCAAGCACGCGTTCAGTCAGATTTTTCCTTTTGATCTCCGTTCTCATCCCGTTCCGTTTTGCCTTCAAGTCTAACAATTTAATTTCCATGGCGGGTGATGACCCGCGGCGTGGGCGATCATGTATTCTAGCAGCTTACGCATTAGTTTTTATCCCTACGTTGTATCATTGGAGATATTTTAACGTTGTATCACGGTTAATTTTGTGACAATATTAATCGATCATGGTTAGGGTATTCAAAAGAAAAAGATTCTGTATTTTGTTTCTGCTGTAAGTTGTTTTCCTGTAATAAAATGTCACTCACTACTGATGGCTATAATGATTGGGGTCATTTGTATGTGTATCTTAATGAACACGAAAAATCAAAAAACCACTTGGAGTCCCATACAAAGTGGATTGAATTATCGCCCAGGCTTAAATCAGTACAGACAATTGATTCAATGCAGCAAGAGTTATTAAATTCAGAAGTTCGACACTGGAGGAGCATAATAGAACGCCTAATTGCTATTGTCCAGTTCTCGAGCCAACAATGCTTGCCATTTCGTGGAACATCTGATAAATTATATGACCCTAACAATGGAAATTTTTTAAAGCTTCTTGAACTGATTGCCAGATTTGATAGTGTTATGTGTGAACATTTAATGAGAGTAGCTCGTGGATTGACCCAACATTACCTTGGGAAAAACATTCAAAATGAATTAACTGCTCTTCTCTCTGGAACCATAAAAAAAGAAATAATTTCTATGGTGGAGAAAGCTAAATATTATAGCATAGTTGCAGACTGTACTCCCGATGTAAGTCACATTGAACAATTAATACTAATTGTAAGATTTGTTAATACGAATCCAGATGATATCAACATTCATGAGCATTTTCTTGGTTTCATTGCTGTAGAAGCCACTACAGGCTCAGCGTTAACCGAATGCATTCTAAGAAAATTGTCAGACATGGATATTCCAATCGCAAACATGCTTGGCCAGGGGTATGACAATGGATCAAATATGAAAGGAAAACATTCAGGAGTTCAACAACGTATTAGGGACTTGAACCCGAGAGCTCTTTAATTGTATGTGTTTTTCTCAGCGTCAACACTGCGTTGGGAATCCTTAAGAAACATATTACAACTCTAACGCCCAAGCCACCAAGTACAACTCGCTGGGAATCTAGAATCGAGGCCATTCGTCTTTTAAGATGTCATATTGAGGAATTTTATGATGCATTGATAGAAATTGCTGATGACAAGTCAGTAGACAAAATGGCGAGACATGAAGCTGAAACCCTTGCCCTAAAACTCAGAGATTTTAAATTTTTATGTTGTCTGGTTATATGGCACTATGTTTTAAACGAAATTAATGTTGCTAGTAAACTGTTGCAAAGCATAAAAATGGAACTGACTAGTGCCATAACAACTTTGAGAAATGTTCTCCAGAGCCTTAAGAATCTCAGAAATGATAAATCATTTCAAAATTTTCTTGTTGATGCTACAACATTAGCTGAGAAAGTTGAAGCTGATCCTGATTTGATACCAACGTTTGAATGTACTAGAGTGCGTCGGCAGATAAAGGAACACAACTATGAAGCAAGATATGAACCTATTTTAGATCCCAAAACTAAATTCAAAATTGAATTTTTCTTTTTTATTATTGATGTTGCAACTAATTCTATTGAAGAAAGGTTTGAGCAATTGAAACATCACAGTTCACATTTTTCCTTTTTATATAACATCCCTAAATTGAAATCTGAGATGACAAATGAGCTCTTAAACAAATGTAGAAACCTAGAAAGCATTTTAACACATCAAGAAAATAGAGACATTGATGCCATTGAGCTATGTGATGAACTGAAAGTAGTATCCAAATTAGTACCAGAAAATACTCCACCAATTGAAGTTCTTCGTTACATTATTGAAAATAACATTGCTCCTAATGTCGCTATAGCCTTAAGAATATTACTAACTTTGCCGGTAACGGGTAGCAAGTGGTGAGCGTAGTTTTTCAAAACTGAAGCTTATTAAAACATTTACGCTCAACAATGGCCGAAACTAGATTGGAAGGACTTGCCATGATTTCAATTGAACATGAAATCGGTCAAAAATTAGACTACGCAGACCTTATTTCTGCTTTTGCAAATATGAAAGCAAGAAAAGTGTCATTTTAAGCAGTATATACTTCAAACCATATAAATTCAAATAATGTGAAAATAGTGCTAAAAACTATAACATATACATACTACAGTTAAGTGTTTGTGACTCAACAGTTCATCGTTCCACATGAGAAGAGCATGCCCTATATGTAAGTAATGTAACTACATTTATTTCATATAATTATCTCTAATAAAGTCAATCTTTTATTTTATGATTATACAGTATTTTCATCAACGTATCAATACATTATTATTAATGGTACTATTTAAAATTAGGCTAATGGTCATGAAATTAATGTTGAAGCTTGTTTAATAACATAATGGTTTCAAAAATTTCAAACGCTAATTTGAGGTTGGGCTGGGGCGGCAAGGTATGGTATTGCACGGGGCTGCAAAATTCCTAGGGCCGGCCCTGCTGAGGACTTATTCACTTTTTACAATTGTGTTTAAAGTAAATGTTCATTTTATTTATCCCCTAGAAATTAATTAATCATAAGAAAGTCACAGGGAGGAGACAACTGAAATCCTGGTACTAATTCTTACCATCTGGGCCAGGATTTTCACAGTCTGACTATTTCTATGATATCCATACACCAGTGAAAATTTCTAAGACTGTGGTATTACTTTTAAGACCAGAACTCTTGACTGGCATACTATCCTGGTATCATCTGATACACCTAGATATCCATCTACTATCAACTATAAAATACTTAAGTATAAACTTAAAAAAACCTCTCGTTATAATGTCCCAAAGGTAAGAACAGTACGTCACTGACCTCCCAGAGATGACTTTTTCCCATCATGTCCCAAAGGTAAGAACAGTGCGTCACTGACCTCCCAGAGATAACTTTTCCCCATCGTGTCGATAAGGTAAGAACAGTACGTCACTGACCTCCCAGAGATGACTTTTTCCCATCATGTCCCAAAGGTAAGAACAGTACGTCACTGACATCCCAGAGATGACATCATGTCCCTGTTTCTCCACCTATGGAGCCTAGAGCCACCACCGCGGCTAGCCGTCTTACAGGAAGTCTGCACCCAAACATTTATGTGTTCTTGCCGCTGTGGTTTATGTAGCTATTCTTTAACATGTTGTGGTTGCCAATCTTATATTAGTGACCTCTTACGACATGCTTGAGCAGGCAGTAGGCCTACTCATTGTCTGTTTCCCCTGAGATTCCCCGCAACTTTATGGTTGACTGTTTACAGCCTGTTAATTACAAAGCCAGCGTACCACGCATTCAAAAGTGACAAATGAAAGTTTACTAACTCACGTGTTCTTGAGAATCGGTGTAGCATTAATGAAGTACATATTGCATGCACACAAAGAGAAATAGCAGAGATTAAGGATAGAATAAGCTCATCTTCAAGAAGTTTACTTTTCTGTTAATTTAAAACATTTACTGACCTTAACTTTGAACTTTCACAAAGATATCAAATTTGTGTTGCTTTACGACAACTCATGAATTAGTATTGATGTCCTTACTTTTTGACGGACTGGATTGGATGTATTTTAGCTTACATGCATATGACAGAATATTCATTGATACAATATACTGGGTATTCAACTTTGTGGTAGTTCAGATTACTGTAGTCAGCTTAACCAAACGTTACCTGAATACTTTGTTGTCTTGCCAAGTCCTTGCTGATCGGTCAGAGTCTTGCTATGTTTGATTAACGTCATATGGTGTATTTAAATATGACACCTAATTATAATTATATACACATTATAAATTATAATTTATAATGCGCTGAAAAGAGTTTCACCATTGCGCTCAAAGGTAAAAACGTTTAGTTTAGGGGAGGGAACGGAAGATACTGGTGGTATCTTGATACATTTCCTTCAGTAGTTTCCCCTTGACAATTTTAATTAAATTATTGTTCTTTCAAACTTTTTTTTTTTTTTTTTAAACATTGGACGATGGATTTTCCGAATATAGCCCAAACACACTTTGACTGACAACTTCCACGTACTTGAGTGAGCCCTCTCAGTAGCAAGAACTACTACAGCGTGTGTTAAACGTTTTGGTCTCAGCACCCCCTTTTCACTCTAAACAAATATTGAAGACTCACAAGAGCTTTTATTTATGTGGGTTACATATAAAACTGAAACATTTTAAAAATCTATTTATTAATTCTTTTAAAATAACAATTAATAAACAAATTATGTGTTAACATAAATAATATATTTTTATGATAAATGAACTATATCTTTTTTTTAAAAGTTCGAAAAGTGGCGCCGTTTTCCCATTTTGCAAATAATGTCTGGCAGAAGACAGCTGAATTCTCATATCTGTTTCTACATTCAATCTGTTGTGCTATGTTATTTTGATATATGAAGTATATCTCATATCTGGAACAACAGAAGTGATTGCGTCATTAATAGGCTGGACTGTCCATGGTAAATTTCCGGTGTTATGTCTTGCGGTTCGCACTAATGACCCGTCATCGAAGCATCATTTTTTGGTGATGCCTAGATGGCAGGGAGGATAGTGTGATTCGCTTGCATAGCTAGGCGGGGTTGTCGCACGGAAGGTGCTGGGTTCGAGTCCTGGGTAAGCCACTCACGTCTGTTGTTTTTCTGTTGTCTAGTGTTCTACTTCTTTATTTCTTACGAGTGCCTGAAAACATACCTTTATGTTTGCCTAATATTTATTTACTGTTTACAGGCCTCGGGTTTATCTTCCTTATGTGTTATAAATGATGATACTGGCGGGCCTGAAAATTTTGTTAAGAACACTAAAAACTACGGCCTAGTTAGTTGACGCTGGAGAGATTAAAGCAAATGTTACCTTCCGTCAGACAAGACAAAACATAAATCCAGCTATGTAAAATATGCAAACACCTTTTGATGTTTTGAAATTCAATTCAGATTATGCTGTTGTTGGCAATTTACACTTCTATGGATTTTGCATGCTGCTTGAAGAGCAAATGTCAAACTTAGATTTCTAATTCGGGGTGTCCATAATTTATGGATACTGTTTTCTGAACTATATACGTGTCCTATGGATCTCTCTCTATCTCTCTCTCTCTCTCTCTCTCTCTCTCTCTCTCTCTCTCTCTCTCTCTCTCTCTCTCTCTCTCTCTCTCTCTCTCTCTTACCCGTTCTTTGCACGGAAAATCTGTAAATAACTTCTTCTTGTTGTCAAGTATACAATTAAAGAAGGGAAAAACGCAACTAAAGCTGAAATTCTTGTTAAAATATTAATCCGGTATCTATAAACTGTGTAACTGTAGTGAAATGGATCTGTGTACCCCACGCTCAAATAATTTCCCCGCTTCAAAACCTAGTTAACGCATTTTTACAGTCTATAAATAACTATATTTGCATTTGTCTGAATGGCACAATCAAAGTTACCGCTAAAAATTTAACTGGAGAATTTGAATTTTTCTACTACCACCCGTTTAAAGTTACTACCCCCCAAAAAAACACACTACCCTTCCCAATATTTATTAACGGACGCGATAAAATTTAACAGCCAATCAAATTGGTACCTCGTTTTGTAGAGTTGAGAAAAAAAACTTGGTTGTAGTGGCAAAAATGCCGATTCTGTGTTTTTGACAAAAATTAAATAATTTATTTCTCAATAACTAAAGGGAGTTAGAAAGAAACGGATATCTTGAATTATAGCGCTGATATTGATTAATATATTAACCTAAAGATTCCCCCTAAATAAAGTTATCGTGACTATTATTTTAGTAATATTTGAGATCAGGGTAGAACTACTATTAATTACAAAAAAATTACCCAGATGAAACTGTTAAGGAATAAACAAAGGAACAGTAAATATAACGATAGAGGTCAGTTGACCGTGTAATTATCACTTTAATATTGGAAATCGGTCCATAAATAACTGAGATATAAAATACACAAAGATAATCAGACGAACGAACACACTTACGATTGCTCAAAGTTTATAGTCCAAAAATAGTTAAAATTTTGACTCGCCTTCTGATTGGTTAGGGGGTAGGGTAATAAAAATTAACACCTCCTTGTAAGATCAGGCTATTTGAATTTGAAAGCCATCGCAAGTTGAGATCAGCGGGAAAGCCTTGACCAAGCATTTGCCGTCTGGACAAGAAAGCAGTCAGAAAAACCTATTTACTGCTAGTCAACTTTTTGCATGTGTATTATTCTTTACTTGAGGTAAGATAGATGATTTTATTTGTATATTTCCTTAGCAAGTATCAGGCTATATGTGTATGCCGATACGTTTTATTTCGATACTGCTAATTGGGAGATGGTTCAGGTTACGACGACCTAGGTCGGAATGCAGTCTTTTTCGGAGTGAAATGTGGAAAAAAAAAAACATTTTGCTATTGGCCGTACAAATTTTGTGCCATAGTGCCGTGGTAATAAAATTGATATTGCCATTGGGAAGTGAAAAATAAATGTGTTTATAAATTTGTCATAAAATCTTGTGACTGTAAGTCCAGGAGAAAATAAATTGGTAGTGGTTTCTGGAGTGACACAATGTTCAAATAACATGTGGCACCATACATAGAATGTTTGAAAGAAGTCATTAACAGGTCACAAGATGTATTTGTACACCCCTGCTGATTATGTGGAAGACAAGCAATGCTAAAGGAATAGTGGCTTTAATGCCATCTGGAAAAAAGAATGAAAACACAGGACTGAGTGTAGTCAAGGAAATATAGGGTTTGGTGCATATGGTCAGCACACATGGCTGACCCCAGGTAAGATTACCATTGATTAGTTATGGAAATGTTATAGACAGGCTATAAAGAGGAGGAAACTTTCCTTATCATTTCAGGGTTGTATTACCAGTAAAAAAGTGTTACAGACAACCTGGAGAAGACATAAATTGTGGGCAGTGAAGGCTCACAATATACTTTGAGCTACAGGCCATATCTTCATCCAGAAAGCAGCACCATTTGAGTGACCATATACATACTCTGGAGCCTATAGCATCAGACAGGCTTAACAGATAAGTTCCTCAATACGGGCACATGACAGTTCCTCTCAATTTAAACCACCACCAACAAAAAGAATTTCCTGGGGAATGATGAAAACAACAAACCCTCAAATAACTGACTAGTGTAATATCAAGCATTGAAAATCACACAGTGGGGTACTCATTCTAGTGACATTTTTATTTTGTTACACTTCATGGACAGAGTTCCATCTTATTTATTTAAAAACTGTAAATAAACATTTTTATGATTTTGACAAGTCCTGTTCCAAAAGATTGAGGTTCGGGACAATAAATTGTATATTTATTCCCATATATATATATATACCAAAACGTTCCCACCAGTCTTACTTACTTACATTTTGTTGAATTACAGTTCTGTTTGTATTGATTCATCCTCACATTAAATACATACATACCCTAGACACTTGCCATATACATAACACTACAGAGATAAATGTACACTGGGTGAGATCAGAAGAGGTAGCGGATAGGGACCCCTGAGAAATACATCATCATCTTTCTGATTCAGGGTACTTACATAGCTTGACCTCACCTTGTTAACCTTTAAATTTACTACCATCAAAACCTCTTATCACAGTAACATACCTTAATATAACAGAACTTCCTATCTACAGTACTATTGATCAAATCTGTTGTTGACTTTTTTCTATGCCATGATTTCAAACTGTCCAGAATCTTCTCTTTTTGTCGCCCCCTATCTCTTTTTGTCGTCCTCTATCTCTTTTTGTCGTCCCCTATCTCTTTTTGTCGTCCTCTATCTCTTTTTGTCGTCCCCTATCTCTTTTTGTCGTCCTCTATCTCTTTTTGTCGTCCTCTATCTCTTTTTGTCGTCCTCTATCTCTTTTTGTCGTCCCCTATCTCTTTTTGTCGTCCTCTATCTCTTTTTGTCGTCCCCTATCTCTTTTTGTAGTCCTCTATCTCTTTTTGTCGTCCTCTATCTCTTTTTGTAGTCCTCTATCTCTTTTTGTCGTCCTCTATCTCTTTTTGTCGTCCTCTATCTCTTTTTGTCGTCCCCTATCTCTTTTTGTCGTCCTCTATCTCTTTTTGTCGTCCTCTATCTCTTTTTGTCGTCCCCTATCTCTTTTTGTCGTCCTCTATCTCTTTTTGTCGTCCCCTATCTCTTTTTGTCGTCCCCTATCTCTTTTTGTCGTCCTCTATCTCTTTTTGTCGTCCCCTATCTCTTTTTGTCGTCCTCTATCTCTTTTTGTCGTCCCCTATCTCTTTTTGTCGTCCTCTATCTCTTTTTGTCGTCCTCTATCTCTTTTTGTCGTCCTCTATCTCTTTTTGTCGTCCCCTATCTCTTTTTGTCGTCCCCTATCTCTTTTTGTCATCCTCTATCTCTTTTTGTCGTCCCCTATCTCTTTTTGTCGTCCTCTATCTCTTTTTGTCGTCCCCTATCTCTTTTTGTCGTCCCCTATCTCTTTTTGTCGTCCCCTATCTCTTTTTGTCGTCCTCTATCTCTTTTTGTCGTCCTCTATCTCTTTTTGTCGTCCCCTATCTCTTTTTGTCGTCCCCTATCTCTTTTTGTCGTCCCCTATCTCTTTTTGTCGTCCCCTATCTCTTTTTGTCGTCCTCTATCTCTTTTTGTCGTCCCCTATCTCTTTTTGTCGTCCTCTATCTCTTTTTGTCGTCCCCTATCTCTTTTTGTCGTCCTCTATCTCTTTTTGTCGTCCTCTATCTCTTTTTGTCGTCCCCTATCTCTTTTTGTCGTCCCCTATCTCTTTTTGTCGTCCCCTATCTCTTTTTGTCGTCCTCTATCTCTTTTTGTCGTCCCCTATCTCTTTTTGTCGTCCTCTATCTCTTTTTGTCGTCCCCTATCTTTTTTTGTCGTCCTCTATCTCTTTTTGTCGTCCCCTATCTCTTTTTGTCGTCCTCTATCTCTTTTTGTCGTCCTCTATCTCTTTTTGTCGTCCCCTATCTCTTTTTGTCGTCCCCTATCTCTTTTTGTCGTCCCCTATCTCTTTTTGTCGTCCCCTATCTCTTTTTGTCGTCCCCTATCTCTTTTTGTCGTCCTCTATCTCTTTTTGTCGTCCCCTATCTCTTTTTGTCGTCCTCTATCTCTTTTTGTCGTCCCCTATCTCTTTTTGTCGTCCTCTATCTCTTTTTGTCGTCCCCTATCTCTTTTTGTCGTCCTCTATCTCTTTTTGTCGTCCTCTATCTCTTTTTGTCGTCCTCTATCTCTTTTTGTCGTCCTCTATCTCTTTTTGTCGTCCTCTATCTCTTTTTGTCGTCCTCTATCTCTTTTTGTCGTCCTCTATCTCTTTTTGTCGTCCCCTATCTCTTTTTGTCGTCCTCTATCTCTTTTTGTCGTCCCCTATCTCTTTTTCTTGTTATCTTTCCTGTTGTCCCTATATACTCCAGCTCCCTTCATCTTAAAACAGGCCCACAAGAAAGTGGATTGCTTGTGTCTAACCTGAGGAATCAAATTCCTGTGTACATTGGTGTACCTTTCAAGATATAACCAGTTCAAATTTTTAACATTTCTTCTGCAAAACCACATCTGTATGGTATATAGTGCTCTTCCTAGTTGTTTACTAATTGTCCAAAACTACCTTCCGTATATCAAGATTGTTCCTACATAACTCTGAAGAGCTCTCTTGCTTACTTCCACCTGACAAAGAGTTGTTGCACAAATAGAATGCTGCTTGTACTTGGTCTATTCTATACATCACTTCTGAGATACAACTCACATCCGATTTTTTAAAATGTGCCCAGGTATTTCAATCTATTGACCATTTTTTAAACTGTTCAATTTACTCTAAAAAAGCATCTCGGAGAAGTCGCTTTCTTCGAGATGACTATAGCTTGTTTTCTTTTTTTTTTTGGCTATTAAGGCTAAGGATTTTATTTTAACTTGCTGTCACTTCTGTATCAATCATTTCTTACAACTCATTTTCACTATTTGCCATTAAGACTGTCTCATCAGCGTACCTCAAGTTATTTATATTATGTCCACCCACTGATATTTCTGGCATGTCCTCTGTTGATTTCATTTTTTCCACTGTACAATTTGAAAAAAATCTGGTGACCTCACACATCCCTGTCTAAAACTTTTTTACCTGTTGAAATGTTTCTTTTTGACTGCTGATTCTTACAGCTGCTGTTTGTTGCCAACACGTGTACTTTATTATTATCAGGTCCTTACCATACATGTTTATGTTTTATTACATTATGATAATTTACTCGTGATTCACTTTGTCAAATGCACTAGTGAAGTCTATAAAACTTAAAATGTAGAACTGTTTTCACTTCTGTGGTTCTCTCTGTATTCATTTTCTTATATTATTGATGCGTGATGCCATATGATGATGGATGGTATCCGCATGTCTGGTTTTGTGTGGTGTGCAGATGTGTTCAGTCAAAACAATGTTCATACAAAAATAACAGGGCAATCCACATAGGACGTCAGTAAACTCACGACGTATAAAGTCAATGATTCTTGTAACAGCCGTTGACGTTTTTCTTCATTATTTATTGTGGACGCCACAGTGACAAAATGGTTACGCGAATATGTAGGCACATCAAACAGTCATTATCACAGCAACATTCAATACAGCAATAGACGGTAGACAGCATTACAATGATGAGTCAGATGCATGTTATATTTCAAAGTGCTGTAAATGTAGTCAGGTGAAAAACTCCATCCTTTTCTATAACAGCCAGGAGATAACCAGATATATGAGATCAGTTCACTCTCCTTAGTCTGACTTCAGCAAGACAGACACGTCTGCCGAAGTATAAATAATGTCCTCAAAAATATCCTCTAGATAATAAAGGTTTTTCAAACCTAGTTCATTTAACAAAGTAGCAAGTAATGGTCCTTGGAACCTGCATCAACCGATGCAGCACAATACAGCGACATGTGAGCTAGGAAAACATCTCGTGACGACGACTTTCGAAGACAGGCTATGAACCAGAAATCGTTCACGACCAAAAATCGATAGAGTTAATGAAAATGTTAATTTACCTTGCCTTCCGGAAATACACAGAAATATTATGCCTCCCGGCATGTGCAAATACACTAGAGGTATTATCCCGAATAAACGAAATATCCATAAGAGGACTCTCACATTCCTGACAGAACAAAAAAAAAAGCGGAGATCCCCTCTTCAACGAGGCATCTCTTTCGCCATTCCAAATCGCTCACTCCACTAGTGGTGGGCGGAAACCGATCGACCAAGAAGCAAGACAAGTCATGCGCAGTCCAGCGCAAAATGACCACAGCTCAAACTTAACTGCATTCGATACCAACGCGAGAAGACAAATGCTTACCGAGAAAAGTGACTATAAATTTCAAGCAGTTGTTGCCCTTGCGTTATAAAATAGATATTGAAATAAAACGATGTTGCGAGAATTTATCACGCAACATATCACCACCTCCTCCCGATAAAAAAAAAATGTGGAACATATTTTTTTTTTTTTCAATATCAAAGAGCATGCGATAAGCGGCTCAAAACGCACGAATTATGCGCTGATAATTAACTAAATTGCCAAACAATAGGCTAATTATAGAGTGTCTGGTGAGGATATACCTCAACAGAAAAATAAATATGTCTCAAAAAATATTCACATCGGGGAGGTGTCACCAACACACATCACGTTAGCATGTAAACACAATATACGTATGCAAGTTACTATAATCATCATTAAACAGCATACTCTAATATTGTCTTTAAAAATGGATGTACAAATCTGATAGGAAAATTTAAATAGTACATTCTTTGACATGTAATGACATAAGTACATAGTAAAGTTAAACTACATGACGATCCAGGACATATGCTCTGGTATTCCGAGGGTAAGTACACAATCTAGAACTCGTCATGCTTGATACTAGTAAGGTAAGTCCTCAGCTCAACAATGACATTCTGAGAAAGTACAAGCAATATAATGCTAATTAATAACTAATATGCTTCATAAGGTACAATACATTATTAATAATTGTGGCTGTTTAGTAAACTAACGGCCCTTATATTAACTACTCAGTCCTCCTCTATCATCTTAAAAAACGAACAGAAGAAGATGACAACAAAGCACGATAGTGTGTACATATAAAGTAAGTACAGATGTGCTAATCTATTGTAGAAATATAGGTGTGTTATGACTCTGTAATATATGGAAATATAGGACAGAAGTATTAGTTGGAGTCATGTGGGCATCTAGACAAAATGTCAGCCATCACATTATCCGCACCACGGATAGCTCGTACCGTGAAGTGAAAAGGTTGAAGAGCTATAGCATATCGAGTGGATCTCGAACTCTTCAAATTCTTAGTCTGAATAGCTGTAAGAGCTTTCTGATCAGTCTCTAGAATGAAATGTGCGCCCAGGAGGAATCTTTGTAGTTTTAGAATTGACCAAACCATCGCTAACAACTCACGGTCTAAAACCGAGTAGTTCCTCTCTGCCGCATTTAGTTTTCTAGAAATGTACATAACAGGATGCAGAGTATTTGCATATTCTTGCATCAGTGCTGCTCCAATCCCAGTGGATGAAGCATCACTCCGAAGAACAAAAGTCCTATCAAGAGTAGGTAATCTTAAGATGGGAGGAGAAGAAAATATATTCTTGATTTGGTCTAGTGAAGATTGGCATTCTTCAGACCAACGGACCAGATTAGGCGAACCTTTCTTCAACAATGTTGATAGAGGTGCCATGATCGAAGATAAATTTGGAATAAATCTCCCATAAAATTGAATTAAACCTAAGAGACTCCTAACTTGTTTCTTCGTTTTAGGAACAGAGATGTTCAGTATTTTGGAAGTATTGTGGTCTTCTGTCTTCAAGAGACCATGACCAACACGATGACCCAGGAAAGAGATTTCACCAAAACCAACAAAAGCTTTAGAAGGTTTTGCTGTCAAATTATTCTCACGTAGAGTGGACAGTAAGTCATATAACCCTAAATAGTGATCTTCCCAGGTATCACTGAAGAGACAGATGTCATCTAAGTATGCGATGACATCCGAACGATGTGACAGAATTCGACGCATCATGCGAACGAAAGTGGCAGGGGCGTTCATGAGACCAAAAGGCATAACATTCCATTGAAATAGACCCCTAGGTGTAGAAAAAGCAGTAAGAGGTTTGGCATGCTCTGCTAAAGGCACTTGCCAATAACCTTTAGACAAGTCAAGTTTAGTGAAGAATCTAGAATTAGAAAGTCTAATCAGTAGATCTTCTAACAAAGGCATCGGTTCAGCGTCGAACTTTGTGACCTGATTCAATTTGCGATAATCAACACAAATTCGTATGTTCTTATCCTTCTTCCGGACAATAACCATGGAAGAAGAATATGGTGAAGTCGATGGTTCAATTATATTTAATTGAATCATTTCATCCAATTCCTTTTCCACTTGCGACTGAAAGTGTATAGGAATAGGATACGGCCTAACCCTAATTGGATTATTGTCGGTAAGAATTATGTCATGTTCTATGACATCTGTGTGTCCAGGAATGTCAGTGAGAACATCTTGAAATGTTTGTAACATCGACGAGACTTGTCGATGTTCGTCACCAGAAAGATTAGGAGAAACAGAAACGTTTTTCCAAGATTCCGTGGAATGTAATGGAACCACTGGAAGGGGAAGGTTGACATCAGAGAAGGTAGCTTCCTCATCCTGAATGACAGACAGGGATGAATAATGACCGTGAGGTGCAGGAGCATCATCCGTAGCCTGGAAAATAGGCAGCAAATAGTCCGGACGTTCGTGAAATTACGAAAGCATGTTTATGTGGAAAGTTTTATGCTTTCCATCAATATCGACCACATAGTCAACATCGGAAATCCGAGAGACTATTGCATACGGACCTTTCCATGCAATAAGAAGTCTATTTTCCCTACTGGGGAGTAGGACGAATGCTTTGTCATCTGGACAAAGTTGTCGTAGACATCTATTCTTGTTAGCAAACTGCCTTGCCTTCTCTTAGCAATTTCTGATGAAGCAGTTGCTAGCTTACATGCCTCAATGATCTTTTGTCTAAGAGCAATGACATACTCATATGAGGATTGAGTTTCATCGCTAATATCATCGGCAGTGATGAGATCGTGTAATAAAGACATAGGGCCGCGTGGACGCGCGCCAAAGACAAGTTCGAAGGGAGAAAATCCTGTGTGTTCATTAGGGACTTCTCTATAGGCAAAGAGAGCCGCGGGTAAAACCCTGTCCCAATCTTGAGGATGATCTTCAGTTATCTTACCAAGCAAAGTCTTGAGCGTTCTATTCAGACGCTCAACTAACCCATTAGACATAGGATGGTAGATACTACTGAGAGATCGTTCAATATGTAAGGTAGACATTACCTGTGACATAGTGTCAGATATGAGTTGAGTGCCATGGTCTGACAATATTTCTCTGGGGAACACCAAGCGAGAAAATATCAACCAAAGAGCATCTGCGATATCTGTAGTAGATATGCTCTTAAGAGGAATAGCCTCTGGCCAACGTGTGCACATATCGACACATGTAAGGATAAACTGATGTCCTCTGGCCGACTTGACCTTAAAAGGGCCAATAATATCTATGGCCATTTTCTGAAACGGCCGAATAGGAATGTCAGCAGCCTGGATAGGCGCAGCATGTCGTGGTCCTCTAGATTTGACCTCCTGACATACCTTGCATGATCGGCAGTAAATACGAATGTCCTTATTGACAAAAGGCCAAAAGAAAGCCGCAAGGACTCTCGACTTCGTACGGGCAAAACCCATATGTCCAGCACATTGCGAGTCATGAGCATGTTGTAATATTTGGACTCTCATGCTCTTGGGAACAAGAATTTGCGAATGTGCCGACGTAGTCGAATCTTGTACCATACGTACAAGTACGCCGTTTCTCATTGCAATCCAAGATTTTCTATTTGTATCCTGATTCGGATCACCTTTCTTCGCAAGAACGAAGAATTTTTTTAAAGAAGGATCTTCTTCTTCTTGCAATTTTATGAAAGAGTCACGAGTAATCACTAAGTGACTATCTTGGCTATCAACTTCATTATCACTATTCAGTGAAGTTTCGGGTGTTTGTAGAGCTTGTGCTCTTGTAACTACTGCATTTGTAGCTTGCATGTTATTATCTTCCCAAGCAGCAATCTGCTGCGGGGTACACTCCCTAACTCCGTGAATACGACCAATAATAAGGTCCGCAATAGGATTAGGTAAGAGACAAGCATGCACATCTCCAGTAAAGAAAGGAGTGGCAATGCGAATTACAGCAGTAGGATATTTTTCTAGAGTGCCGCCAAATGTGACACATTTAATAACCCTTCCTGTAGCACAAGATGGATCTACAAGCGATTGTCTAACACCAATAGTGGTGCATCCGGAATCGAAAAGTAGTGAGACCGGAGTATCATTAACAAGACCCTTATGTAGGATTAAAGAACCCCTCCCGTCATGCGCAACAGCAGCAGGAAGAGCGGGAAGTGGGTGACCACAACTCAAAGTAGTTATGGTACCCGGTTCGAATAAAGTACTGCATTGGGGGCATTTGTTTGCTCTCTCAAAGTCAAAAGCAGAACCAGTGACAGCGTCAAAGTTTTTACTATCAACAACATGATTACAGGCTCCCTCAGTTTCCTGTTGTACAGCATTAGCCTGCTGATATCTTTTTTTGTGTGTTGAGATCTACCCCGACTATTATTACCTCTGAAGTTATCAAAGTTATTATTATCTCTGCAGTTATTATTGTCTCTATTGTAATTGTTATCCTGGTTAGAATTCCAGTTTCCACGATTACTATCATGTTCACATTGATGCGAACATCTATTTGTTTGGTTCTGAGGTCTTCGGCAGGAATAACCTCTATTACCATATCCTCTTTTGAAATGCTTATAATTATTAGGGTGATAGTAACGAGTACTATCAGGTTGTCTCCAATTCTTCGAAGAAGAATCACCATGAAATTGATTTCCATGATTTTGACAGAAATTACCGCTACTCTTTCTATCAAAATTTTGTTGGAATCTACGAGCAAAGTTTTGGCCATACGGAGCTGCCGAAGCAACTGGTAAACCTTCTTTCACCTTAGAGTTACCCATGGTTATGTGTGGGTGCGCAGTTACGTATTGGCAACAGAAATCTTCCATTTCTTTTATTGTTTTAGGTTTACGTTCATGAAGGTAAGCAAGGAAAGACTCATTGACAGACGACATGACTTTGTCTCTAAGTATTAAGTCCATAAGTCCTTCATAAGTTTTTTCCGTCTTAGATAGTTCAACCCATCGTGAGAAAGTAATGCGTATTCTTGCAATAAACTCGGAGAATTCAACTCCATTTTCAGGTAACATGTTTTTAAATTGTAGACGATAGCCGTCTTCGTTAAGCTGATATTTCTTTAACAAAGCGGCCCTGACAACCTCATAATTGTTCTTGTCAGGTTCATCCACCATATTTAATATACTTAGAGCTTTACCTGTCAGTATCCCTGATAACTGATAAACATATTTTGCTTTGTCTATGTTATGAGCTGTACATGCTTGTTCAAATCTGTCCAGATAGAACATTATGTCATCACTGGAAGGACTAAATGTTGGTAACTTAATCTTAAAAGTATCATTATTAGCCTTACCAGAAGATGAACCCTTGTTTGAATCATTACCATTACTCATGCTTGTCAATTTCAATTTTTCCAACTCTAAAGCTAAGACCTTTTCTTCATGTTCCATTTTTGCTTTCTCTTTCCTCTCATCAGACTCTCTCTGTAATCTTCTTTCCTCAGCCTGAGCCTCTTTTTGAAGTCTTTCATTTTCAGCTTCTTTTTCAAGTCTTTTATTTTCAGCCTCTTTTTCAAGTCTTTTATTTTCAGCTTCTTTTTCAAGTCTTTTATTCTCAGCCTCTTTTTTGAAGTCTTTCAGCTTCTAGCTGTAGCTGGAGTTTTCTTTCCTCAGCTTCTGATTCCCTTTTTTGTTTTTCCATTTCCATTTGGAATCTTTTTTCATCCACCTGCATCTGCAGTTTCTTTTGTTCAGCTTCCATATGCAGTTTCTTTTGTTCAGCTTCCATTGCTTTATCATATCGAGCAGTTGCAAATTCTTCTAACTTATCACCAGTCTTCCCAAGCAATTTACCCTGCTCAATAAAGTGCTCAAATGTAGACATGTTGTCTAACATATGAGTCCAAAACCTGAAATAATTAACTAATTTATTTCAAACCTAAGTGTAACAAGTCTTAATTAAGCACTTGTATATTCACATCACATTATATTATCCCAGTCTCTGTGGGAAACAAGTCTCCAATCAAAGAACTTGTATATGAAATATCAGCACTCAATTCTTGATCATAAGTGCACTTCTCATTCAATAGTGCACGACACTATTCATCATTCATTTATCATCAGTGTAGTAGTAACAGTGCATTAGCATAGCCCATTAACTAATTACTATAACTGTAAACAATGACTATGTAAACACATGCAGAATGTAAACATTGAAAATGTAAACAATACAAACAATGTAAACAATAACAATGTAAACAATAACAAAGATCAGCAACAATACAAAAACTTTCGCAGAAATCAACTAAAAATAAAGCAGAAATTAATGAAATATCACAAAAAATGTGACGATATCTGCGATAGAATTAAACAAAATACATGACACCACAGTGTATAAACAAAAATGTTGTATGAAACTAAATTATAGACAAGAGTAGGCTAACAAATACAAACAAATCAAAACAAAACTAAAGAATGCGAAATAATAACGAAAACAATATTAAAACATGTCATCACAGCTAACATAAATAGCAACAGAAGTCGCTTAGCAAATTCCAGTATTGGAAATTTGCAAACCTTACAGAAAACGCTCACAATAGACGACCTCTATGACGTGGCATAATCTAACGGAGACACCACCCAACCGAGAACCCGCTGAAATATAAACATATAAATATACGAATAACATATAAACATATAACATATAGAATGAGATGATACACAGAAGACTCAGCAGAAGCATAAGGGCACAGTTTACATACAAACAGGCCACTTAACTTATAGGCTTCCAATCGTAGAACAGCAGAAAAAACGGATGTCAATCAACGTCCTAAAGAGCGAAGCTCCAACGATGATGGCACATCTGAACTGCTTCCACTGCTAACACGATGGTACAAGAGCTTCTGAAATACTGTGTGTTGAGTTGTTTCGGCACTTGACCTTCTAATCCAAAAGTAAGTTGATGGAAATCGGTACTTGGCCTTCTTCAGAAAACAACCCGTTTCAACCGGCACTTGACCTTCACAAAAACGACAGCACTGGAACCTTGACAGCAGCAACTTGCTTGACTTGCGTAAAAGATAACAGCAGTCCGAGTTATCCGGCAACATGTAACAACGCCGGGTACTGTCAAATTCTTGTTTCCGTCAAAAAGTTGAAATTTTGACTTTTACCGGGCAACGCCGAGTACTTTGAAAATTTTTGAAGATGTTGACTGTATTGAAGAATGTTAATTTCTTGAAGGATGCTGATGAATTCTTGTTGAAAATGAAGTGGGTAAGGGACCCCGTGTTTGCTGGTACCAGAATCAAACCAGCTTATGGCCACCAAATGATGCGTGATGCCATATGATGATGGATGGTATCCGCATTTCTGGTTTTGTGTGGTGTGCAGATGTGTTCAGTCAAAACAATGTTCATACAAAAATAACAGGGCAATCCACATAGGACGTCAGTAAACTCACGACGTATAAAGTCAATGATTCTTGTAACAGCCGTTGACGTTTTTCTTCATTATTTATTGTGGACGCCACAGTGACAAAATGGTTACGCGAATATGTAGGCACATCAAACAGTCATTATCACAGCAACATTCAATACAGCAATAGACGGTAGACAGCATTACAATGATGAGTCAGATGCATGTTATATTTCAAAGTGCTGTAAATGTAGTCAGGTGAAAAACTCCATCCTTTTCTATAACAGCCAGGAGATAACCAGATATATGAGATCAGTTCACTCTCCTTAGTCTGACTTCAGCAAGACAGACACGTCTGCCGAAGTATAAATAATGTCCTCAAAAATATCCTCTAGATAATAAAGGTTTTTCAAACCTAGTTCATTTAACAAAGTAGCAAGTAATGGTCCTTGGAACCTGCATCAACCGATGCAGCACAATACAGCGACATGTGAGCTAGGAAAACATCTCGTGACGACGACTTTCGAAGACAGGCTATGAACCAGAAATCGTTCACGACCAAAAATCGATAGAGTTAATGAAAATGTTAATTTACCTTGCCTTCCGGAAATACACAGAAATATTATGCCTCCCGGCATGTGCAAATACACTAGAGGTATTATCCCGAATAAACGAAATATCCATAAGAGGACTCTCACATTCCTGACAGAACAAAAAAAAAAGCGGAGATCCCCTCTTCAACGAGGCATCTCTTTCGCCATTCCAAATCGCTCACTCCACTAGTGGTGTCCAATATTTTACTTCTGTATCTGTCTTGCTTATTATTGTTGTTGGTCTGTCTTGCTTAGTTGTTGGTCCTGCTTCCATCAGTTGTACAATTTCAAGTGGCATCAATTTCTTCTTTGCAGTCTCCTTTTCACTGACATGCTTGACATTATCTACAAGTTCCAAAAATGTTCTTTTTACTGTATTTACAGCGACTTCTTTGCAATTCGGAGCATTTAAAATGTGTGCATGCGCTGAATACATTTATTAAATTAATACCCTCTGTTTTATGTACAGATAAACACTAAAAAGCTTACTTATAATTTGTATGCATAATGACAATCTGCTTTCTAAAGTGAACTGCTTTATAATTAAAAAACAACATTAATATTTGCCACATAAAATCTTCAATATTGTTCTTAAATTTTTATATTCCAAAATGATTTGCTTAATTTTAAAAGTTGCGTTGTAAAAGTAAGAAAATCTTAGATTAAAATTACATACAATCTTCAATTTTATAATAAGCTGCTAATTTCCCTTTAAAATAAAAAAAACTTATAAAATTATTTCCCTGTGGTGCACAACTTTTCTTGCTTAATTGTGACGTCGCGGTATTTAATTTTTGGTTTTTCGTATTTTTCTGTGGCATCATATCTTAAAACCCATCAGCATGCCAAATTTCAAAGTGGTCAAACAATTTCGTACGGACAGACAGACGGAAAATACGCGTCTATTATATTATATATTAATATGTATACGACCATTGCGTATATGTGTCCAAGTTCTATTTAGGCAGTAAACCGTCATCACCTATAAGTAGGTCATATGATTGTCGTGAGAAATTCTAAATCCACATATCTAAATTAGAAAGTAAATGTAAAGCCTAACGAATTAATTCAATCAAAGGAAAGAAGAATGGTAAAAGAACAGTGCGGTCACAATAGCGTACGCCTGTGTTATAGAACGTCATACTGCGGATGAATCCAGTTTTACTGCGATTTATTCTTTGTTTGGGTAGTAATAGATTGTTCTTGCTTCAGAATATCTATGGCCTGAATTTATGTGTATTGTTTGTCTGTATAGGACGAATCTGTCTTATATCTGTATATCTTTACATATCTAAGTCGAACTATATGTTCTGTTGTCTCTAGAGAGGTCAAAGGCTGTTCGGCGGATGTGTCGCGAGAGAGGTGTGTTTTGGCTTCGCCCTGATGATGGGCTGTGTTTTTCTATGTCGGCTTGACGCCGGGAAAAAAGTGATCTCAGTGGTTTTTGGGGAAAGTGATAGTCGTCTAGACCTATCGTGTATGCTTTACCCCAGTGTTCATTCTTATTGCCAAGGAATGGCAAAATCATATTTCTGAAAAACCAAGGTAATAAAGATACTCTTTTGAACTCTCGTACGAAGCCACCGTTTTTTTTTCGGTAGGGATGATTTGTACGTCTGAGAGGATACATCTAACTAGATGAAAAAACGATTCTGATTCCTAGCAGCACTATATCCTGTAGAATGCAGTCAATTGTTCATGATCAAATCTACAGAGCAATGAAATGTTTAATGAATGACTAACTTTAGGACAGATTCATTATCTGTATCCAAACGTGAGTGACAGCTCACGAGTGAAGCCATCTTGGAACCAAACATGTAGTGACTTTCAAGAAGAGAAAAGGGATGCCCGTATTATCGCTTGATTAGTCCAGAGATCCCTGCTACACATGAGAACCCATTGCTAGCGGTTCAATATAATTATATGGAAAAATCTGTGCTGGACATTATGTTAAGGAATCTTCGCTAGACGAAATTAGGTCTAGAAGCCATCTTGGATATTGTTTATAATCTGACGTGCTTTGTCAGTAAACTCAGTTGATATATATATATATGGGCAATACTGAGTGCTTGGCTACTGACAGTCCATTATACTATTATTCTACATGAGTGCCCATGTAACATAACATTGCAAGACCATTTATCCACTGTACCATGATGTATTATGCCAACCTGTGATTTGTCACTATCTGTGCTGTCGAGTGTGTACGTCCAATTAAACTTTAGTAAAGGTACACAGTCGTTGGTGTCGATGACTTCCAGCCATACATGAGTGTGAGAAAAGAACATTTGTCAACACCACGAACTCTTCCTATCATTCGCACATTATACACTCCATCTATGTCTACACACCACTGCGTAGGTCAAGTTGACATTCCATACTCGAACCACGAGCAACACAACAACACAGTATTTAACTCTGGTGATGTTCGAGCGAGCTTCAGATTTCTCAGCATGTCTCTTGCTCAGGGCAAGGGTCTTGTATTAAGAGTTTATCAACTGATGATGATGATGTCTGCTTCCATCCACTTATATTTATCATTTGGTGGACATCATTAATAAGAAAAAAGATTCTTATCAACTGGTGGACCAGCTTTCTGGGTTTGACCTCGCAGAAGTTCAGAAGTCAACAGATTACCGATACCAGACCGTTTCCTGTGGCTGATACGACACACTTGCAGTATTGGTTTGCTCTTTGTCAACACTTCGTCACGTGACCTGTCAAGTGAATGCAGTATGTAGGTCAGCGTTGTTGACATTTTTACATTAGACATTACAGAGTTTCACAGAACAGTTGGATCAATTCTTGTCAATGTTAACAGGAAGACAGTATTATTGAACTAAGAAGTCCTATTTTCATCGATGGATCTTCTTGTTTTCTATATATGAACTTTAATATTTAAGGCCAGAATATATATTTCAATAAAGTGGCAGTTTATTTATTTTACAAGAATAACTTTGCCATTACTGTAAAACTGAGCCTATTTTGCAACACATTACACACATGATATATGTATTTATGATATGTTACATGTTATTTGTTTGTATAGTATGTTAGTTTATATGTCAGCGGGTTGTGTTTAAGGTTGGGCGGCGTCCTCACAACAGAATATCCCACGTCATAGAGGGTCCGTTGTGGGCGTTTTCTATAGGTGCAATTTTCTTGATTGAAAATTTGCTTGCGACAACTGTTGCTTTTGTGTTAGCTGTGAAGTCTGTAATTATTGTTATTTTTGTAATATTTCTTTGTTCTTTAGTTTTGTTTTGAATTGTTTGTAATTTGTTGGTCTACCCTTTTCTATCTTTCAGTTCTATTCACAATTTATATTCATATACTGTGACGTCATTTGTGTTGTTATTCTTTGCAGATTCAGTGATTATTTTCATTGATTTCCCTATTTGATTTATTTTGATTTCTGCAAACGTTTTCGTATTGTCAGTCCTATTTGTACTTTATGTATTCTGTTGGTTGACATATGTTTTATATAGGTATATTTCATAAGACACAATTGCCTGTGCACTGCACTTGGATTATGGTATAAACCAGTACCTGATTATTATTACTGTTATACAAGACCTTATTAAGGCTTGTGACCCACAGATATTGGGATAGTATACTGATTAATCAAGTCATTAAGAACTTGTGGTATTATTATTGTTTCAGGTGATTAGTATTATTGTTAGACACCATGTCTACATTAGAATACTTCATTATACAAGGGAAAGCCCTTGATAAGACTGGTCAACAATTAGAAGAATGGGCAGTTGCTCAATATGACAAAGCATTAGCTGCAGAAGAGAGAAAAGCTGCTGCAGAAGAGAGAAAAGCTCTGGCTGAAGAGAAAAGATTAGAAAGAGAAGCTGAGGCTGCTGCTGAACAAAAGAAATTGCAGATGCAGGTGGAGCAAAGGAGATTTGAAGCTGAACAAAAGAAATTAGAAAGAGAAGCTGCTGCTGAACAAAAAAGATTAGACAGTGAAGCTGAACAAAAGAAATTAGAAAGAGAAGCTGCTGCTGAACAAAAAAGATTAGACAGGGAAGCTGAACAAAAAAGATTAGACAGAGAGGCTGAAGAAAAAAAAGCAATAAGAGAACATGAATTTGAGTTAGAGAAATTGAGATTGACAAGTATGATTAATGTTAATCAGGCATCTAGTGGTAATGGTAAACCTTCTACTTACAAGGTTAAGGTTCCACCGTTCAATCAGTCCAGTGACGATATTACATTCTGGCTGGATAGATTTGAACGTTCTTGTCGTACACATAATGTGGATAAATCACAATACGCTAATCAATTAGCAGAAAACTTGAAAGGTGAATCTTTGACTAGATTATGCCTTGTAGGAGAAGCAGATAAGGATAATTATGATGTCATTAGGGCGGCTTTGATAAAAAAAATACCAGCTAAGTGAGGAAGGCTATCGCCTTTTGTTTAAGACGATGGTGCCTGAGACAGGGGTAGAATTCTCAGAATTCACTGCAAAGGCACGTCTCACAGTTGATCGTTGGATTGAGCTTTCCAAAACAGAAAAAACGTATGAAGGACTTATGGATTTGTTGCTCAGAGATAAGATTATGTCATGTGTTAACAAACCATTCCTGGAATTTATACATGAGCGTAAACCCAAATCTCTAAAGGAAATGGAAGAATATTGTTCCCAATATGTCACTGCACACCCCGACGTGACTTTTGGCAACACTAAGATTAAGGAGGGTATGCCAGTTGCTTCAGCAACACCATACAATCCCAATTATTCACACAGATTTCAGGGACCTCAAAACAGATTTGATAAAAAAGGTAACCATAATAGTTATCAAAACCAAGGTAACCAATCATTTCAGGGTTCTTCTTCAAAGAACTGGAGACGAGCTGATAGCTCTCGACACAGGGGTGGTCATAATTATAGGAATTTCCGTAGAGGAAGTAATTATAGAAACTATCAGGGTTATCCGTCTTGGAGTCAACAAGATCATAATTACAGAGATACTCATTATAATGAATATGATAATGGTAACCAAGGGAACTATGACTCAAACCCAAATAGGGGTTACAATAGAGGTAACAATAACTACAGAGGTGATAATAACCGAGGTAGATCTCAAAACAAAAGACATAAACCACATTTTCAGGCAAACTCTGCACAACAAGAGTCCCATGAAGCCTATAAACAGAGTAAAGATAATAATGATGCTAGTAATATGGCATGTGCCGCTTTTGATTTTGGGAGAGCATCTCAGTGCCCCCAATGCAAAACGTTATTTGAGCCAACCACAGTGTCTACTTTAAGCTGTGGCCATCCTCTTCCTGCTCTTCCGGCATCAGTCGCGCATGATGGAAGAGGTTCTCTTGTCTTACATAAGGGTTTAGTGAATAACAATCCAGTCTCTGTGCTATTTGATTCTGGATGCACCACAATTGGTGTTAGGCAGTCACTCGTAGATCCTTCCCGTGCCACTGGACAAGTAGTCAAATGTGTAACATTTGGCGGCACATTAGAGAAATACTCTACTGCTATCATTAGGATTGCTACTCCTTTCTTTACAGGAGATGTACACGCATGTCTTCTCCCGAATCCGATCGCTGACCTCATCATCGGTCGCATTCATGGAGTCAAAGAATGCACTCCGCAACAAATTTCCGCGTGGGAAAGGCAAAACATGCAGATTGCTAACGCTGTAGTCACTAGAGCTCAGGCTCTTAATATGCCTCAAACTTCATCTACTGAAGATAATGAAGTGCATAACCAAGATGATCCCTTGGTAATTTCTCGTGACTCGTTTATAAAACAGCAAGAAGATGATCCCACTCTGAAGAAATTCTTCATTCTTGCAACTAAAGGTGATCCGAATAAAGACACAAGTCGTAAATCGTGGATTACAAAGAAGAATGGCGTACTTGTACGTATGGTTCAAGACTCCATTACGTCAAGTCATTCTCAAATCCTGGTTCCCAAGAATTTGAGAGTTAAAATTTTGCAGCACGCTCACGACTCTCAGTGTGCTGGACACATGGGTTTTTCCCGTACTAAGTCAAGAGTCCTTGCGGCTTTCTTTTGGCCATTGGTAAACAAGGACATACGGATTTATTGTCGATCTTGTAAAGTATGTCAGGAAGTTAAATCCAAAGGTCCACGGCATGCTGCACCCATTCAGGCGGCGGACATTCCTATTCGGCCGTTTCAAAAAATGGCCATAGACATTATTGGTCCATTTAAGATCAAGTCTGCCAGAGGACATCAGTTTATCTTGACATGTGTTGATATGTGCACACGTTGGCCAGAGGCTATTCCTCTGAAGAGCATTACTACTGCTGATATTGCAGATGCTCTTTGGCTTATATTTTCTCGTTTGGGTTTCCCCGGAGAGATATTGTCAGACCATGGCACCCAACTAATATCAGATACCATGTCTCAAGTAATGTCTACTCTGCAGATAGATAGATCTTTAAGTAGTATCTACCATCCAATGTCTAATGGTATGGTCGAACGCCTTAATAGAACACTTAAAAACTTACTAGGGAAGATAACTGAGGATCATCCTCAAGACTGGGACAGAGTTTTACCTGCGGCCCTCTTCGCTTACAGAGAGGTACCCAATGAACATACAGGATTTTCTCCCTTTGAACTCGTCTTTGGCGCGCGTCCGCGTGGCCCTATGTCGTTGCTTCACGATCTCATAACATCTGACAATATTGACGATGACACAAAGTCATCCTACGAATATGTCATCGCGTTGAGACAAAAGATTATCGAAGCATGCAAATTAGCAACTTCTTCTTCTGAATTTGCGAAACAGAAGGCAAGGCAATTTGCCAATAAGAAGAGATGCTTACGACAACTTTGTCCTGGTGACAAAGCATTTGTATTACTACCTTGTAGGGAAAACAGATTACTTATTTCTTGGAAAGGTCCGTACGATATAATATCGAAAATTTCCGATGTCGACTATATTGTCGATATTGATGGGAAGCATAAAACCTTCCACATCAATATGCTTACTGAATTCCATGAACGTCCGGATTATTTGCAACCCATTTTCCAAGCAACGGACAATTCTCCAGTACAACATGGTCATTACTCATCACTGTCCGTGATACAGGATGAGGAAACAAGTTTTTCAGATGTAAATCTTCCTCTTCCAATGATCCCACTTCATTCTAGTGAATCATGGAAGAACGTTACTGTCTCTCCTGATTTGTCTCTAGGAGAACAGCGACAAGTTTCAACTATGTTGCAAACATTTCAGGATGTACTCACTGACATCCCTGGACAAACGAATGTCATTGAACATGACATTGTTCTAACTGACCATACTCCTATTAGGGTTAGACCTTATCCTATACCTATACATTTTCAAGCACAGGTCGAGAAAGAGTTGGATGAGATGATAGATTTGAAAATAATCGAACCATCCACCTCTGCATATTCTTCGCCGATGGTTATTGTGCGTAAAAAAGACAATAACATACGTCTTTGCGTTGACTATCGAAAATTGAATCAGGTAACGAAGTTCGATGCTGAACCTATGCCTTTACTGGAAGAACTACTTACTCGACTCTCCAAATCTCATTTTTTTTCACTAAACTTGATTTGTCTAAAGGATATTGGCAAGTTCCTTTATCTGAACGCGCCAAACCTCTCACGGCTTTTTCAACACCTAGAGGTTTGTTCCAATGGAATTTTATGCCTTTCGGTCTTATGAACGCACCAGCTACATTCGTACGCATGATGCGCCGAATCCTATCTTATCGGTCAGATGTCATTGCATATCTTGACGACATCTGTCTTTTCAGCGATACTTGGGAAGATCACTATTCAGGGTTAGATGAATTGCTGTCTACTTTGCGCGAGCACAACCTGACAGCGAAACCCTCTAAAGCCTATATTGGTTTTAGCGAAATTTCTTTCCTAGGCCACCGAGTTGGTCATGGTTT